>BPTQ01000007.1:1280180-1726355 GCA_019973895.1 Chrysanthemum seticuspe
ATCTCACATAATCTACATACATGAAATAAAAAATAACTTCACGTGCTTGTGAATTTGTTAAGAGACAAAAAGTTTAAATATGATGAAAGAGGAATCAAGATAAGATTACAAAAATATATGTACATGGGAAAAAGTGTAATGTGTTGAATGGTAGAGGGCACACTCTCATGCAAAATCGTTCGGAAGAGTATGAAATGATCCGGCGGCTCATATTCCTTTATCAAACACATATACCTTTGACCGATTCAGTATTGGTCACTGAATTAACTCACTAAGAAGTAATCAAACAGCCTCTAAGGGCATCCACAATGAAGCTTTAATATGCGTTCAATGAATGATAACTAATGGATCAATGCATTGTGAAAATCCACATGTGCATGTATATTGAATGTGAGTAGGTCTCTGTACATACTTTTAGACTAAAATACATCGTTGGTCCCTAAACTTGGCAGGGTGCATCGTTATGGGACAAAACTCGCCATTTTCATCGCCATAGGTCCAAAACATGGCCATTAAATGCCAGATTGGTTCTTTGACAAAGTCAAAGTCTGATTTTTGTTTTGTGGTCGAGGGTATTTTAGTCCATACACATTTATACTTTTATAACATATTTATATTTTACCCCTTCATCTTTCATCCTCGTCGTCATCTCCCCAAATCATTCATCTCCCCCAATTTTTTATTCAACCCAACCCGTTTCAATCCAAACTTCAGATGACTCATTTGGATATTTTACCTGGATATTTTACCTGTGATAGACAATTTCACCATCACCAGCCTAAGCAAACAATAACTGAGTGTTGCATTCTATTTGTAATTTCTCAGTGTATTCATTATTCAGAAGGATGCATTTTTTTTCTTATTTATAATGTTTTATTCTGTTTTCATGTTTGGAAGGATGCAGGTGCTTTTACAGATAAATATCTGTGTAGACTCTTGGAAAGATCCAGTTCTGGAAATCCTTTAGTTTGAAAAGTATCAGTCAACATTATCATATGAAACCTCAGAAAACATTGATCACTCAAAACAAGACCCTTATGGAGATCTATTAAAATGGTTGCTTCCCGTACAAAATTCTGGCTCTCCGCCTCGTTTTGTGTCTTCTGTAGACACCAGTCCCAGTGCAACTGCTTGTAACTCATTGACCAGAGCAAACTCCCCGAGCTCATTTGGTTCTCAGAATTTTTTATTATGCCACTTTAGGAGTCATTCAATGTCGTCAATTTCATCACAAAGTGGTTCTAGACTAAACAACGACATAGAATTCGAATGTCGTCAATTTCATCAACAAAACTAATAATCTACATCAGAATTCAATGTCGTCAATTTCATCAACAAAACTAATAATCTACATCAGAATTCGACTTTCTTTTTGAAGTTCTTCAAACTCTCATATGAGCATAAATACAAAACATGATATAAGATACCGTATGCTGACCAGTCCATGTGTATACAAACACTTTCAGACTCAAGACAAGCATTTCTTGGAATTCAAATCATATCTAATATCCGAAAACACCTTGCACGTTTTTGACATTATGTTTTGACATGTGTATACAAACACATAAGCAGAGATAAACTAATCTCGAACTTCTTATCAGAAACTAATCATTTGACTCTTAGGTAGCCAGACATTGATGGCATTATGGCCGCCATCCATACACTCAAAACTGATGATATACGAATTGAAAACGTACTAATCAAAGGATCAATATTTTTGCAAAAACACAAAATTCCAAAAAGTTTAACTTTAATCATGAGAAACTCAAATCACAAAGAACAAAATATGAAGCTGATATTAAACGAAAATTTGCATGCAGGGCACATATTATTTTCTTCAAGAACTGCTTAAAGTGGTAAATATAATATAACTGATTAACTACATTTGGAAAAATTATGAGAAGTTGGATCAAAGTTGTACCTTTCTGTTTGAAGAAGTTGCAGAAGAGAAGTGGTTTTGTGTTTGAAAAAAGATTTGGGAAGATGATGACGAGGATGAAAGATGAAGGGGTAAAATATAAACGTATTATAAAAGTATAAATGTGTATGGACTAAAATACCCTCGACTTCAAAACAAAAATCAGACTTTGACTTTGTCAAATGACCAATCTGGCATTTAATGGCCATGTTTTGGACCTATGGCGATGAAAAGAGCGAGTTTTGTCCCATCGCAATGCACCCTGCCAAGTTTAAGGACCAACGGTGTATTTTAGTCCATACTTTTATTATATCATAACATGGCTTATATATTAATATTTTATTACCATTCATTTCCACTACATATAAAACAAGTAACTAATGAGGTATACATACAATTGTTTTTGGATATTTCTGTTCTAACTCATTAGTGTTTAATATCTATACTTCATCTTTATAAATGTGAAAATCTTAAATTACTATTGTCATTATTTTTATATAATGAACATTTTGTGATTAAATAAAATTGTGACGTGAAAATTTATTAGACTGTGTAAAATTTAATGCATTGTGAATGTTTTATATGAAAAGTTGAATAATGATGTGTTAGTAACATGACGATATATTATACTTTTTATTGAACAATAGATTGAGGATGCTCTTAGTCCCATGACCATCAAGAGACACTAGACTAAAATATAAAGAACTACAATAAGGCAACAACCAAACCAAACCAAACAATGAAATATATATAATGAAAAACTTGATTCATACATAAAAATCGTGGAAATCAAATCGTTGTATCATATGATCTGATGAAAACCTATACGGGGTATTCCATTCACTGCATGCTAAACTTTATTGTTTTTCTTATTTAATTGTATAGTATGATGATGATGATGATATCATCACATATTCATATGATCATTAAGACTAGAAATGCGCTTGAGAGTGTAGTTGCTAAATTTACATGATGGAGCATCCTTGCGGATTATCTTCACTGAAGTAATCACACCTATTGACATAACATGGCCTGTTTGACGGATATTGGTACCCATAATAGTCGTAGGACGGTGGTGGGGGTACAAGCCTTCCATAGCCATAGTGACATGGACCTCCATCCCGGCCTTCATAGCACGTACTCTTGGCAACAAACGGAAACGGGTGGACAGAACGGCTGGTGTGGGTGGTAACCATCCATTGGCATCGGTTTGGGGTTGGGGTTGGGGTTGTGGTGGGTGGTGACCATCCCTTGATATCGGTCGGGTTGGGGTTGGGGTTGGGGTTGGGGTTGTGGTCGGGCTTGTGGTGGGGGTCGAGGTTTGGGTGGGGGTAGAGGTTTTGGGGGTGGTTGTTTGTCTTCGACGATTTCGATGCTTTGAATGGCCCTCCCACCCTTGCAACAAAGCTTGTCTCTCAACCTTTCAGGGTCGCAGCATACAACCGTGATGGTAACTTTATTTTTGTCAACATCAAAAGCTTGATCTCTTATTTCTGTCATAATAATAAAACAGAATATATATGAAGATCTATATATATAATTATCTAGAGCTATATATATAAAAAAAGAAGAGTAGCTTACGAGGGAATTTGCAGAGGAGCTTCCTAACCTTCTTGTAACAGCTGGGGCATTTCAGATCAACATACAGTATCATTCTTGTTATTTTCTCCTGCCACCAAATTCAATTCATTCATGTTATATAAATATTCTTCATTAGTAGTCTCTAGCTAATACTAATATATAAAACATAATTGGGATCATTCATCCATCTCTCCCTCAATCCCACAACAGCTAGAACTCTTATTACATGAAACATAGTATAAACTAGTCTAGTAATTAAAAAGACATGCATGTACCTTCTCAGGCGGCATATATGTAAGTACGTGCTAGCAATCAATTATTTCGATCAACAAAAATTGACACAAGAAGAAAAAGAAGACGACTAAGAAGAATGACGAAGAATTTTTTATTTTTTTTCAATTGATATTGTTAAATATATTGAATGCAGATGAAATGAAAAAAAAAAAAAAAAAAAAAAAAAAAAAAAAGGTGTGTGTGTGGCATAGTAATAGTACTACTTATGATTTCTTAATATTGGGTAGCCACAATTTTTAAAAAATAAAAGAGTTACGCTAGACGAAATGGTAGATAAGGAGATGAAACCAAGTGGTGCTGAATGAACCATTAAACAAACTAATACTCGGCTGGCAGCAAATGAAATCTAAAACTCAAGACTAAAAGAAGCAAAAGGAAGTTTTGAAAATCGATACAGCAACGTATGAGTACCCAGTACTATACCTTTGCTTCAAAACAGGTTTTAGTGATTTATGTGCACAACTTCTTTTTCAGGAACAGCTATGAAGACCGTGAATATATACATAGATCATTCTTTTAATTTCCATGGAATACTGATGCCATGTAATTGATGTGTAATCTGGCATCTCATCTAGTTTGATGGATGGATTCTAGTAAGTACCAATTAACACGTACGTACGAATTAATGATAAAAGAATAAGTCGACAAGGCCCCCACCCACCCAACTTCACTTTACTTACTAAGAATTTACTGTTTGTTTGTGTTTTTGTTTCTGTTAGGTGTCGATCTGCATATATGTACGTGTCAACTTAGTACATACCTTTCTAGCTACCTTACATAATACTAGTAATTTCCTTCTTGTTATATATATATATCTATACATTATATATAAGAGGAGGCATGTCTGTACATTTTTTTTAAATAAATTGTAAAATTCGTTTTTTTTTCTTGTTATTTTTGAATTTTAAAATTTTTTTAATAAAAAGAAGACATTTGTTGGAGTTGAACTTGGGTCATTCATGTGCTTTGTAAACAACTTACCACTAGAGTAAATTATTTTTTGATTTATATCTTTCAAATCAATATAAATAAGGAGATTATAAAAAAATTCTGGAATTTGTATTTTAGGTATGTATTTTTTGAAGATAACAATTAAAATAAATTATGATATATATTATTTAAAAGATAAATATACCATATATATTTTTAACCTATTTTTCTGTGTATAAATAGACCCTAATATCTTATTCCTAAACATAATTATCCCTAAAAAAAAGTAAAAGAATATGACTTTTTAGTTTTACAGGTGAAGAATCCCGATTTTTTTTTGTCGAGTTTCAGTTTAACATATTTTTTTGAAAACAGGAAGGAATGGAAAATGGGATTGAAGTCTGCAGGCTATGTTTCTTCTTCACCAGGAGCATCAAACGCATTATAATTTAGGGGCTACAGATTCGATATAATTCTCAAAACCATCTAAATTATAATTTAACCTTTAAATTATAAGTAAGATATATTTATTTGATAGTACTATATCATTATTGTTAATTTGCAGGACATGATTCCACATATATCAAATCAACGGATGGCATTTAAGTGAGTACATCTTTAGTCCTGATAAATGATATTCTGATCATCTATTAAAGTAATTATAAATATTTCAGGTGCTTATAATTTGGTAGATGCCTGCTCTCGCCATGTTATCGAAGGTAATATCTATGCTTTTCCACGCACATAAGCGTTCATGTTAGGCTACTGTTAAATAGTTTATTAACTTGCTAGGTACAGATGCTCTGACACCAAATGTAGACAGTTGTTGTGGATGGCGCTAACGAAACAAACACCAGCTACAGGTAAGTAAGATATCATGCGATTTCAGGAAACTCGGAGACACATCATTACACTGATCCTTATAAATTTGCTCATGCTGTAAGAATTAATGAAGGTCTAGAAAAAGGTTCTAGCGGTACGCGTGCCAACAACAGAGAATGGAAACCGCGAATGCCAAAAGTAAGTCGACCATCGTTAGTAACAGTTACTTGGTAACCTTGAGGTTTGTGCTGAACCACATGGTACATCTTGCTACGGGTAAGAATCTTTTGGTTATGGTGTGAGAAGTTGAAGCAAAATGTGACACGGCTGAGATTAAGATGCAAGAGGCGTTGGACATGCAAAGTGCTGTAAAAGAGGAATGTGTGGGTTTGCTAGGAAGCCTTGTAGGGGTGAGTTTGGGATCTTTTTTAATACATGTTTATTTGGTTACATGTTGATCTTCATTTGTTGTATCTTTGTGTTTTACTATAGATACCAGCTATTGCAAAACTGCTAAGCAAAACAAAGTGATTTAATTACTTGAATGAGCATGTTGGCTTCACATATACTACGCCACATCTTTTCTTAATGTCTTTAGTTTAGGGAGATACGTATTGCCTGTACATTCGTTACATGATAAGTACTATAGATACAACTATGAAAGGTCATAATAAAAGCTTCTCTAGAAATCAAAGACGAGCATATACAGGAAGAAAATATAATGGAAAATTATTCGTTGATGTTAAGCGTATTGTATTTTGTACCTTTATTGCGTAATTGTGGATTGCTACAAAAAAAAAGTGGAATGAAACCCGAAAATTGTTGCTTCCCTTGTAAAATGGGACCGAACCTATGTGTTACAGCAACCAAAGTGGGCGAGAAGTACCTTGGAAGTCCAGGACTGATCGAGTTGCTGCAAAGAGGATTGATATTGATGACTTGAGACCATAGCCAAAGCTGTAATTGGTTTTAAACCAACAAGTAATCATGTTGATCTGCAATCACAGGCAAGTCAAACCTGAATTTTGCCAATGATATTTTCGTTAAATTTCTTTCACATCTGAACAAAATTTTCCAAGGGCAAGTAAACCAAACCTTCAAATATGATTTTTTTTTCCGGTTATTTGTCAATAAGTTGAAATTAAGGATGTAGCAACAGAACTTAGATTAAGGTGGTGTGGGACTGTGGGTATGATATTCTTCTTCCTGTTTCTGAATTATTTTTTTCTGATAAGCAGTTCCAGTTGCTTATTCACAACTTTTTATATAAGCAATATATTATTCGGTAAGCAGCTTGGATTGCAAAAATATAACTTTATCCAACGAGAAAAAAGTTTATTTAGGAGTTTGTGAGTGCATCTGCTTAGTAGAAACAATTAATTTGGTTTTTGCTAATTTCAACCATTAGAACGTGATTTAGGTAATAGCACAATAGTAGTCTCGTGGCTACTCACTCCTTTGGACTACTTACGATGTTGAAAAAGGCACTACTCGGATGTGTTACTTTACACATGCTTTTATTGTAATGAATGAAATTAATTGGTTACATTCTAAATGTTCATGTCATTGTGGCAATTATGGTTCCAATTTGGTTTACATGCACTATTTTTTTGAGCGACATATTACAAGAGCATTTTATTAAAAGAATTCGATACGCAATGAATCTTGATGAAGCTTACGAGCTTATTTTCTCCTAGGACAATATGGTGGTAAGTTTTTCACTGTGTGTGATTATGTTCCATATAAACTCCACTTCAAATTTGTACGTAGCACGTCATGAAAAACAACTTAAAAGCTTATATATATACTGTACTACAAGTTCTTATTTCTAATTGCTTTAGCAATACTTACGGATCTCTTACAACTTGATGGGTTGCGTTTTAATCTTATGGGCTATAAATTAATGAGCAAGTAAATGCTATCTTATTGAAGCTCTTTGACTATTCCATTAATATGTTTTTTTCTGTGCTATAATATAATGACATGGACAAATGGTTGGTGATTTTTAATGTTAAACTGAGATATATGAGAAAGGACATTAAGTTAATATGTGCCTTTGAGCCCAATATCAGCACACCCCAGCTCAATCTTTTCAATTTATATGGAAGGACAATGGTTATTTAGTGGTGATTGGAACAAGATTGTTGCTATACAGTTACATACAAGTATTAAAATGAATCTAAGTGAGGTGATTTCTTATTATTGTAACGGTTTGTTGCTGAGTTGCAGTAGGTTGCGCAAAGCAGAAAACGTTCCACGTGTACATGTTATTTAATTGTTTACTTTTATATAATCTATCCATGAACTAATGTCTCCATTCATTTATATAGCTTATTTTATTGACTCGGTGTATACACTTACGTGCTTTAAAAACTTGTGTCTAATAATAATACATTTCTAAGAGAGCTCCCAACTCCCAAGTCTTACTTTTTGAATTCCATTGAAGACAATCCTTCCTCTTGGTAATGATCCACCTGCTATCAGTATCACGTCACTATGATTTAACCACAACGGGTAGATTCTAGCAGCAGCTGCAATCGATGGAATGATTCACATTTTTAGGTTTTTTTCTGGTCTTTTTAAGTTTAATCATAAGTAATCAGAATGTAAAAATTTGATAATCTGACAATGAAAACCCCAGACAGCAAAAGCATTTCCAAATACTCTCTTACACTTTGTTCTATTATAGCTGATTACCTCTTTTTTGGTAACTATTACCCTTCCGACTATAGTTATTGAATATATCATGTATGTGTTTACAGGTGGTGTCATTAAGAGCCATGGAATCAAAACGCAAGATATTTGCTAATTCTCAACTATATTCAGAAGGCACATGAGGAGAGATACCCTCAACATATATGCACGACACTAGAAAGGTTAACTCATTTGTCTCTTTCAGATGAATCTCGTCACTATCAAAAGTTCCATCTTTTACTTTGTGCTTCTAAGATAAGTTTGCAAAGTGGGGACCACAGTGGCTGCATAAACCATGCTAAAAATGCTTCAAAAAAATATGTTCCCGATGGGTATCTCTTCTTTGCTCACTTGCTGTTATGTCGTGCCTATGCTGCTGACGATAACAGGTCCTGTTTAAGTGAAGAGTACATGAGATGCTTGAATTTGGGAAGAGATCATCACATAGACTTGATTTGCCTTAAATATATTAAATCTCAGTATGGGCTACAAATAAATGACAATATAATAGACTTGAGATTTGAGGAATGTTCAAAGGATATAAAGTATTCATGTGTCACCGATATCCTAAAGCCACTAAAGTAAACATTATTTGAACACCTGCTATTCATGCACTTGTGATGCAAGCAATTTCTTCCTTGAGGTGACTACTGTTCAATGCTTCATTACATTAGGAGTATCTCTTCATTAAATGTTGTGTTAACTGGCTACACATGTTATTTTAGGAATCTTGAGCTTTTAACTTTGGGAAAAGGGCAGTTAGGAGAGACATTTTTCCAAGCTTTAACTGATTGCACTACATTAAAGAGTTTGATTGGGACTCACTCCCACACGATCAAGAGTCATCATAATGTTGGGGGCCTCCCTAAGGATATGAAGTTTGATCGAACCGCTTAAGCTCCTATTTAAGGACGAGGTTCAATTTATTTTATATTTGCCTACTCATGTTCTACCTTTCTTTATCAGTAAAATTTTCCACTTTTCTATTACATTTGGCATAATTTTCTTATTTTTTAAACTTTTTTGTATAATCCAGGGCATATGGCTAAGGATTATAGCCATACTTGCGGCTGGATGGAAATTAGCAAACATGTTTATCCTACTACTACAGTGGAGTTTTGAAGTGAAGTGTGCAAGTAAGTCACTTTACCATGATGGTGGTCAGATAAATGCTTAATCAACCAACCTTATAGATGTTAATGGTATGTTCAATGGAGTTGGGATTGATAATTTTATAAAATGAGTCAAACTGGGAAAATTTCGACTTCTGATATTTGGACATGGGCTATTTGGGATAATGGTTTGGGACATGGGTTGTTTGGTATAATGATTTGGCTAGCATATGGTCTGAAGTGCATATGTTACTGCATACACATGTATGTCAGTGGGTATGTGAATGACTCTATTATAACTTCAGGATAATCCTTATACTCGCATGTTAGTGAGACAAACATTTTTGTAGCGGTACGCCAAAAGATAGATCAGCCCCAACAATCAATTAGACTCGAGTGTGGCCAAAAAAGGAGACCTTTTCTAGCAAAATCATTGTATAAGAGGCATGCTATTTAATAGACCACTAAGCGTTGGTGCATCGGCTAGGAAAAAATCAAGGCACTTGCATCTATTCTTGCATACCTCGAGTATGCAATTTGTAACAAGTGGATAGAATGTTGACACACAAATATAAAAATCAATAAAAGAAAGAGAAGGATAGAGAGCAAAATAAGTTATTGAACTTGACATTAAATAATAAACACGAGTCTACTTTTCCTTCAAGTCAGATTGTATATCACCAAAATTGCAATTGCCATAAAAAAGCTATCATAAGATCTTCATACCAAAGAAAAGGCATGGCAATACAAAATCAAAAAGCAGACCAACAAATCTAAGGATCAGCAATGGTAACCTCAACCTCGACCCCAGGTTTAATAGTGATGGATGTGATTTGTTTGACAACATCTATTGAGCTGAAAAAATCTATCACCCGCTTGTGGACACGAAGCTCAAATCTGTCCCATGTGTTTGTTCCTACATAAAAACACAAATAATGCATCAACGCAAGAATTATTAGCAAATCAAATGCTGCAACAGAAAAACAATGCCCGATATATAAATGTCCATTTGCATAAAAATAGACATGCCTCCTATTACTTGAGTGGTACATCAAAGTGGTCGCTATTTACTAAAAGGGGTGAAAAGTTAAATACCCTCACCACAAGGAGACTTCCTGGTTGTGATGTTGAGGACCTTGGTTGGCATTCTAACTGGTCCTTTGACTCTTAGTTTCTTGTCTTTGGCCCCACGAATCAAATCAGAACAAACTGTTAATTAAAACAGATAGAACAAACAAATTACATTTTGAACACAGTGAGCTTTGAAGTCGCACGGGAATACTGGCATAAAAAATACACAGTAACTATAAGCTACAATCCTGGCATAAAAAATACTTAACATAGTAACTATAAGCTACAATCCTGAAATTCAATCGTCTATGTTTGTCATCAACTTTTCAAGACAATATTGTGTTGCAATCTATTCCTCAAAAGATCTAATGCGAGAAGGCAAACGAAAATTCCACAAACAGATACATATTTAGGGTTGACACACTTTCCATACCCAAAATGTGACAGGAATTGCATGGTAGTCTATATTCAAATGGTAATTAACAATGGCGGCTACTATACAACATGTTTCATACAATATGTACTATAGCATAAACTTACAAGTGAATTGCAAAAAGCATATTTACAATGACAAAACTTAACTCGGTTGTTATAAACAAGACAAACATAAACATCAACCGATTATTTCAAAATGTATTACCTTTCTCAAGGTTCTTAACATTCTTGGAAGAAAGAGTGATTCTGATCTTGTGAATCTGCTCTTGAGGCTCTTCAAGCCCCGACTTTGTCGGCTTCATCGCTGCATACGTCGCCATCTATTTCGATTCTGTTTACTAAAAACAATAGTAACATTTTAATCAATTTTCAACACAACACCCAATGCACAGTCAAAATATCCTCTTATAGTTAAAAAAAACAAAAAAAAAAGCTTAACAGCGTGTCTAGGATTGCTTATTTAGTATCAGATAAGCAGTTTAAATATTTTTGGGTCAAAATAGGTACCTTGAATATAAGAAATATCAAGTAAGCAACCAAATGTATTTTACAATTTATGAAAATGCACTATTGTTCTTGGTTAGGCACAATGGCTATAATTTGGCAATATCATGGAATTTACAATGTAGGAACATGTGCTTCTTTAGATAGATTAACGTCACATCCGGCTCAACAAGTGATTGGTGCGGAGCCAAGATGTAAAATATGTAACATCCAAATGTTTATTTTGAGAAGTATACTTTGCATAATTCATGTGTAATTGTGTAAGAGCCTATGTTTTACGTTTATAATCAAATGAAAGACCTAATCACATCTGTCGTTTGATTATAAATTTACAAAATAGGCACTTTTAAAACTTTGACTTCACAAGTACGTTACTCATAATAGAAATTTGACAGAATGTATGTTTCTTTTGCGTGCTATGTACCCTGTTTAATTCAAAATTTTAGTGATTATTTCATGTAACCATATTTTTGTTGGGGACATGTGTAACTAATGCAGGAAAGAAGTTTACAAATATCGTTGGTAGTGCTTACTATGTTGCGCCTGAAGTATTAAAGCAAAGATGAGGGCCAAAATCAGATGTTTGGAGCATACGTGTGATCATATACATTCTTTTATCTGGGCGCCGACCCTTTTGGGATAAAACTGAGGAAGGCATATTTCGAGAACTATTGGTTATGCAGGCTGAATGCTAAGGTTCCACTTGCTGCTGTCAGTTCAGTATACCAACAAAATGTCTTTTGCTCATCCTTTCATATTTCCATCCAAGTTATATGCTTAATTGCGATCGCTGAATTTACAAATAAATTAATTTAAATAGCATTAGTTATCATGTTTATATTATTATGAGTTAAATGGAAATATGTAAATTGTAGTGGTTAATGTGATCTTTTCCTGACCAATTTATAGGTTCTTGTTGCTCTCCAAGGGACATTGGCGAACATGGACATGAAATGTATTACCACACTTCTGCTTCACCACTGTCAATGGAAACTTTACAGGAATAGGTTCACAAGAATAATTATATGTGGTTGTCTCAAGAGTAAAGAGGAGAAAGGATTGAAGATTGAAGATTCTTTTTTGTGTTAAGGATGGTAACGCAAAATTAACAACAAACGTTTTATACAAAGAAGCTTTATTTCGTAGTTGAGTTTATTTGGTTGTATACTTTGTTCTTGCATTCAACTTTGAACTTTTTTTCTCTCATATTTGATAAATGCTTATTTCTTACCATTCTTAATGCATTCAATAATAATTCCGTATGTTTATAGTTTATTTTCATTGAGTTACTTTTTCCAACGGTATAGTTGAGTTAATTGAGTTACTTTATAATTACTTTTTAGTATATATTTGTTCTACTAAATTCTAAAAATAAAAACCACAAGTCATACCCGTCCATCGGACGGGTTTTGCCACTAGTATATATATATATATATATATATATATATATATATATATATATATATATATATATATATATATAGTGTATCTTTATTTTGAGAACCTTGTTAAGTGCGAGAACTACGAGAACCCTGTTTTAACCATTGAATTTGTAGATCAAGGGTTAAGATGACTTGTGCCATAAATGTAATAAAGTAAAACACTAGGTTAATTTTTGAAATGCTTGAAGGGTATTTTAGAGATTACAAAATTATCTTTTTGTAATTGTTTCTTATTAATTGGATTACAAAAATAAAACACGTCTTCCTATCTCTCTATTCTCACATAACTGCCTCCTTCCCCTAGAAACCCTAGCCTCCCTCTCTCTATATCTCCTTTCTTACTTTCTACACCACCATCTTTCAGTGCTTCTATCCATAATAAAACCAATGTTATTTGTTCGAAATATATATGATTCGAAAAGGTTTCGTGATTATTAATAAAGCCCGAAGAGTTACAACCAGGTAATATTCTCTCATATATTTCGATTTAATATGTGTTAATTGATTTTTTTTTTTTTTTTTTTTTTTTTATCTGGAAAAAATGGACTCCGAATTGAATTTTTGTTGAATGGTTTTACTTTATAAATGTAATAAAGTAATAAATTCAATACCCTTTTTTTCTTGAATCGTTTTCAATACTGAATAAAGTAATAAATTCAATTCAACAAAAATTCAATTCGATTACATTTATAAAAATTCAATTCAACATAAATGTAGATCAATGGTTTTACAGATCGAAAATTAACCTATTGGACTTCGAATTGAAAAAATGGACTTCGATCTGAAAAAATGGACTTCGAATCGAATTAAAACACTAGGTTAATTTTTTTCTTTAATATGAAAACGATTTTTTCAGTATTGAACTTTAATGAGTAATTTGTCATGTTTCATTTTTGTTTATAATTCTTTGTATAGATTTTTTGTTTTTAATTATTCTCCATTTATAAGCTAGGTGCTAGTTGAGCAAGGGGTTCTAGTTGATGAAATCAAACTATATGGAGAAACCGAGCTATATGATTCGTTGGATGAATCACTGGTTGAAGAGAGCTTTTCAGATCTTGAAGAAGTGATAACAAAGGTCAGCATAAGTTTTACCTTCAATTGTTACAACATGCTGACTACATTTCAAAACAACTAAAAAAAAATAAACCAAAAACAGATCACTTTACTTCATGGATAAATTTAGTTATGTATGTGCTAGTCCAAATCTGATTTTAGAATTTTTTTTTTTTGTTTCTTTGTACGAGGAGACAGTCTTTTCCTAAACGACATTCATTAATAAAGTTACTTCCAGCAAGGTATGCTAAAGGAGAAAAAACTAGTTATTGCTTGGCTTGCCTTATTTCACTAGTGGAGCAAGTGAGTAATTTTGATTGATTGTGTAGCTTAAAATTTTCTTTCTATTTTACAAGCATCTTCTTTCTTCATATTTGAAGTGATTGGGTACCTTTGCCATCTTTTGTAGGCACGATACTTACGTCTTCGGAAGTGGCTAGTTGAATGGGGATGGTGCCGGGATCTTCAGTCCTTCATTTTTGTATTTGAGAAACATAACAGGTTTTTTTTCAATTAACCATGGTCCTTTATAGATGTTTATGTTTAAAACATATATGTTTAAGTATAAAAACATATATGTTTATGTATAAAACATATATGTTTTGTGTTTGAATTATAAAACATATATGTTTTGTGTTTGGATTATATATGTTAGTTTAAGCTTGTGCATGTGTGTAATATTATCTTAAGTTTTATTTTAAAAGTATTAATCTTAGCTATTATTTTTTTTAGGCGTGACATTTTTTGAATGCGTGCACACATACTGAAAATACATATATGATTTTGGAAGGCGTGCATGTATGTTTTTGGAAGGCATGCACATATGTTCAAAAAAATTCTCTTATTTATTTGTGTTTGTTAGTTTAAGTTTGTCCATATGTGTTATGTTATCTTAAGTTTTATTTTAAAATTATTTAATCTTGGCTATTATTTTTTCTAGGCGTGGCGTTCTTTTTAGGCGTGCACACATAATGGAAGTACATATATGTTCTTGGAAGGCGTGCATGTATGTCTTTGGAAGACATGCACACATGTTCAAAATAATATGATGAGAAACTTCAAAAACATATGTTTTGTTCACATATGTCCGTTTACGTTAATTATTGTTAGTGCACAAGTGTAAAGATAGATTATATTCATGTATTTCTTCTTATTATATATTGTATTTTAATTGTATTTCAATCTATATCGAATTTTGTATTTAACATTATGTTCTTGGTTATTATAAGTTTACATGATTTAAAAAAACATAAGTACCTTTTTATTTGAAAAACATGTATGTCGAAAAACTATTCCAAAAACCAAAATAATAAAATTAATTAATAAAAACACATATGCACTAAATCAATTTTAAAACATGCATGTTCAGAAAAAGAAAAAAAAATACAAACGAAAAAAAAAGAAAAAGAAAAAGAAAAAAAAACAAAAATTAAATGTTTTTAAAAAACAACATTTATTTTAAAAAATCAAAAAAATATAAAATTAACTTTTACTATTTTACCCTTTTGAATTAAATAAAAAAGTTTTATAATTCAAAAATGCTATGTTGCATTGATATGTTGTACAATATGCATGACTAGGAGTACATAAGGGGTTCTCGCAGTTCTTGCACTTAACAGGGTTCTCAAAATAAAGGTCCCCTATATATATATAATATATATATATATATATATATATATATATATATATATATATATATATATATATATATATATATATATATATATATGTGTGTGTGTGTGTTTTGAATTTACAGCCATTTCATTTCTTAATTTATTACTCCATTTTTCTCCACTTTTTACATGATATTCTACCCCCTTTCGCCAATTAATGATTATACAAAAAGTGTACCTAGTTGCATACGACGACACATATATAAGCTAGTATTCATTTAACTTGTTGCTAGGAAACTAATAAACAAAGGATTTGCGAGACACTTAAAACTGTACGTGTTGTATGATAAATTATTATTGTCAATTAATACTACGTACTCTAGGACAATATATATATATAATACAACGCACGTACATGTCAATCATCAGTCAACCTAACCAAATACATATATACGTACAAGTGATCATATTATTAATTGCATTGCATGCATGACTAATTAGATATAACGAGTGTGAAAACCCGCGCGATGCAGCGGGATTGCTTTTGTAGACGTGAATTTGAAACTTATGAATTACCGGAAAATTTGTTTGTCTATTTATTTGACTATTCCTTGAAGGATCTACGTTGCAAAGACAATTCAAACCTTAAGGACTATTTTTCGTGGCTACAAAGGACTTACTTTGCAACTACACTTAAACCTTAGGGACTATTTTTGCCAACTTGGACTTACTTTGCAACGACACTTAAACTTTATGGACTATTTTTGCCAACTTACGAAAGTTAGCAATTAATGTTGACACGTGGCATGTGAAGAACGTGTGCCCTGCTCAATAGTTATATTAGATAATGTTCTGATAATTACAGGATTTTTCATTCTTCTTTTGAGTAATAATTTGATGTGTGTGTACGTGCAAATTAATAGTGTATATCATCAGGAGATAATAAGATATGGTTTAGGCTATTAAATAGCCACCTACTTTCTCAAATGTACCGATATGGTACGTGTACTTTTTTTGTTACTTGGATAGGACTTGTACTTTTTTTTTTTGTCAATATGGTCACAAAGTTCATTTGTCCATCAACAATCCTACGTGGCTTGCCCAGTCAAGTGGGTTTGTGTGACGTGGCCATCAATTGGGTTAAAATATAACCGTTGCCAACCCATGTCATCTTCTACCCCTTTATAACCTAAATCCTAACTCTAAATTGTACCCCCAAATCAGATATTATCCCAAAATTCAACCAAATTAAATCATGTCTTCATCATCTTCTACCTCCAACTGGCTTAGACCAATTCCCACTCATTGTTTCTGTGACTTGCCTGTGGCTGAGAGAACCTCGCGCACCCCTGCCAACCCTGCCAGAAGATTTCTTTGCTGCCCTAATCCAAGTGTAAGCAAAAAGCATTGATCTTTTGGTTATTAACATTGTGTTTATGCTAATTTTTATATTTATAGGATTCTGGCAACCAATGCCGATTCTACTTTTTTCTTGATCCTGAGATTCGCTATGGTTACTATAGAACTGAGATGCATAGTCTATACACTCAAGTCCAACAACTAAGGTGAGAAATGCAAGTGCAAGAATTCACATATAGGTCAAGAATTCATGAATTGGAGGTGGAACTGCATGAGAGAACTAGCACTGGTGAATACTACAAGAAAGCAGTGATTTTCTTTACTATTGTTGTGTTTGTTATGTATTTCCTAACTTAATGATGATAAGGTTTGCTGGTATGGATGTATCTAGCTGTTGGATTGTGTTTTAAGCATGTATGGATGTAGTGTAGCAGTCAAGGGTAGGATTTATTTGAAGTGGTGTAATGGATGTAGTGAATCTTGTATCAATGACAATGCAATTGGTTTTTAATCTTGTAAGTTCTGTGATATCAGTGCAATTGGCTTTTGTGTTTTGTAAGTTCTGTGATATCAAGGGTAGGCTTTTGTGTTATGTAATGGGTCAAAAGTGAGGGTCAAAGATATTATACTGTAATGGGTCAAAAGTGAGGGTCAATGCAAGTCAAATGTAGCTTACCAAATCAACATTGAATTACATTTACCTTGTAGGTGAGACATTAATACATTGGGTAGTTTCATTGGCATTTATATCCACACCATAACACACCTCATATTCACAGAATTAAGAAAGTCAAACAAGTGATTAACCTTTTTTCCTCCACCTTAACAATGAGTTCCAAACCTGATGAATCTGTCATATACATTTCATCTGATTCATCTGATGAATCTGAATCAAGTGGTGAACTAATTGCTCCACTGACTTGGAGTTATTACTTTCCTCATGGTTACTGTGATGAAGTTCAAAAGCCACTAGCTATTGAAGCCAAAAAGTTAAATGATGAAAAATGTCAAAAGTTAGAAGCTAGTGGCCCAAGTGCAGGTAAAAGGATTATAGTGCTAGGACTAGCAAATAATCATACTTGGGATGATATCAAAGGTAAGAAATTTGGAATCAAAAACCCATCTGAACCAATTGCAGACAAAAAGGGCAAAGGAAAAAAACATGCTGCCTAGTTGTTTATGTTTTATGCTAGGTCTCTTTTGTTGGTAGTTTATGTTTCATGACAATGAATCTATTTTAGTTGTTTCTGTATGGGTTAACACCCAAAGACTATGTGTGTAATGACTCTGTATGTAATGACTATCTATGTGTGTAATGACTGTTTATGTAATGACTCTGTATGAATTGAGTTTTTCCATCATCCAAAGTGTCCACATCTAAGTGCACTGAAGAACCAGGATTGGTTACCAAGACTTGTTCTCTGTAATCCCAGAGCTTTCCATAGTGATCTAGCAGACCTCCTTCATGATCATAAACTACCCTCTTCCTTGCCCTCTCACACATCCTAACACTTACATTAATAAAAAAACTTATGCGTAACATCTATTTGCATCTGCCTATAACTAATAGTTGGATTCCTCATAACCTCCAATGCAATCTGTTTAGCTAGCCACTTGTAAGTAACCAATGACCCAAGATCAAAATTCCTTGAGCATGAGTGCTTAGGAATCAATGTTTTGATTTGGAAAGTTGTCTTACCTTGCATCCATCCTGCCCATAATTTAAATGAACAACCTTTCTGTGAACTGTTACTTGAATCAACTGTCTTAGACTTGGACTTAGACTTAGGTGAATAAACAAGAATAGCCTTAGACTTAGACTTAGACTTACTTGTGTCCTCATCCACCTTCTGTTTACCTCTCTGGCTAGAACACCTACCCTCTTTCACATCTCTTCCACACAAAACAGCTAGATGTCTATAGTCATTCCTTATATACCATAACTGATAACCATTGGCAACCTCATAGTTAATCAAACACTCTTTCAGTTGCTCTGGGTGTTCAAATCTCATACCCAATAATGGTTTCATCTCATTCCATGGTATATTAGGATCAAAAACAGGATATGAAAACCGGTCTTTCACCTCAAATCTGTCATCAATCTCTCTTTGCTCTGCTTCATCTTCCTGTGCATTAACTGAAGAGCTTGTACCAAAATTGGGTCTAGCATCATCTTTAATGAACTTACCATCAACAAGCTTAGTTAGAAAACTATCCTTAAGGTCTACCTTTGGAATAACCACATCTTCTTCACCTACATGTTCTGGACCTACATATTCTGATATATTTTCAAAATCAATTTCATTATCACATTCATCATCTTCATCTACCTCAGCACTAGCATCCACACCCTCTGCTATAACATCATATCCATGATGTTCAACATAGAGTTCTACCTTGCAACCATTATCAAAAGCTAATTTGATATAATTTGCTAACTCACTATCATTCCTTAAATATTTCAAATGTTTACCCAACTCTTGTTTAGGAGCACAGTAGTACATACCTTCAACAGGAAACATACAACACTCTTTGACAATCTTTAACAGCCTCGCATAGTTGCAATTACCCAAATCAGCATTCTCTACAACATCAACATAGCCATTGCTGTAGGACAAGGGATCGTAGATAAATGTACCTTCGTGATGAACAACAAGGGATATCTTCTTCATGGTTTATGTCAATTTTGTGATTATGATGATTACATAATTAGGGTTTATGTGAATTGGGGGAAATAGAAACGTTTTTGGTAAAGTGATATCTGAGGGGAAGGGTTTTTAACGTTTCCATGTCTACTTGGCAACCCACTTATATAGAGTTTAAAAAAAGAAAAAAAAAATTCCACGTAATTTACTTGGCAAGCCACGTATGAAATTTGTGACCATATTGACACAAAAAAAAGTACAAGTCCTATCCGAGTAACAAAAAAAGTACACGTACCATATCGGTACATTTGAGAAAGTAGGTAGCTATTTAATAGCCTAAACCCTAATAAGATATGATTATATACCACTGATCACTCACAGTAAACATGTTTATATGATCCCCACCAATTAACCTACCTCCACTCTTTCTCTCTGTATATATTTGTTCTTCTAGATATAGTGAAAAGTATCATTTTGAGGAGAAACATGATGTTTTCACCCATGACTTTGCTCACCATTAAGTCAAAAAGTCACGTCTTTACAATAAGGCAAAGGGCAAATAGACCTCCATAAATTAAAGATAATAAGGACCCACAATTATCCCCATCTTCTATATATACAAAGTAACACAAACTGATCGAACAGATTTATGTATATCACCCAAACCCTTTTTTCAAACAACCCACAAGCCCTTTTTTCAGATAAACAAATAATAATGTCTTCATCCAATCACGACGACCTTGCTCACCTAAAAATCCCCCTTGAAGATATACTATCAGCCACCAACAGCTTTTCTGACAAAAATCTCAGCTCCACGCAGAAGATGCATCTGAAAAGGATTACGTGGGACAGCTCTTGTGGTCCGGTGAGTTAATCAAAATTTTAGCTCGGAGGTTAAATAAAGAATGGTTTGGAGACCAACAGTTTTGGATGGAGGTTTCCATGCTTTCTAGTCTCAAGCACAAGAATCTAGTTTCTCTTGTTGGATTTTGTGATAATAATGACGAGAAGGTCATCATTTACAAGTTTGAGACCAGAGGAAGTCTTGGCAACTATCTAAGTGACCCGATGTTGTTGACATGGGTGCAAAGATTGGAGATATATGTCGGTCTTGCGCAAGCATTGAGCTACATTCATTATGTTGAGTCACGTGATTTTAGCGTAATACACCCCAACATCGATAGTCCATCGATTGATTTAAATGATGACTGGGAACCCAAGTTAGGTGATTTTTTACGTTCCATGAAGATCAAAGCATCTGAAAGGCACATTTCTTTCTGTTAACAGATACATTGCATGTCAATGGAGAATCTTATCTATAGACAAGTTGATCATGCAAGTTGCACTACAAGTGCCAAGGTGAAATGCCTATAAAAGGCAATGATCTATGCTTCATTTCTTCATCCCATTTAATTAGAGAGTTTGTAATATCTCCTAATACAAGAGATATAAGTGTTTATCCTTGTAGTTAGCGAGAAGGTGTAACTCCTAGTTTTCATCATAGTGAAACGTATCTTTCCTTGCCCGTGGTTTTTACCCTATTGGGGTTTTCCACGTTATATCCGTGTGTCATCTTTTATAGTATTTCATATTTTAGAAGTGGGTTTGCTTCATTCCGGTGTCACTTTTCTCAACAAGTGGTATCAAGAGCTAAGGTTGGGTGTGTGTATAAATATTTATCGTATGCTATGTGGTTGCCACTAATTAGTGGACCCTCCACATCAAAAGATAAGTAAGATTATACTCACTCAAAAAGTGTTCGTTACTATTGTTAACAAATAATAGTTTTGTCGAAAAGTAGATTGTGATTGTAGCAATGGCAGCGAAAATTGAAATCGAAAAATTCAATGGGAATAATTTCTCATTGTGGAAATTAAAGATGAAGGCTATCCTTAGAAAGGATAAATGTTTGGCGGCCATTGACGAAAGGCCAGCGGAGGTCACAGATGATAGTAAATGGGACAAGATGGACGGAAATGCTATTTCAAATCTTCAACTGGCATTAGCAGATGGAGTTTTGTCAAGCATAGAGGAGAAGAAGACTGCAAAGGATATTTGGGATCATCTTGCTCGACTATACGAGGCAAGATCGCTCCACAACAACATTTTCCATAAGAGGAAACTTTATGCTCTGCACATGACGGAATCTACTTCAGTGACTGAGCACGTTAATAACCTGAATACTTTATTTTCTCAGCTCACGTCTTTGAGTTGTAAAATAGAGCCACAAGAACGTGCTGAAATTCTACTTCAAAGTTTACCTGACTCATATGACCAACTCATAATCAACTTAACCAGTAATGTTCTTTCTGACTATCTAGTCTTCGATGATGTTGCGGCCGCTTGGTAATTCTGTTAAAACACTCGTTAAACCCACACACGTGACAATCACGTGAGGGGTATATTAGTCATTTTATTCTTGTCCCTTTTCCCCCGTTTTTCCACTTTGATACCTATTTAGGGAATTGACTTGGCATAGTCAAAATCCCTAATAAAACACACGTTACAAAAAATACCAGGAAGGTTGTATCAAAAGCTCATGGATGATGAATGCCCCATTTGTCATTTTTCCCCTTTGAAGGTTGTAACATCTTGGACAACACGAAATCCAGGAAGGAGATTCAAAAGTTGTGCTAACATAGTAATTTTTGGATATTTTGTAATGATATAAGTTTTGTTGTGTTGATTGTGACCTAATTGATAAATGTAGCCAAGTTGTGGGTTTGTCTCTTGGTTTGATCCACCTATGTGTCGATGAGCTGTTCAGATCATACCTGGCTTGTTGCGAAGAATGAACCATCTTGAAACTACAGTGACAACACAGGAGAATCAAGTTCAAAGATTGAAGATGCTGTTGGGTCTTAGTTGGGTGTTGTTTGTTGCATACTTTGTTAGTCATTGACATATGGGGATGATGTTTTAATGATGTTTCTATGTCTCAGTTTGGGTAATGCTAGGTTCTTGTAACTAAAGCTTTTGGGTAATGTTTTCATTCTAGGTTCTTAGGGTCTCAGATGTGGTTAACTATTGTAATCCCAACCTTCAACCTATAGTTGTAAAATTCCAAATTTTGAAGTTAATGAAATGTTTGGTTGGTTAAATGTTACAAAAAAGATATTGATTGTATTATCCTTAGTGCAAAGTGAATGTTGGTTTGGTTTGGTCATTGTGGTCAAATGCTACAAAGTGAAAAGCCAAAAGAGACCAAATGCTGCAAAGTGAATGTGTTGGTTTGGTTTGGTTTGGTTTGGTTAAATGGTCAAATTGCAAAAGTCAAAATGGACCATTTGAAAATGCAAATTCCAGACTTGAACCAACATTTGAACCACAAGTTGCACATATCACATAATTGCATACAAGAACCTTAAAACATACAAGTTGCACATTTAACACTTGAACCACAAGTTGCACATTTAACAAAGACTGCAATACATACTGGAGTACAGAAATATCCAAAAGACACTAAGGTTTAACACAGGAACATTAAAACATACTGCAATACAGACAAAAAAAAAAAAAAAAAAAAAAAAAAAAAAAAAAAATTAGACAACCAAAGAGGAACCTTCACCCCACAATCTTTCCCTTTGCTTTATCTTTTGCAGAGTCTTGTGAAAGTTTTGCAGCTTGTGAACTTCTTGTATTAGCAGATGGTGAGTCTCTGATGATGATAGCTTGAGAAGGTCTTGTTGTTGGTGACCTTGGACTATCAGTTGCAGTAGAAGGAGCTTGTTTTTTGCCTCTTGCAGATGCAGAAGGAGCAGCTTTGGTGCCTTTCTTCATTGGAGTACCACTTGCAGCATCCTTTAGTTTACATGACCTCTGATTGTGTCCTAACTGCTTGCATAGCTTACAAGTGACTGATTTTCCAGACCTACTCAACTTCCCATTTTTCACCATTTTATCACACAATTCAGAGGCACTCAACTTCCTTTTCTTTGGGGGTCTACCTATTGGAGTGTGATAATCTGGTGGACTCAAAATAACTGGAGCACTTGACTTAGACCAAAACTCTGGACTATCAACAGGATTAATCTTAAAACTATACATCTTTTTCCAAGTGGACAACCAATAACAAGATTTTACCCATGCTTCTGGTAGCCCTACTTCCATACCATTGTTACCCATGTCATTGATTGCTGCAACTGCATGTTTATAGGGCATGCCTGTTATCTCCCATTTTCTACATGAGCATGTCTTGGTTGAAATATCCACTACACACTGCTCTCCCCAAGGCCCATTCACTTGGTATTTCTGACCTCCATTCCATGTAACCTGTAAAAGTAGCTATAGTTAATACATGATAAACCTTTACTCTCAACAATAGTTAAGACAAGTTTTATTACCCTGTATTTAGAAGATTCCTCTTTAATAGCTTTAAACAATCTTTATGCATTTTGTGTAAGAGGCCCATCAGACTTGTCAATAATCTTTTGGACATTAACAATTTTCTTCATTAAATACTCCTTTATGAACTCTAAACAAGTAATAATGGGCTTATCCCTTCCATCAAGTAGTTGTCTATTAAAAACCTCACACATGTTATTTAGCAGAACATCACATTTTGCTCTTCCTGAAACATAAGTAGTTGCAGCCACAGTGACCATTTATACAAAAAAAATTAGAAAAAAATAAGTTAAATGGTGAATATTTGCATACCAGAGAAATAAGATCTAGACCAATGGCATGGAGCAATCTTTTTCAACCACAAGTATGCATCTTTAGATTCTATTTTTAGCTCATCCATATGCCTTTCAAAAGCTTGAGGTGTGGTTGCTGTGGCACACTTCCATAGCAGATCTTTATACACCTGACCCCTCCAAAGCAGCTTCATGTTGTCATAAATGTGTTTCAAGCAGAATCTATGCTCAGCACTTGGGAATACACTATCCATTGCTGGGATTATACCCTACAACAGTATATAAAATTACATGTTCCATTGTCAGTTGAAATTTCATTAAGCAAAACAAGTAATTAAATAAGCAAATAGTACATTTTGTCTGTCTGATATAAATGTGAAGTTTGACCTCTGATTCAGGTCAAGATCATCCCCTAAGCACTCAAGAAACCACATCCATGAATCTTTTGTTTCAGATTCTACAATGGCATATGCAACTGGGTAGGTTCCATTGTTTGGGTCTACTCCAACAGCAGTCAAAATCTGACCAGGCCAAGGTCCAGATAAAAAACACCCATCAAGACCCAATAAATCTCTGTTCCCATGCTTGAATCCCTTTTTCAATGCTCCTAAACATATGTATATCCTCTTGAATTGCCTTGTGTTACTATGATGAGTGTGTAAATACTCATCATTTTTAGTCAAATCTGAACTGCAAAACGTTTAAAAATGCTCAGAAATGCATCAAAATACTGAAAATATTCCAAAATTGCATTTTATATGTTTCAGATGCAAAATGTTTAAAATCAGATGAAAAATGAGCAAAGTTTGCATAATTGGCAGTTTCAGTCCCCCAAGTTTCTAAAATTGTCAAAAATAGTCCCTGAGTCAAAATTTCAAAAGAAAAGTCACCAAAGGTCCTTTTAAAATCATAACTTGTCAAATTTAGTCCTTTGGTGAAAAATATAAAAAGTTTGAGAAAATTACAAGTTTGGTCCTCCAAGTTTGAAAATTGGCAAAATTAGTCCTTGGAAAATTGGAAAATGTCAAGTTTGATCCTTGCATTATTGAAATTTGTCACTTTTAGTCCTTGGAACACCTTTGATGAATTGGCAGCTCAAGTCCCTCAATTTCCAGAATTTACACTATTGGTCCCTATGATTATTAAACCCTTAAACCAATTTGGACCCCCCATCATAATCCCTTGGCCCCTGTCAATTCTAATTTGGACCCCCCTTGATATTAGCCTATCCAGTCAAACAGACTAGTCAAAAGGCCTTGGCGCCTTTTTTCTTTCTTCTCTGCAAACACCTGCAAAACACAACCAACACACAATCCTCCATCACCTTATCTCTTTCTTGTTCCCCCCTCCTCCACTACATCCAAGAGGCATTAAATGCACCTCCTAACCCCTTTACTCAACCTCCATCTGTCAAAAACCCATTTCCCGCCAAATTCAATCAAGGGCCAAAAGTGGTTTTAAGCTCATCCAAGGGTTGTGAAAGAAAGTGGGAAATAATCAGAGCAAGTGGAAAAGAAGTTTGGAATATAAAAGGGAGCAAGAGGAGAGAAGTAAAGGAGTAGATAGTAGTTTAAAATTTCTTCAATGTCGTTTTTTTTATCAATGTAGTAGTGTAGCTTAAAATATGTAATCCTTTGTTTCTATGATCAAAACTCAAGCTATTTCATCATTGTAATCAGTTTTTAAGAATCAAATTCAAAATTTGGTTAAAGTTCTTATTCTTGTGTTTACTGTTGAGAATCTCAAATTCGTGTTCTTATATTTAAGCTTCAAATAGCTTATTTGCTCATTCAACCAAGTTAACTTAAGTTATTTATAGCTTTTGAAAAGCTTTTGAATCATTTAAAGTAATATTGGTCATGGTCAACAAAAGTCAACTGTAGAGATTGATTTGGATATGGTGATGAAATTGGGTGATGCAGGACTTGGATTTGGGTTAGAAATGGTTTAGTATAGTGGTCTTGGGGTTTGGTTTAGCCTGCAACACAGCTGGATACATGTGAGTGAGCTTCTCACTTTCAACTTTTCATCCATTTTGCATATTGTACCTGTATGAATATCTGTGGTCACAATTGGTTTCTATGTGTTTAATTAGTTGTAATTAGGTAAGTTCAACTTAGTTTGATCAATATCTTAAGCTGGATCAGTAGCTAGCCCATTTTTAGTGCATATCAGTTCATTAAAGTGGTGTTTGGATTTGGCTCTTAAACTGTGTTCAGGCTTGTTCAGTGCTTAAGGTCTATTGGTTCATGCTTGTTTAGATTATTTGTACCCAATTGAGTCAGTTACTTGTGCCTGCACATGCCCAAAGTCAACAATCCATTTTCATTTGCCTTAATCTCTTCACTGTTGTGATTCTGTCAAAACAGAAACTTGTTTTGTGTTCAAAATACATAGAACTAGCTTGCATTAGGATTAATTTATCTTAATATATCATCTTCAGTCCACAAATTTGATCCAAATCTCATGGAAGTCAACTTTTCATTTTCATGTCAAAAGTCAAAGTTGGAAAACTCAGTTTTTGGATAACTGAGTTGATTTTTAGTGAATTCATTTCTGGGTCAAAATCAGTATAACTTGTTGCTTTTAAAACTTCCCTTGGTCTATTTTATTATTGTCAATTTAGTGGATTTTTGTTAAATTTTTATAAGCTTAAAGAGAGCTTGTCAAAATGGTGTCAATTGCCCTATGCAGGGCATTAAGCCTGCACAGGGATTTTGCAGTTTTTGTAGCTCTTGTACAGAGCTCAATAGAGCTCCTCTAGGTCTAGTTTTTAGTTTTAAGGTTCTTGGCCAGGTCTTCTCCAAGTCCCAAGTACTGGTTTTCCTTTTCAGCTTATCTGGTAGCTTGTGCATAAGCTCAAAGTTGCCACCTAAATCTGTTTTTATCTCTTGAGCTCATAACCTCAAATCTTTGCAATTGGCTATTCAGAGGTTATAGATAGTTGTTACTTGTTGCTTTTGAGTTCCTTTAGCATATCCAAGCTTTTGTTTCAGTGTGGTGGTCATTTGGTAGCTTTTGGCTTATTGCTAGTGCTTATTCATAAGCTCATTCCTCATCAGTTTCTAATTCCTCCACACAACCCCTGTTTTTTATATTTTTCTTAGATTCTAAATATTATTTTAAGCTTTTCCTGAATTTTTCAGATTTTTCCTAGCTTGTTTGCTATTTTTCTTGATTTTAATTAGTTTTTAAGCATTTTTAAATAGCATTTAATACAAAAAATTAAGAAAAGGTTCAAAAAAATAATTTTTCATTTTTCTTAAGTTTAGATAAATATAAAAAGCCAAAAAAGTATTTTTCTAGATTTTTCTTAGTTAAATTTGTATTTTTAAGTAATTTAATTAGTTTTTAATAGTTTAAAATTCCTAGAAAATAGAAAAATAATCAGAAAATTACAAAAATAGTTTTGAAAATTCTATTTTGATATTTTAGATTTTTCCAAGTCATAATTTTATTTTTCTAGCTTTATTTCATAATTTCTTGTATTTTAGGTTATTATTTAATAGTTAAAAATAGTTTTTAATTAATAATAATTAGATAATTAGTTATAAAAATAATTTTCTTTTTCTATAAATTTTCTTTTATCATTAGGTTTGTAACAATGTCATTTTCATATTTTTAGGACTTTTATTTCTTAGATTTCACTTTTTATTTTGTACGTTTACGTAATTTTTATTTAAACGTAAGTTTTAAGTTTCAAACGTTCATCAATTTTAAAATAGTGACAGCGTTTATTTAATATTTTTTATCTTTTTAATTTCCTTTAATTTGCATTTAAGCCCTTGTAGTTTATGTACTTTTTCTGTAGTTATAATAAATCAAAACTCTTTTCCGTTCAAATCTCTCGATCACTATACGTTTGGTGATCCATTGCACAGCTCGCTGGGACATAACGACCCGGGGAAACACTATACTCCCCAGATCTTCATTGAGTTCGTTCCTGAGCAGTTTTAAGTTTATTACTGTAATCTATAACTTTTCACTTACACATCATAACATTAACACAATGAGCACATAGATGGTTTTAGAGAGAGAAAGAGTGGGACATTCTAGTGAGAGAAACTTGTAGAATATTAGATTACCAAAGAACATCCAACCCTCTACCTTGCAAGGTAGAGGGTATTTATAGGTTACAAACTAAACGACCTCCTGACGGCCTGTGGATCAGGGATACAGTGGGTAAAGACCCGACCTTCCTCCACGGTGTTGCACTAAACTATTTTTTACGCTACTAACTGACTAATTAACTCCATAAAAACGTAACTAATTACCTATCTACGAGCTAACTTGTGCTAGATAATAGTTGGGGTGACCGACTCTTCAATACTGGAATTATCTAATTCCTAACAATCTCCCCCTAAGGGAGGTCACCCCATGATTTACATTACAGACCCTAACATTTCTTGACTTGGTTCTTGAGCTCGTAGACTTTCATACATCAACATCGTAAACTTGGTGCATAGGTGGTGCAACTTCAAAGTCTGCAAAGAGTTGTACTTTAAATTGGAGGTCCATTTCTGATCCACGTGATAGTAAATATGAACCAGCTTTTGATATCATCAGCAATCAAACAAATCTTTGAAACATCCATTGTGGTGTTGTGACTTTAGGACCGACATGCTCACATTCTGGATCATGATATCTTCTCATCAGAGTAGCGGAAGCATTTGTTGAATCATGATATTGGCAGCAGCGTAGCAGAAGCATGGAGTGAAAATATCAGAGTCATTGATGCACTAATCATGATTTCTTCTGAGATGAATGTGTTAAGTGAGCATGCGGCTATGGATTGACCGCTTCATTCTGATCAGCTGCAAACGTCGGGCGTACCTGCATACAACAGTTAGCAATAAATCGCACTAAAGTGTCTTTGATCACTTTCGTTGAATTGAGGTACACGGCCCACGGTTCCCCGTTGATCAGTACAAGTACTGCCTGTGATCAGGTATAATTCCGAAGAATTTCCTTGACAGGGTTTCGCAGCTGCTCTAGCTGTTCTCAAACCGGAACGTCTCAAAGAAGACAACACGGAGTGAGTGAACCAGCGAATTTTAAGTCCACTGATTGATGAAAATAGATTTGAAAAACAATCGTGTATTGCTCAATAGAAATTGTTTTTGCAATACAACGAAGGTTTTATTGAAAATCAATTATCAATCATAAAAACACTTTTTGGTTTGAACAATGAGTACACGGTCGATGTGCTAAAGAAAAAGTTTGTTAAGCACAAAGACCGGTTTTCAAAGGTATCCGTCAATCCCTAACCTGAACCAGGATTGATTCAAGAAATTGAATCGCCCCATTGTTTCTGTTCAGTTGTCACATGGTTGTTCCATATAATAGATCTCACATGCCACCTACCAGGAGCTTGTTTGATGTTGGCTCCAGAAGGCTTTCCATCTTCATTGTGAGTGTGTAAACACATCACTCAGATGTTCTGGCAATACCACAAGGATAATGCGTAGGACTCAAGATATAATCTCTCTTTCCACATTGTGTGAAACAGAGAGTCTTCATTGAAAGTGTCCTAATGAGATTTATTGATGATCTCGTGGCTCTAGACTCAATTTGTGCATATTTGGATCCTGTGCCGGAGACTAGGGAGAGGGTCTCCTTCTTCAATATCAACAATCTCTAAGAGAAAGTCAATAGATAATGTCGGTTCCCCGTGAGAATGAAACAAGTCCTTTTAAGAGGAACTTGAGTGGTTTGGAAAGTTGAAGTGCAGTGCGTCACTGGGTCCATGACGTCTTTGTCTTCAATACCGATGTTACCATCAGTAGCATATGAATTGAACCCGGTTTCTGCCCTAAGGTTGAATAGATGGAGGGCTATTTGTTTTCACCCTTTTCTCATTCAATTCTTTTTAATTCTTCAACCCCTTCAGTGCTTACCGAGACTTCATAGCAAGAACCTTGTTGGGTTTATTCCAGTACTTGCTCAGTCTTAGTCCGCACTCTTCCCATATCTCATTTTTTTCTCCTTTTATCATCATACCTAAGGACTTCTACACTAACTAGTGGATTGTCCCTGGGTAGATCCCTCCGGTTCTGGCGGATCATGGGAACCAATACCTAACCTTAACATCCTTATATCATCGTACATAAAGTAAAGTTGGTCGGTCTATTTGGTATTGTTCATCTGCCATTGGAACCAATTGAAAACCATTTGAAAATCGATTCAGATACTTGTGATAAATTATCAAAGCATTTTGTACCTGAATTGTTTTTGATATTTTTAGAACGAGAACTCCCCCTCAACATGTGCATCAAGTATTTGAAAATGTTTTGCACACGGAGGCAAGAGAAAGAATTAACTTCTTTGATTACCATTTTCTAAAAGATATCAACATCACTTCCCACATCAAATCAAGTAGATAGAGTATTTCCGGGAAGGATGAGGTTTCCATAAATTTGCTCCCCCTCAATATGTGCCTGGATGTTTGAAAAGAGTTTTGCACATACTAGAGGGAACCTTTTATCATCAAAGGATTAGAAGCCATTTGATCAAGGTACTTTAAAAATATTAAGGTGTTATGTACCCTGATGACTTGAATAAGTAAAGAGAGTTCTCCCCCTTAATATATGCTTCGAGATTCGAAAAATTGTTTAGCACATATAAGAGAGAGGTTTGCACAAAAATTGGTCATCTTATCTTTTAACATCTTTCATATTTATAACACATTTTCTCCCCCGATCAAAAATCTTAAATCCTTTGAGATTTTGGATCTCAAGTGATTTAAATATGTATGAGGTAAAATATTTGTGGGAGAAAAATGTGTCCGATTTTATATGATAAAAAGATGGTCAACACAGGTGTTTCCCCTTTTTACAAGGGGAAACCATAGTACAAATCTTAGCACTATTACATGTATTACAGTTGTTCATATTTATTACACCACATATTACACAAAAAAAACATAAACAGTATCCCGAAGAAGTCTTCATTCAGTCCTCTGAAGAAGTTTGTAGTGACCATCACGAAGCCTTCCACCAACAAAACTTTCAAGGCTGCGGAAGATCCTTCGTGTCTTGAGTCTTCGTCTGATTGCAGCAATGAAATGTTCACATCTCTTCACGTCATCCTCAGTCCAAAAAATGGTTTTAATCCAAGATTTCATATCAAGTTTGGCTTCTTTCACTCTGGTGTCAAGCTCTTCTTCGACCAATTTGAGCGTACCATCACTAAACTTGTAGAGTTCACAAAGACGCATAAGCATACGAGATCCATATCTGTCGGTGAAAATGACGGCTCTAGGGGTGTCAAGGACTTTGTATTCTCGATGAAATTCATGCCCAGTTGCATTCCATTGAGGACTTGTAAGGTTGATCCTAGTTTGGTAGCTTTCAATGCCAAGCTGAAAGTCCTCAACTCGTTTTCGAATGACTAAGCCCCTGATCCAAAGAGTGACAGCTGCAGAGAGGGCCTTTTTCTCACGAACAGGTAAGTGCTCAAGGTGTCCTTGAAGATTTAAGAGATAGAGATCTTCGAAATCATTTGGCAGAAGATGTTTGAAGTCGTTCTCTTCAATAGTGTACACTTTGAGGTCAGCTCTTTTAAGGACAATCTTCTTCAAGTACTCATATCCATAGATAGGGAAGATCTCTACACTAACAACGCTTAAGATTTGTAGCTTTGATATGACATTATTGCGTCTTTTATCAGCACCATGTCTTTCGATGTAGAACTTCTTCTTTTTGAACCACCAGTGAGAAATACCATAAGAAGCTGCAATATCATACTTTTGTTCTTCATTCGCCCAGAATTGATCAGGAACCATCTGCTCAAGCCCCTAATCAGAGTAGGTTGCAGCTTTCATCTTTGATATTGATAGAGCAGGTCTTCTTTCAGCAGAGCGAGCACACAGATAGTCCAAGTCGTGATTGAAGAAGAATTCTGCCTGAATGGTCATCTGACCAGGTTCACCACCAAGAGGAAGAGATTTGTTGACATTGAAGCGACTGATTTGATCACTGACTTGGTCATTTAACATCTTATGGCATTCTTCCATCTGATATTGAAGATGATTTGCATCTGAGTGGAAGACTTTGACAATTTCGTAAGCTTGACCTTCAAGATCTTTTGGAGTTATGGATGAGATGCTCTTCCGTTCACAAAACCATCTAATGAAACTTCCCATATCACCAGTGTAGTGTAGAAGAGAGTCTTCAGCTGGAATTTCGTAATTATTGGTGATAACTGATGCCCAATTGTTGTCAGGAATCATAGAGTCAGACTCTGGGATGGTCCATGTGGGTTCTGGAGAAGGAGGTCTATCTTCCACAATGCAGCTTTGAATTGTGTCCCTTGAAGGTGCAACTCTGGATGTGCTAGTGCGATTCCCAGCCATGTAAGAATCAAACCAGTCTTCTGAGGGCTTAGGAATGTGCTTTGTTGATGCATCATCTTCATCTGGTTCTGAGTCAGCCATGACTTGGGACTCTTCGTGGACCACTTGATCATCAGGAATTGAAGTGGATGTGGAGGTGAACCTTGAATCAATCGTCGTCCAGGCAGCAGATTTCTTCTGAGTACTCTGTTTGTTTGTAGAGTCTGATTGATTGGACGGTTTTGGCGGTGATGATGGTGGCTGCGATGGAGGTGAATTGGTTGTTGAAGAAGGATTACCAGCTCCAGAAGTTCCAGCACCTCCCGTTGGTGGTGGGCGTGGAGGAGGATCTTTGCGATCCTTCATCAAAGCTTCCATCACAATTGTTCTCCTTTTCTTTTTAGCTTCTTTTTCACCGACATCAATCTTGAACTGCTCATAATTGTCGAACTTAATGGATTCTTCAAGTGCCTCATAGAGTTTACAGTGAATCTCATGCTTGTCCTCTTCAGCCTCATACATCCTTTCACACAGAGCTGCTCTCATATCGGAGATGGGGAGGTCCTTGAATCGTCTAAGAAGTGGAGCCTCCATAGCCCATTCCACAGCATCCTTGACTTCTCCTTCAATAGCGGCAGTAACCGCTTCATTGAAGTTGAGGTGCTCCAATCTATAGACGCGATCCACCAGAGAATCAACGGATTTAGGAAGTTGCCTTTCCAGAGCTTCTATCCTTTTAATGGCTTTATCCAGTAGTTGATCAGAGTTGAGAATCTGTGGAGGGGAAGCTGGTGGAGCCACTTCATCTGCAATTGTAATGACGGGTTCTGGGTTTGGTGACATTGTTGGTGGTGTTTGTTCAGTTGATAAGGGAGGTGGAAGTGCAGTTGAAAGTGAAGATGCAGTCATTGGAGGAATAGTTTACGTATCTTGCTGGATGCTGACAGTGTACATGGATTGTGCAGAATCTAAAGTTTTGTCATTAATGAATTGATCACCAAAAGAGAAATCATCATCAAGATTCTTAAGTGAGGATAGAGAGTTAGTGGACAGATTTGGTTCATCCATCTTCAAGGTCTCATCAGATCTTGTCTCAAGGTTCTCCTGCGAGTCCTTTTGCAACAGAGTGTCAACCTTCAAGCCAGATTGAGTCTCTCCAAGTGTAAGAGATTCCTTAAACGTTTCAGGAACCTTGACTACTCCAGATTGTTCTTTTGCATAAGATGAATCTGTTCTTCTCTTCAGCTCATATTGATTTGTGGTGCTTGATGGAGATGATGAGATAGTTAACAGCATGTGAGCAGCTTGTTCAGTTTCAACACTTGCAACTCCTTTACCCTTGTCAAGTGTAATTGGGGTTGTTTGTTGAGGTAGTTGAGCGGGTTCCCTTAACACAATTCCACCTACTGGAACTTTCACATTCTGACTTTCAAGGCTTTGTTGAATCCCAAGTTGCAGATCAGCATCATCTTCATCAGTTAGCCTGGAAACATTCCTTGGTATCTCAGTTTTCTCACCAATCTCCTTTTCCACTTTCTTCCTTTTTACTTTCTGCTTCTTGGATGCGGTGTCAGACTGTTGAGACCTTTCAAGTCTCTTTTTAGGAAGTGAGGCATAGGATGCTTGTGAGGCTGACTTGGTCATGGGAGCATTTGGTTGTAAAGGAGATGGTGTGACATCAGCAGAGAGTTTGGTTGCTCTTTTCATGTATTGCTTGAAGTAGTCCTTCTTCTTGATATCTTCTGTGAGAAGACAATCAGGAATTGGCAATCCAAATACTTCTTTATCCGAACCTCTAGGAACATATTTCAGGTTTCCTAAAACAAATTCATCTTCTGCTTTGTGTAAAGTTGATTCAGACCTAGGAGTGAAGTTGTGAATTTGTTGCAAATACTGGATAACAAGCTTAGAAAATCTGATGCTGGGAATTACAAGTTTGTTCTGTTTCTTTCGACCTTGAACATTGTTCAGGAAATAGGTTCTATCAGATATGAATGTGTTCATTGATAATGAGAATTCTTCCCAAATACGATCTGAGACATTCACATCAACCCTATTAACGATTCCCCATAGGATTTGCAAGATAGGAATTCTCACTTTATCGAACCCTGAAGTTTTCCCAGATAAGCATAAGTTCAGAATGGTTGTAATAGCTCTCCAGGGTTGATACATGTGTCCGGTGATGATGTCAGATGCTCTTGAAATACTGTTCTGATAGCCCAACCCAATTAGAAATACAATCAGATCGTCAGCACCAGGTGGAGATTCGGAACGAACGTCAGGGTTACATGGTGTGATTCCAAGAGCCTTGCTCAGAATATCAGAATCAATTGTGAACTCCCTATTATCCAGTTTGCAAGAGTATTGTGCTGTGATTTTGTTCCATTGAACGGTGTTCCAGAATTGTTGTATGTAGATGGTAGGAATTGAGCATTGCTTGGTAATAGCTCAGAAGAAGTTAGTGTTTTTGAGGATGTCAATTGAAACTTTGAGTATCGGATTTTGTTGGAGCCTTTGTAGGTCCACATAACAGTTGCTTTTACCTATAGCAGCCCATTGACTTCTGGGAAGGATTTCTTCGTCTGAGAGAACTCTGGATGATCCTGACGGGGTAGCGCTCTTTTCTGGGATTGAACTTGCCATTGATGTTCTGAGTAATCATACAATCAACAGTAATGAATGGGAACAGGTTAGATGATAAATGGTAAGTGAGACAACATTGAGAGCACCCTTATGACATAGAGGTAGTAACTCAAAAGGAGTCCCCAAAACACATACAGAGAAAGATAGAGTGGCATAGATTACAAATATATGATAACTTTCAAATATATGATAACATTCATAATTGAGATATATCAATGAAGTACAGTCATATAGATAAATAATTACATGACGAGCTTATAAGTGATTTAAAGGGCAAAAGAGTGCATTTCAAAGTGATCATGACATGAGCCAAGAAACACATGTAAAAGTGATATAACACATATGTATGAGGCAAAAAGTAACATTTGGCAGTCGTGAGAGAGACCAAGTACCTTTTGCCTAAACAGAGATGTCATAACAGATTACATAGAGTATGTTGATTCAACAAGTCGAATTAGGAGATCCTGAGTGTTGTGAAAGTGAGATCATCTTTAGCACAAAAACCTTTGAACATTTAAATAATCCTTGACCCTAAGACTAATTCTCAACATGAAAGTGAACACTGTTGCAGACTTGTAAAGACAAGTCGTCATCTAGAGCCACAGACAAGTCGCTAAAGGTTTAGCACTCTAAGTCGCTAAGCTAATTCGCTAGCAGGTAAAGCCAAGACGCCATGAACAGTACCTAAACCAAGTCGCTACAAAGCAGTCAACTAAGTCGCTAGGTAACAAATTCGCTAACTTGTAAAAACAAGTCGCCATGAACAGTAACACACCCAAGTTGCTACCAATTCGTTAACTAAGTCGCTAGGTTACTTATTCGCTAACTTGTAAATACAAGTCGCCATGAACAGTAACACACCCAAGTCGCTACCAATTCGTTAACTAAGTCGCTAGGTTACTTATTCGCTAACTTGTAAATACAAGTCGCTATCTGCTAACTCGCTAACCAAGTCGCTAGAATATAGTGAACTAATTCGCTATAGAAACGTAGTCGCTAAGTTGAACTGTAACTCGCTATGAAGAACATTCAGACTAAGTCGCTACCAAGAACAATTTAAATCGCCACCAAGAACACTTCTAACATCAACCCATCAGTCCAATCCACTTAATCATACATCAATGTATTCCAAACACTATATACCAAACAATATATTCCAAACATTTTGAACCCGTTCAATCATTATACAAGCAACAAACATACTTTTACATGAAAAGTCGAACCTAAACGAGAGACAAACAATCACAACTCACGAGCTCGAAAGGATCTGGATATAAAGTACATGTTAGAAACTGGACACAAAAGCTTCAGAGAACAAAGATAAGGGGGGATCGATGCAAACCTTTTGCTATGTCGCTAAAGTGAGCACAATGACGAGGAAGATAAAACGAGAGAGAAAGGAAAAAAACTTTTTGAAGAAAAAGGGTAACTCGCTATAGGGTAATTCGCTAGGGTTATCCCAACTAACTATGACGGTATGACACAATTGGTCCTTGTGGTTTTAACATGAGGTGAGGTAAGTCGCTAGTGCAACATAACTTTCACTATATGGCAACTTTGGTCCCTATGGTATTGATGAACGAGTGGTAGGTTGCAAACACAGATTATAGACTAAGCCTCTAGCAAAGATTATTACACTGATCACCATGAATCAATTAAACATTTAGACACATAAGCATTAAAATCTAAGCAAGGCACTAAATACGTAGGTACACACTGATAATCACATGAGCAAGATATGACCACAACCTACAGACACCATAACCAGATAGTTACAGAGGCAAAACACGACCTCAACATACAAATGAGCAAGCATTATAACCAACACAGAAGCCAATGGCATAGATAGTCAAGAAAAACATATACACAGTCTCCCCCTCAATCAAGTTCATCAAAGAACATTGATTGACATAAGTATACCCTGATAAGATGGAAACAAGAATATTTCAATTGTTCGAACTTCATCTATGATCCCGTGCCATTATTGAATGACATTTCTAGGACCGTAGATGTTATCGATAACAGTGAAAATATTCTTTATTAGATAAGAAAAACGTGATAAAATTGTACATTTAAAGAATTTAAACATGATATAAATTTTTTTTTTTTTTTTTTAATTTAATTTTTTTTTTTTTTTTTTTTTTTTTTTTAAGTAACTTGATTTATACAAAGATATGGATGAACGAGTCCTGATTCAATGATGAATAGGAGTCAAAGTAAGTAGTGCATCAACTGTTGCACGCTATAGCTCCTGAATGAGCTATGTTCATTTCTGATGGGAACCAAGTCATGAAGTTCCTGATTGAGTTGAGCATTGTACCTGAAAAAGACTGAGAGCACATTGTACTTGAAGCACATGTAGATTTGTACATAGAAGAGTTAGTGACATGATTAGTCTCACATTTGGATGCATCACAGTATAATACAGACTTATCATTAATGGGGATCCTATTAGCTTCTACATTCTTGAAAAGTTTACCTGTGGGAATCCACTTGAGGCATGATCTAGGAATGTAAGTTCGTTTAAGTCCTGTAAACTTAAATAATCTACCAGTGGGAATCCATTTGAAGCCACAGTGAGTTGAACTAAATGAGTGCACAGGCTTGAATTGACTAATTGTCCTTTTGTGATCAGAGAATTTCTTAGGGGGTTGATCTGTCAGATGATTTTTTGCATGAGACCTAGTTAAACTTATTGCATTTCTGATCTGTGAGTGATGACCATTAGTCCTATGCTTAGGATTCATCATATCTGAACTAGGCAATGAAGTGACTGGTTTTGACAAAACAAACTGATTATCAACTTGGGATGTAGGCTTAGATTTTAATGGTTTAGCTCTTTCAGACCTATAGGCATTAGGTTGTTTAATAACTGTTCGTTTCAAGTTGTTCTGAACATTTGACTTTCCCAAAGTTGAAGGTTTTGCAAACTTAGTGTTCATCCTATTTCCAACATGCTTCCTGAGCTCATTTTTTAGTGCAACAATATTGAAGCTCTTATCCTGAATTTGTGCTTTGAGGTTATCAATATCTTTCATCAAGAGATTAGATTGATTGACTAACTTAGAGTTTGTTTCCTCAAGGTTCTTTCTTAAATGCTCATTTTCTCTTAGAAGGTTGGACACACATAGAGCTAGTTCAGAATTCCTAGATTCTAGTGTATCACTCATCTCATGACAGTCATATTTCAGGGCTTCTGAAAGAAGCGATTTCAGATTTCTTATGGTCGAATCTTTGTCCTGAATCTGGAATTTTAACTGATTAATTTCAAAAAATTCTCTAAATTCTGGAAGTTCCCGATTACTACACTGTTTTTTTGCATAAAACATTTCATTCTTATGTTGTATTTCAATTTGCAAAGAGATACAGTGTTTTTCAAGAATTGAAAATTTGTTTGAAAGCTCATCATATACCCTTTTTTCAATCATGTTACTTGCATTAGATTCAGACAAAACAAAGATTGATTCCACATTGTTATGTTCAGGGTAAGAGTCATGTACCTTTTTGTGAGAATTAGTGTGATCAGATAAGTGTACCTTGTTGATTGATACCTTTTCTGACTCTGAGAATTTGAGATCAGTGCTGTTTTCTTCATCCTTTTCCATCACAACTGAGATTCTGCAATCAGTGTCTTCTGCTGGTTCAACTGGAGTGAAGCATGGCACGTCATCATTGTTCCATGGACACTCTTGACACTCATTCAATTCCTTCAGCTTGTTATTCTCTTTTGCAGCTTCCTCGATGTATGTTTCCATATTACTCATAAGTTGAATAAATGAGTTTCTGAACTCATGAATTTCCATTCCCGTGTGCTTCTTGAAAGACATTCCAGTCATGATATTATCAAAATCTGTGGAGTATTCTTCCCGGGTAAGTCGCTGAAATTGGTTGAAGATGGTTTGTAGAGCAGCATGAGAATCATCAGTTGAGAGCTTTTCTTTGGTAATTTGAAACCTCAGTCGTTCTAGGTTAAGCAAAACAGTTCTTGTTAAAGTGGGAAAATCCTGACGAAGGATGGCACAACTTGTTCGATCCATGGTTGTGGATAAAAGTAATTTGAGAAGCTGACTGAGTTGTTGAAACGGCTCACTGGTGCATTCCACATTCTTAGTATCATCTGAAGATATTAAGAGTGACTTATTTGAGTTGTTCTGATTGATCGATACTGAATCATTAAGTGTGTGGCCTTCAGATAGGCATTCTGTTTCACTATTCTGTGCTGTGTCATAGAGAGCAAGTACTTTGGTGATTAAAGAATCCGTGATGACTGACATTGTGTTATTATGAATTACTCCCCAAGTCTCTAGAGAATTTAGAATCAACTCACTACCAACAAAATAGCACTAATCCCAAGTCGCTAGAAGATACTACACCAAGTCGCCAACACTTAATTCGCCACCACACTAAGTCGCTAGAATTCTAAGTCGCTAGCCAGATGTAAGTCGCTAAGTGGTAACTCGCTAACACTCAAGTCGCTAGCAAAATTTCGGCAGCAATTCGCTACTCAAGTCGATAACAATGCAAGTCGCTAAAGAGCAACTCGCTACAGACCAAGTCGCTACCACCAAGTCGCTACCCGTAGTGGAGAGTCCACTACTTGTACTTTAACTCGCTAGATCTAACTCGCTAGCTCCAACACTGTAAGTCGCTACAAAAATGTGAAGCAAGTCGCTACCAAGAATATTATCCGTGAACTAAGTCGCTAGCATGAAAGACCATATAAACATCACTTTTCAATCCAAAAACAACCCAACCAAGATGATTCAAGCTTACCAAATGAAAACCTAACCACTTGTGATGATTCTAAACATAAAAGTACCAACAAAATTCAAACTTTAACACAAGAAATCAACCAAATGATGCAAAAACCACTAAACTTTTTCAAACTCAAAAACCACCTAAAAACCACTATAAATCCAAAGATGTGCAAGATATGATCTAACCTTGGCTCTTGATACCAATTGTAATCTATAACTTTTCACTTACACATCATAACATTAACACAATGAGCACATAGATGGTTTTAGAGAGAGAAAGAGTGGGACATTCTAGTGAGAGAAACTTGTAGAATATTAGATTACCAAAGAACATCCAACCCTCTACCTTGCAAGGTAGAGGGTATTTATAGGTTAGAAACTAAACGACCTCCTGACGGCCTGTGGATCAGGGATACAGTGGGTAAAGACCCGACCTTCCTCCACGGTGTTGCACTAAACTATTTTTTACGCTACTAACTGACTAATTAACTCCATAAAAACGTAACTAATTACCTATCTACGAGCTAACTTGTGCTAGATAATAGTTGGGGTGACCGACTCTTCAATACTGGAATTATCTAATTCCTAACAATTACGGTTGGCCATTCACAAGTGGCTAGCTTGAGTGATTTAGCTTGACTGTCTGGAGCCAATCATACTACTAATGTCTATATTGTCTCTTACAACTTCCAGCTTAACTGTTGTCTCTGGATTAGCTTTTTGTAACTCTGAGGCATAAGTTTTCAGTTGAGAATATTGATCAGCATAATCACCAAAAACTTTATCCTTTGCTATCTTTTTTGCCCTATAAGCTTTCATTTTGGAAACACCTAAGTGGTATTTTTTTTTTGCAGTTGGTCTCTGAGAGCAGCTGTTGGTATTTTAGGGTTAGGAACTATAGACTCTTCAACATCTTTTGCTAAAAAAGAGGCAGTGCATTTTTTGACTTCTCTAGTTTGAAGGCACTTGTGGGTAGTCTTATAAGTCTTAACTATCCATGACTTATCCTGTGGCCCTTTTGAAATATGTAAAAGCCATGGACAGCCTTGCTTGTTATCTATAACAGGCCCATTATCAGGCCCACTAGCTTCATTTGTTATTTTAAGAGGCCCAGTACCTTCATTTAAATATGGATCACTAAAAACTGGTGTTTTACCCCTGCATATAACCCTTACTCTACTCTTATCATTCCTATCAAGATGCAATTGTCTCCTTTCCTCAACAGCTAGTTTACTAACCATTTTCTTTATAATTTCTTTACTAGCTATTTTTTTCCCCAAATGAAAATTCCACTCTGCAAGTGATCTTTCTTTTCTTGTTATCTTTCTCAAAGCCTGATTTCTTTCAACTTCAATATCACCCTCCTCATTTGTTGCACTATCAAAGTAATCATGGTCTAATTCTACATCACTACATACAACATCATTTTCTACTTCAGCTTCACTACCACCAACAGATTCCACATTCTTGTCTAAGTTATCCCTAAACTCATCCATATTAACCTCTACATCATGAATTGGGTTCTCATCAAATTCCAGGAAATCACTATCTTCATCTTCTTGATTCTTATTCTCACTAGATTCACCTATTTCCTTATCTTTATCAACATGCTTCTCATTTGACTGACCAGTTACATCACCAGTAGAAAAAAAGGGGTCAAACTCAAGGGACATATCAAATTCAATTGGTAACTCATCAAAGGTGACCTTAGGCTTGTTACCAGTTCTTTGCTCTATATCCAAACTAGAAAGCCAAAGTTCCAAGTAAACCTCAATCACCTTATACTTTCCTACATATTTTGCCAAACTTAAAACATCACTGTCACAAGCTAAGGGCATAAGTCCACTATCTAAATCCCTATTGGGTATTCTAAAGTGGAAGTACATAGTGTCTTCTTCTTTGTAACCTAACTTTGTGAACATATCCTTAATTTCAATTACTGAAAACACATCAATATCAACTTCATCAACCCAAGACACCTTACCATTCATATAACGTCTTCCAGAACCCATTGTAAAAACCCCCCCATGGTGCAGCTCCAATGTAAAACGGGTATTTGACTTACCTGGTGAATTGATAAAAAAATGCAAGTTAATAAACAAAAACAACTAATCAACTATTGTTTTCACATGTTCAATTTAAGCTAAAAACATTCAATTTTAATTAGCCCTAAAAATTATACCGTATGCTTTTTTACGATCACATGCGTCTCCTTCTTTTCGTAATGAATATCCATTTCTATCATCCATTATAGCCAAACCACATTAACTCTTTATTCAGATAATGGCTTTGAGAGAGAGTGGTGAGCAGAGCAGAGTGATAGTGAGATGAAAAAGTTAGGTTGTGTTTTTTTAGAAACGTCTTTGGGCACTATCAAAAGAGAGGGAAAGGGGATTTTACAAAGCTACCCTCACGTTTTTGTCACGTGATTGTATTTAACGAGAATATTAACGGAGATAACGGAGTTGGCTTAGATATGTAATACCATGAAACCACAGTGACTGACTTAGTCAAAAAAAAACACAATGACTGAAAGTGAAAAAATGACCAAACCACATTGACCATTTATGTAATTAACTCAAAAACTTGCATGCTTCTCTTTTTGTGCAAGCTCCTTTATCAAATTTACAACAAGAAAGAACCACCAGTGTTTGGTGCAGCACCTGCATTTTGGTGCATTCTTCTTTCTTTCCTTGGTCTTCCGTTCCGTCATATTCCTAATAACTTATCCAATGACAACGAATTAACCGCAAATGCACCTTTCTTTTATCAAATCTCAGGGACATGGTCTAATCATGAGGGTAGTATTTTATCATGGTGTCGGATCCTAAGTTTTTATGGATTCCTTCTTTGTTACCGGGGTCGACCCCAAAGCCATAATGTCATTAATACATTGAAGTATATTATATAAAACATTACCTGAACTGAAATCCAATTACGAAACCGATTTGGCAGTCACACCAACGGTGCAAGGTTTTCCAAATAATGCCAAAAAATTGTTGGGTCTGCTGTTCTGCTGGTGGCCATTGTTGCGGCTGCGATTGTTGTTGTGGATGCTGTTGTGCAGGCGGACGTTGGTACCAATATAACCCTAAGGTTTAGAGCTCTCTCATGCACCGGGAAGTTTGGTTCTCCTCTTCTTTACCATGATGACAGATACATAAGTAGCATAAGTGTTTTCAACCTCATAAGCCCTTTTAACGCCCTCAAAACCCTCCTTTCCTACATATACAAATCAGTAGATTAAATGATTATTTTTTTTCATGCAAAACTCAAATGTCCTTGCTTAACACCATTTAGCACAAGTATATATGAAAATAAGTCCAACAACCTACCTCCATCAATTGCCAATGTCGAACTTGGGTGCCTTCAAAATCTTGACTTTGCGTATGAAAACGTTTTGCAATGGGTAGATGCTAGATGTTGCCTTCTCGATCTCTCTACCAACGGATTAAGGAATGAACTTCTGGACCAACTCCTTAGGACAAGATTGAGTTTCGTTCACCATGATTTTCCTCATCTTGAGGCGAATCTAATGATTTTAAAGATAGAAGTAAAATTTATAACAAATAAGATAAACTACTTGCATAGATGTAACATACACAAATTTTAAGCATCAAACAAATCGCTGGCAAAAAAAATATAGCGAGTCTTTATACGTGACGGATTTGGCGAGATTGAGCATAGCAGGTCCTCTTGGCCTTGTTGGCCCTCTTCTTTGTGAAGCTCATGTGCGCAGAAAGGCACGTTCGGGTCGAGAAAACCTCCTTTTCTACAAGCAAGTTTTTCAACCTCCTAGGCAGTGAACCTAATCGTTGTAGCGTAGTATGGAGTAAGACTCGGGGATTGATATCGTTCTCTAGGGGAATAGGAATGCTAGTAAGAAATATATGACGAGAAGGTGGGGTTGAGGATGATTCTTTTTTTTTTTATCTTTTTTTATTGTTTTTTAAAAAGCTAAGGCAAAATATCGGGGCAATTGGTTGGGGGTGGTACTTCCACCGATTACTTTACTTCTACTAATTATCTAATTATCTAATTACTACGGATAGCTATGTTTAATTGAGGTGTGCTCGTATGATATTTAAATATGTGTTCACTTAGATGTTATTACTTCCTAGTTATCTTTTATTAGTTGGTTGAGTTGTCACTTCCTTTATCTTAACGAGTTGTATTCCTAAAAGTCGTAGGGTGTGCGTATTCCCTAGTTCTATGAGGTTATCTCTAGTATATGATCACGGAATCGACAAACCTAAGCTATTTCATCCATGCACCATATCATCATTAAGCATACTCAAGCATTAAACACAACGATAGCCTAGATGTACTTCTAAGCCAATTTCAATTAAGACAAGAAACAACCTAACAACAATCAATAACTAGGTTTCATAGATCTAAGCAAACACACAAGTAATTTAGCTAGACATGATAGACAAGCAAGCATACACACAATTGATAACATCAAATAGTCCTGAATATTAAGTGTCAATTTCCCCCGATTATGCTCGTTATTTATATCATTTATATGGATTTACGCTTGTTTTCCATTGTTTTTCACTTTCAGGTAAATTATGAGCATTGGAGCTAAATTGGAGCTAAAAAGACGCGGAAATGGAAACATAACTAAAGATTTATCACAATATGCCTATTTTGAAGAAGTTACGGCATAACTCCTCTCTCACATTACGAAGGAATCGAGAGTAAAAAGTAGAAATTGCAAATGAGGGTAAAAACAGCTTATATATGCCAAAGGGGTGGGGACACGAAACGTCCCATCGTGTCAGGAAGCGACGCGGACGAATCTGAACCGTCAGCCACGACATATCTGCCACGTGGCACGATCCCACAGATTTCGGTAAGTATTATTTTAACCTACTTCTACCCAATGGGCTTGGGCCCACTGTTCATAAGGAGGCCCATGAAACCAGAGCACATCCAGTCACTCCGAATGAACCCAACGGACAACTAGACTAAGTATCACGTCACTTGTCAAAAATAAATAACATGATACTGGGGGGACATGACGACGTATATGGTCCATTGGTTCAATAACCGAAGGACTCAATGCTCTACCGAAGGACTCAATGCTCTACCGAAAGGACTCAATGCTCTACCGAAAGGCGCGCCGACAGGCTATCATCCGAAGGGATCATTGACCTGACAGTACCTTTGGCATTTAGCCTAAACACAATTCGTCTCATCCTCCTGGATGTCAGAAAAGACGCCAGAGACAGTGTCAGGGACAGTGTCAGCCCTCACAGCATCAACGGCCCCATAGAATGCGACAGCCCCAGGGACCAGATAATGACATCAAGTAGTATAAATACGCATACAGTAATTGGTAAAAAGGTATCATTTTCTACACACACATTCTATACTATACCCTTCGGTAAAACACACACTTACTCTCACGCCGGAGTCTGGTCCTAGGATAACACCCGGGGCGAGACTAACGCGCTGTTCATCTTAGCAGGTATCCAGAAGACTTATCTCATAAGGCTGAAGGATAACTGAAAGACCTCACAATAAAATACTGCGACAGGTACATTTATAATATCATAAGGATATATATATAAAATATATGAAATGGAGATAAATAATAATGTATGTTTGTTGTTGATAAAGTAATGATGAATATTATCTTATCGTGATCGTGGGAATGAATGAGCTATAGCTAGCTAGAGGTGGTGTTGTTTTACAGTTAAGTAGCATGGAATTAAGGCTTGGATAAATGATATTGGTTGGGAATATTGAGCTAGCTTGTTGCCCGGAGTAATTGAGAATAACTCAATAACTATCATTTCTTCGACCTCATATATATACTATAATTGAACATATTTCTTTCATACAGATCGATCAAGAAGTAGATGTAAGTGATAAAGTCGTGATTATAGAAGGTAGGAATAGTTTCTTTTTGAGTTTCGGTGCTAGACTTTGTATCGATCACAAACAGTAAAAGTTGTTGATTTACCTGATCGAAAGAGAACTACCTTCAAGTAATTTTTATTTAAAAAAGAAGAGAGAAGGTAATTAGCAAGGATACAAAAACTTACTACTGTGGTATATATGTGTGGATCTAACAAGCACAAAAGAAAAAATAAAATACATACAAAAATTACACATCCTTCTTTGGATATAAATACTACATACAAAAATGGATGTTGTGTGATTCAAATTTGGCCAGTTTCGATCTTACCAAAGACAAGTACTCCTGCAAAAACGAAATTACAAGTTAGTTAGTGGAATGTCGTCAATTTAAAGGATTGGTGATTTTGAGATGTATCAGAAGAGATTTACCAAGAGTAGGCATTAAAACCGACAATGCAAGTGTTCCTGCAACTTTCAATGGGAAACCAACCTTGAGCATATCTACAATTTCGATATGTCCAGTGGTAAATCCTACTATATTTGAAGGGGTTGCCGTTGGTAGCAAGAAAGCAAACTGAGCTCCAATGGCTCCGGGAACCATAAGGAGAAGAGGATGAACGTTAATGTTTTGTGCGATTTGAATGAGTAATGGGACAAGGAGAGTAGTGGTGGCGTTGTTTGATGTAATTAACTCGGTCATGACTCCACTTATAAGACAAATACTTGGGGTCATCGCCAAGTATGGGGTCTGGTTCAGAAAGTCGAGACTCTTGGATAGCTCGTCTGCAAGACCACTTGTTTTTACGCCTTCTGCTATTGCAAAACCAGCTCCGAGTAGTAACACAATATTCCATGGTATTTTTTTGCATTTGTTCCAGTCCATTAGCTTTTCTCCTTCTTGTTTCTTGTTAGGGATTATGAACAGCAACGTTGCCATCATTACACTAACGGTTCCATCACCAACACGGTCATTGAAAAAGGATCCCCAGCCGGGAATATCATCTGTTATGCTTCTCGTCATCCACAGAACGATTAAGGCCTGCAACAATTTATAAGCTAGTATGGTCATTCTCCAATGTATAAGAATCAGTCCATCATATCCAACACCAACCTTAAACTTACCGAGAAATCAGCTAGCACCATCTTTTCCGCGAAAGCCATCGGACCTATGTAAATGTACATCAAACAGAAAACATTTCATCAATCAAATTTACATCTTAAAAATATTTACTATAAAATATTATTGGGCCAAGATGTATAAGTGGGCTTGGGGTTTACCTAATAAATCAAGCTCTCTTTTTAAATGAGCTTTATCCAAATAAGCTGAAAGAGTATCACCACATCCTCTTGGAACATACACCAAACAAAGAATGACCCACAAAGCAACAAAGAGCAACAAAGCCATAGGAAAACCAAAGTAAAACCAAGTGCTAAAGCTAATAGGATTAGCTTGTGGAAAATAGCTCTTCCACATTCCAACCAATATTAAGTTGACACCTGTCCCTGTTAGTGTGCTCATTCCTCCGATTGCCGCAGAGTATATAACTCCAAGCACTACTGCTTTGCAAAACTTACTAATCACTGGCGACTCGCCTGGCCCTGAAGGCAGGCGCTGCAGGATGCCAGTTGCTACTGGCATCATCATGACAGCGCATGCGACGTTGTGCATCCACATGCTTACAAATGCGGTCGTCGCACATATTCCAAAAAGGAGGAGTTGTGGGTTCATTGGATCTCCACAAAACAACAACGTTATCTGCATGGTATATCACACGACAAATTATAATACAAACGTTAATTAGCCAATATTCGATTCTAGTGAAGCTATGTTTGCCACATTTACTATTAAAATTCTTTCAAAAATAATACAGTAAGAAAACTTATGGTTAAAATTCAGCTAATGTCTATAGTATAAATTAATATTTACTAACCAATGATTAGAGCTGGCAAATTGGGTACCTGTTAAGACCTGTTAAAAGAAAAAATGTACTATGCAATTTTTTTATTTTTTAAAATATTTGTTTTTAGTATTTTAGGGTTCAATATTTAACTTTTTTGATAAATAAAACGTATATCTGTCATACTCAAACCACCAAAGCTAAGTATTAAACGAGTTGTTTTCATGTTTGAAACTTATGTTATTCGCGCGCACCGGACCTGTTAAGACCTGTTAAGACACGATTTGCCAGCTCTACCAATGATTGAAATAAATACTACTTTAAGTGTGGTATGGATATATATTATTCCTCTTGGTGTAGACGTGTAAAACTTTGTTTTGTTTATGTATGTTCTTGATTAAAGACTTATCCTTAGTCACTCTTAGAAGAGAACAAATTTCATCTTGACAGAAAATATATCCATGAACAAGAATCAAATAAGTATGATGTTGTAGTAACTAGCTAGCTTCTAAATAGACCACACACATATAAACAAAACATGAAATTACGTGCGAAACTTCATAGGAAGACGGTTATATATATATGTGTCCTTTTTAATTGATTTCCATGTTTTTTCATGTGTGCTGTCAATAGATCCAATATGGTTACATCATTTTTCGAGATTAGTTATGACTTAAGAACAACAAGCTAAGGTAAACAAAACAATCAAATTAACCTAGAAGAAAATCAAGAAAAATCTATCATATGGTTTCTATGTCACATAAGAAACACTTTTTCCTTGGAAATTTTTCTTGCTAATTAATATCATTGATACTTTTGATTCTTAAAAAGGTTTTGGTAATTAAATAACAATGAACTTTTTCAAATATACTGATTTGATACGCAAATTTTGAAAAAGCTGTGTAAATATAACGAATTATCATAAAGGGTTCTGATTTACACATTTTGATGATGTGTCATGTTGTAAATGATGCAACGTGTCAGACTATCAGATATGACACGTCATCAAAGCACTTATTAAAAGACCACTTCTTAAAAAAGCAAGAACATAAGCTAACATATATGATATATAAATATATAATCCTTTTTAATTAGTTCAAGAATAATAGGTTGAGAGGTGAGGCTTACATTTAAGGCTAATCTTCTATGAATGTTATAATGCTCAACAGCAAGAACAAGAATAAAACTTCCAAGAACAAGGGAAATGACATCATCCATGTAAGTGTGTGCCACGTCATCAGCCGAAGCTATACCGAAGAGAGGGAAAAGAAACAAAGGTGACATGGAGGTTACAGGCATGGGGACAGCCTCAGTCATCCACCATGCAAACACCCATGCAAGAACACCCAGCATGTTTCTGCTGGTGCTTGGAGATGATGGCCCATCAAGCTTCACAAAAACACATATAACAGTGCATAAAATAGGACCCAACAAAACATAAAAGTTCTTAAGGTTGAAGATGGATTTGAAGGTAAAGGGTCCGCAGAGCGAATCTTCGCAGGTGGCGCGTAAGGGGAGGAGGGGGGAGGTGTTGCTACTGTGCTCGTCCATTGATCGATATATGGAGTGAGTGCGTTTGTGAGTACGTAAAGTAGATGAGCATTTAAGGTTTATATAAGAAGTGAATGAAACATATCAAAATGGGGTACTATACATGCTAGCTAGCTAAACAACAAAATATAATTCGATCAGGCGGTTCGTTACTCGTTAGTTATATATGTATGGTCCTGATCTCGTGGCGGTTATACTTTTCATCGACTAATGTTTTGCTATTTATTCTTTATCTTAAAATAACTTAGTATTAAACTAACTGCTAGCTAGTCAATTACGTATCTCATACTCGAACTTATTCATGTGGTGCACGAAACATACATATATCGATAAGGACGAATGAGATTCAAACTTTTACCGCTAATTAATAACACGAGCAAAAAGTATACAAGTATACGGAGTATCTTATAAGAGCAAAAAGTATCGTGAAGAAGGAGAGTTCTTTATTTATGCCTCACTGATGTCACTTCATTCTAACATTTTCACTTCAAATATCTGTCACTCATAACACAAAACAAACTATTCATTTAGGCCCCCACCCCACCCACCCACCCACCTACCCAAAACAACCTCTTCAACAAATATATCTGCAAAAGTGGTTTGTCTTAGGTGCTTCACTTTCCCGACGAAAGTTCACGGTGAGCAACGAAAAAGGGTGTGGTGGCGAGAAACGGCAAAGAGTGAAGAGCCTCCATGTCAGAATGGCGAGCTGTTACATCCGAGCCTGATGAAGAGCCCGAGCCTTATGAAGAGCCCATTGAGCTTGGTGGTGAACCGCGACCCAAGAGGGCCACATCCAAGCCCACATGGCATGCAGATTATGTCATGTGATTATCTTTATTTTTAGTCATGATTGAGTCGTATTAGGAAAGTATATTGTGAGTCGTTTTAGGAGTTATCTTGTGATACAAGTTATCGTGTTTGTTTGCTATTTATACCAAACTATGGAATACAGGAAGTTTAAGTTTTGTCAAAATAATTCTCCTTTCTTTTCTTCTAAATTCTTAGGGAGCTCGCATACGCTTGAAGTGTGCAAACTATCGATACATAACGTATCAACTAGTGCTTTCATTGCTAATGGACGAAGCAGCGGTACGTGGGCTGTTGAAGGATCATTCGGATGCATTATACGCAGAGCTACACCAGCAGCTTGTTGCGTTACATGTGGAGTTACAGGCGGTCAGAAGTTTAGGGCTCAACTGACATGGAGCGGGCGGTGGTGAACCATGGTTGCCGTGATCCATGCGTTTGGAGGTTCCTAAGTTTAATGGCAAAGATCCTGAACGTTGGATTTTTGCTATCCATGAATACTTTGATCTTCTCGGAACAATGGATGAACAACGACTCAAGGTTGTAGGTTTTAATCTAGAAGGAGACGCTGCGGAATGGTTTCGGTAGATGTCACGCAATAACTTGATTACCAACTGGGATAGTTTTTTGGGGAGTGTTCGCAATCGGTTTGGTCCTTGTAAGTATGAGGATCCGCAGGGGGCGTTGTCTAAACTATTGCAACTAGGATTCGTGGCACAATACCAAAGTGACTTCGAAAAACTTATGAATCGGGTCACAAAGATTCCAGAAAAATTGTTGATTTCGTTTTACATATCGGGACTTAAACCCTCGTTACAGCGGGAATTGTTGGTGTCCAAACCAACGACTCTTGGTGATGCTTTTTCTTTGGCACGTATTACTGAGGCACGTTTGGACGATCAAGGGATCCAAGCGATTTCCAGTGGTTCGGCTATTACCAGTGTTTCCCAACCTCATTCCAAGTCGACTTATCGTGTTGGGGTGCCACGGTTTGAGAACACTAAGCCACCTCTATTACCAACACCTTCTACAGCTGGGGGTGCTTCCGGAACAACACCACTTCCAATTAAGTGGATATCACCCGCGGAACGACAGGAGCGTATGAGTAAAGGTTTATGTTTTAACTGCGATAACAAATGGGTGTGTGGGCATAAGTGTCCGAGTAAATTATTGTTACTTATGGCGGATGAAGAGGATGTCGTGGATTCGGTGACATCAGGGGAAACTGAGGCTGTGGAGAGTGGAGATATTTCCATGCTAAATTCATTAGTTGGACACGGGATTCCTCGATCCCTCCAACTTTGGGGTACGATTAATACTGGTAATGTTCATGTTCTTATTGACAATGGGAGTATCCATAACTTTGTTCAACCAGGCGTAGCCGAACGAATGAAGCTATCCATTACGACAATCAAACCTTTTAAGGTTTACATCGGGAGTGGGGAGACGTTATTGTGTGAAAAGATTTTTTCTAAAGTCATGTTACAGATGCAAGGGTTCTCAATGGAGTTTGATTTGTATGTACTTCCTATGAAAGGACCATACGTTGTGTTAGGCATACAATGGTTACAGAAGTTGGGTAAGGTGACTCACGATTATGCCGAGCAATCAATGGAATTCAAACTTTCTGGTACGACGTATACATTACAAGGGGACACATCGTTACGCATGAAACATATCAGTTTCCATCATATGCAGGCGTTGTTGGATACATACGAGGTTTATGGCGTATACGAGTTACATAGTGTTACAGTACAGGATGACGGGCCCGAGAGTGTACAAGTGGCGGACGGAGTAACACCTCCTGAGATCGAACAACTTTTGGTGAAATTTGAGTCGCTTTTTCAGGTACCCACTGAATTACCTCCACATCGTCTTATTGATCACCATATTCACCTATATCCTAATACTAAACCGGTGAATGTTAGACCTTATCGCTATCCTCATTACCAGAAAAGTGAGATGGAAAAGTTGGTTAATGAAATGTTAAGTCAGGGAATCATTCGTTATAGTCGTAGTCCCTTTTCATCTCCCGTCCTGTTAGTAAAGAAGAAGGATGGTAGTTATCGTTTTTGTGTTGATTATCGAGCATTGAATGCGGTCACGGTAAAGGATAAGTTTCAAATACCTACTGCTGATGAAATGTTTGACGAGATAGGGGGTGCAGTTATCTTCACCAAGCTTGATTTACGGGCCGGGTACCATCAAATACGTGTGAATGAACAGGATATTTACAAAACAGGTTTCTGTACACATGATGATCATTATGAGTTTTTGGTAATGCCGTTTGTTCTTATCAACGCTCCGTCTACCTTTCAAGCAACCATGAATCGGTTATTCTCCCCGTATTTGCGTAAATTTTTGATTGTGCTTTTCGATGACATATTGGTTTATAGTGATACTCTTACGGCGCATTTAGAGCATTTGCAGTGTGTGTTCCAATGATTACAGGTCCATCAATTCTATGTTAAGCGTTCAAAGTGTATGTTTGGTGCCACAACGCTTGAATACTTTGGCCACATTATTTCGGAACTTGGGATTGAGGTGGATCCGAAGAAGGTGGCCGCGATAGTGGAATGGCCCGTGCCTAAAACGCAAAGACAGGTAAGGAGTTTCTTAGGTATTGCGGGGTATTATCGGCGGTTTATTAAGGACTATGCGTCCATAGCGGCGCCATTGTCTAATCTGTTGCAAAAGGATGGTTTTAAATGGGGAACGGTGGAAGACGTGGCTTTTGATGCTCTCTAGCATCAACTTTCTCATGCACCAATTTTGGGACTTCCTAATTTTGATGACACATTTATTGTTGAGGCGGATGCGTCGACCAATTGCATTGGCGCTGTGTTATTACAAAAAGGGCAACCCATTAGTTTTATTAGCCGTAAGTTGGGTCCTCACATGCGTATTGTAGCTACATATCAAAAAGAGTTGTTCGCTATTGTAGAAACCATCTACAAGTGGAGACAATACTTGATCGGGTGTCGTTTTATAGTTCGAACGGACCCTTAAGAGCATTAAAGAGCTTATGCAACAAGTGATTCAAAATCCATTACAGCAAAAGTATGTCAGGAAATTGATGGGTTTTGATTTTTCTATCGAGTACAAACCTAGATTGTCGAATCATGTGGCTGACGCTTTGTCGCGTCGGGATGAAGAGGAGGAAAGTGTCACAACGGCATTTATGGCTATGAGCCGGCCGCTGGTGGACTTAATGACCACATTGCATGAAGAGAATGAAGTGTTGGAGGAGTTAAAACAGATACATCATCAGTTCGATCAAAGGGAAGAAGTGGACGGGTTCCGTCGTGAGAAGGGTTTATTAATTTACCAGGATCGCTACTACATTGGTGCTGAATCCAAACTAAAAATTCTATTGTTGTCTGAATTCCATGACACGCCTAGTGTCGGGCATGGGGGAATAAAGAAAATGCTAGTGGGATTATCCGCTTTGTTTTATTGGAAGGGTATGCGTAAATCGGTTAAAGAGTATGTTAAAAAATGTCTTGTATGTCAACAAACCAAATATGTGACGCAAGCTCCAGGAGGATTGCTACAACCATTGCCAACGCCATCAGCGGTTTGGGAAGATGTCTCAATGGATTTTATTACTGGGTTGCCAAGTCTCAATGGATCGATTTTCCAAATATGCACACTTTGGGACATTACCAACTAGTTTTAATGCTTCCAAAGTGGCAGAGTTGTTCGTAGAGATGGTAGTTAAAAATCATGGGTTTCCCTGAACCGTCGTATCTGATCGCGACCCTATATTTGTTAGTCAATTTTGGAAGAACTTGTTTGAGGCCAGTGGTACTAAATTGAATCATAGTACGGCTTATCAGTATCACCCTCAGACGGATGGCCAAACAGAAGTTGTGAATCGAGGTCTTGAACAATATCTTCGTGCAATGGTGTCTGATCGGCCTCAGCAGTGGGTGAAGTTCTTATCTTGGGCCGAATACTGTTATAATACTAGTTATCATAGTAGCATCCAAATGTCTCCTTTTCAAGCATTGTATGGGTGTTTACCTCCAGCAATTATTCCATATCCACCAGGGTCATCTAAAGTGGCCGCTGTTGATGAAGTGTTGACCGAACGAGATAAGTTGTTACGACAGCTTAGGCATAATTTATTGGATGCGAAGCATCGCATGGAAATGAAGGACAACCGTAGTCGGTGTGATGTTGAGTTCAAACAAGGAGATAAGGTGTTTGTTAAGCTACAACCCTATCGACAAGTAACCTTAGCCAAACGTTATTCTAATAAGTTAGCTAAGAGATATTATGGGCCATTTGAGGTACTTCAACGTGTCGGAAAGGTTGCTTACCATCTTGCACTTCCTTTTACAAGTAAGATACATCCGATGTTTCATGTATCGTTACTCAAACCTTTTGAAGGGACCGAACATGGGGTCATTGTAGATCTGCCTGAGGAGGTATTTGAAGGTCATCCAGTGGAACGACCGTTATGCATTTGTGATTCACGGGTAGTGTTACGCAATGGATTGCCAGCTCGCCAAGTTCTCGTTCAATGGTTTGGAAGATCACCAGAAGAAGCAACATGGGAATGGTTAACTGAGTTTCAATTAGCTCATCCAGCTTACCACCTTGAGGACAAGGTGATTTCTGAAGAAGTGGGGAATGTTACATCCGAGCCTGATGAAGAGCCCATTGAGCTTGGTGGTGAACCGCGACCCAAGAGGGCCACATCCAAGCCCGCATGGCATGCAGATTATGTCATGTGATTATCTTTATTTTTAGTCATGATTGGGTCGTATTAGGAAAGTATATTGTGAGTCGTTTTAGGAGTTATCTTGTGATACAAGTTATCGTGTTTGTTTGCTATTTATACCAAACTATGGAATACATGAAGTTTAAGTTTTGTCAAAATAATTCTCTTTTCTTTCTTCTAAATTCTTAGGGAGCTCGCATACGCTTGAAGTGTGCAAACTATCAATACATAACGTATCACAAGCTTTCCCTTTTCACGATACCTTTTGCTCTAAATAACATGCATGATCTTTTAGTACATTTGTAATCGATTACTAGGTCAGTATATTATTGAGATCGAAATGATTTGTCCTTAATTCTTTATAGTTGTCTTTTGTTTTTAGGCCATCTCTGAATTTATATATTGTTTCTTTCTAAGTTAAGTTATTATTTCAGTATACAGAACTAAGGATCAAATGAGAAAATCTTTAAAATAAGAAGAATGATGAAAAATAACTATAACTATATATTAGAGATGCATCGATTTGAATTAGATGCATCCCTAATCCTTTGGATGCATCATAATATATTTTCTAGCTAAAAATTAGATGCATATACATTTATTAGATGCATTTCATCAAGTTACACGAATCTTATGTATTTTTCGTCATGTACGGGTTAAATATGTTGCTAATACTATTTTGCACGTTTTCACTTCAAAATCACTTTTGAAACTAATTGTGATATATCTAAATGAAAAGAAATGCATTTAATTCAAGTTGATGCATTTAAATATGCGGTTACAGTTATTTCTCATTCTTCTTATTTAAAAAAAATTTCTCATTAAATTCTATACAATTAATTTCAAGAGGTCTGAATTTAATTAATCCAGGTAAAAGATGCCAAGTGGTGTGTTAGGTACATAGGTTGGGTGAAATAGTTAACTCACGTTTAAAACTTTTGTTAGATTAATTATTACTTTGCTATTAAAAAAAAAGAAAAGAAAAACTTTTAACGATATAAAGTGTTGTGTTAGGTTGGATGAAATAGTTAAATCATGTTCGAGAATGGTCCTGCTTGTTGTCCTACACTTGTCTGGCTTTCTTTTAATTTCCTATAATCCTTTTGTTATTGTCTTTTACATTGTATTACCAATACTCGTCTTTGTAATTACTATCACAACATAGTTTCTTAGGTCAAGGGATGAAAATCTCAGGTGTATATTCGAGGGTGATCATGGAAAGGTCAAAAATATTTTCAGGATTAACTTTGTAAAACCGAACCGCGTATATCTTAGTAAAAAAGGCACACACATTGTGAATAAACTCAACAGAAAAAACCGAAAAAACCGTTTATGATACTCATTATACTTAATCATACGTAAACTAATAATTTTGATTCGCACAAATCCTAGATTTAAGCCTTTTTTTTAATCTATTGATGTTGATCTCAGAAAAAATATCATTAAATATTTACTCGTATGATTTGATCATATTACTATATATACTAAATGTGGGGGAAGAAAACAGTAACAAGCACGCATTAAATGCATACTTTCTCAACTTGGCAAAAATAGTCCCTGAGGTTCAAGTGGCGCTGCAAAATAAGTCTTGCATCATTAATTGCTAACTATAGCAATCTGGCAAAAATAGTCCCTAAAGTATAGGGGGCGTTGCAAGGTAAGTCCTGTAGAATTAATTGCTAACTATAGCAACTTGGCAAAATTAGTCCCTAAGATTTAAGTGTCGCTACAAAGTAAGTCTTTTGAAGCTAATCTCGCTGTATCGCGCAGGTTTCCACACTCGTTAAATTTAAAAATGAAACTTGTGGAGATGAAAATGAAAGGCCAATTATGATAGAGAATAATTCAATTTGTCTAGGTGGCTTCGAGATATGAGTGCAAGTGCCAACACGACAGCTCATCCAACTGATGTGGACACTTGATCAAATTGTAGCCATAATGTGTTCTCAATAATGCACTAGCTAATAGTTAAACTCGAATGATTGTACTACATTATTTCATCAATCACCCTATGCTTCTCTTCATAATTCATATCACAAACAGTTAAATATCTCGTATGTGAAAATATTACCTAAATCAAATTATTGTGAGTTTAAGTGTTGTTTAGAACATTATAGATTGATGAAATAATTACATGTTTGGTCTCTATGATTTACCTCAAATAACATGTTTAATTTCTAAGTCGTTTTTATTACACCACACGTATCTATTTTTTAAACATGTTGCCCATTTAGTCCCTATTTAAAAAAATAAGGATCATCTGTGTAATTATTTTTATTACACGGATAGTCTCTATTTTCTATAATAGGGACTAAATGTGCAACATGTTTCAAAAATAGGTATGTGTGGTGTAATTAAAATAACTTAGAGACTAAACTTGTTATTTGGGGTAAACCATAGAGACCAAACATGTAATTTTGTCTAGATTGATTAGTTGTGTAAATATTATGAGATACTTATTTAAATTTTTAAAGAAAAAAAAATCACACGAAACATAATCACGCAACTGATTGGTAAAATGTTTTTGATATTAACTCATTAGTATTCCTCTAAAGTACATTTATCAGGCTGGCTAAAGCCATTCTTTTTTTTGCTAGGTCCACACCCAACAAGCATTAGCTATTGTACTCTATGCATAACATATGCCAACAAGAATGCTAAAGTCAATCCTTATTTTGCTATGGGCCTAATGAATAGTAACAAGCATTAGCTATTTGTACTCTATGCATAAAATATACCAAAAAAAATGCTAAGGGCAATCCTTATTTTGCTATGGGCCTAATGAATAATAGTACTAACGGTCGTTAGTCAACGTCCGTTATCTACTAACGGTCGTTAACTTTTTTATTTTAAATACCTAAAAAAATGCCAAAACAGTCCCTGACGTTTACCTTGCGTTGCAAAATTGGTCCTCTAGGGCCTAACGATGTAAAAAAATTTACATAATTAGTCCTCCATGTTAGATGTTCGTTACACAAATACTCCTACTAACGGCCGGTACTTAACGGTTGTTACATATAACGATGTAAAAAAATTTACATAATTAGTCCTTCATGTTAGATGTTCGTTACACAAATACTCCTACTAACGACCGGTACTTAACGGTTGTTACATAACGATATTCTATCATTTTTAATTAAACAGCTTTATATAAAACGCGACGCAGCGAAGGCTTGATAATATATTTTTTTGTAAATTCCTAACCGCTTAATTACATTATTCACGCTTAAAATACTTAGCATTATAATAAGAACACACTTAGCTCGAACGTTAAATAATACTTCTGTATGCAAACACCCCGCTGCGAAGCGCGGGCTAAAAACCTCGTATATAATAAAGATCAGGGAAGAGAGAGAGTAACATCCCACGCATTAAATGCAACACGCATTAAATGCAATCTTTTGCAAATTGGCAAAAACAGCCCCTGAGGTTCAAGTGCGTCGCGAAGTAAGTCTTTTAGCATTTGGCAAAAATAGCCCCTGAAGTTTAAGTGTCGTTGCAAAGTAAGTCCTTTATCATTAATTGCTAACTATAGCAATTTGGCAAAAATAATCCATAAAGTTTAAGTGTCGTTAGCAATCCCGCTGCAGCGCGCGGGTTTCTACACTCGTTTCTAACTAAACCAAACGTGTTCCTACTTAACACTTGCGTGGTTTCTTATTAGTGGTTAAACTTACTTTACAAAAAAAAGTACAAGAATTACCTGTGTGCTTCACGTTTGATTCTCGATGGTCATTTTCATAAAAATTGAAAAAAAGAGATGCAAATCAAGAAACGGTGCCACTTGCTAAAGGATACACATTACACGTAGCTTAATCTAAAATTATTTTTTTACATAGGAGGTAATATCGTATTCAGAAACAAGGTGTAACATCAATCTATTTCCATCGATAGCTAATCAAATATGTCATCAACTAACGTTTACGTTTTGCATACTTCTATTTATATTTGAAAATTCAGACATGACTAATATAATGGAGAGGTTTACTTGTGGAGTCGTGTACGATGAATATGTTTTAGTAAATCTAGTAGATTGCTTCGATGGCACCACTCTTTCGCCGAAAAGGTCAACAAAACGGGTGTTCATTGCATTAGGCTAGGTCTTTGAGGAAAGGTCAATCAGCATTTAAAAAAATGCATGAGGTCAGGTTTTTCTGCCGATTTAAACTTTTTAGAGAAAGTCTAGCATGTGATAATAACGTGATAGCATCAATGAAGCATTAGTCCAATGGTTGTAGCACTTGTGCTTGAGTCAATTGACTCAAGTTCAAGTCTCATTCTTGGCATTTGCTTCATATAGGTACCACCTTCGCAAAACATATGGGCACACTTGAGAGACTTTGAAGAATAAGAGCTCAGGGGTCCGAGTCTTGACTCTTGTTCACTTCAGTTGGTGCCCCACTAGGCCAGGAGAGTTGCCGGAGCTATTCCTTGTGGGGTGCACAATGGCTGGTGCCAAAAGGCACCCGAGGTCAGGGTGTTCCCGCCAATCTACACCTTTTTGTGAAATAACGTGATAGCACATGATGGTGGAGTTAGTGATAGAAAAAGAAGCTGGTGGTGTGATGTTGAGTTGACGATGGTTAATACGATAACTATATACTCGATGTGGCACAGACTATTTCAATACTAATTGTATTGGTACATCTTTTGTCTGGTCAATTGTGGTTTATCAAAGGATATGCCTTGAAAAACTGTATTGATCAAGTAGAGAATATAGATTTGCGTTTTCATAAAAGAATAAAAAATAAAACATAAATAAATAAAATTTCCTTTTACTTTATTTGGCAAATGTTTACTACAATATGTTAGCGAGAAGGGATTCCTCGTCAAGTCAGTTCGGGGTGTGGACACACTTGTGCGGAAGTCAAATTTTGATATTTTCTGAAAACTTATAAAATGAGTAATGTTGTTTGAATAAGATACATTTACTTATAAATGACAATACAATTAATTAATTATTTAAATATTTAATTATAAGTTAATTCACAAACTTTATCAACTTCCACTTAAATTCATATACATTGTCGTTACTATATATTATCGTCGTTATACATGAGTGATCGTGTAGTTAGTTACATATGTTGATAACTCAGCTATACAAGTTTGAATTTACGGTTTGATCACAACATACTTTGTTGCCAAATATGGAAAAAAAAGCCATATCAAAATGCGATTTTCAGTAATTATCTATCACCACATAAAATTCATACACTCTAAACACTCTTGAGCCTCATATCGATTCGGGACCACGTCCAACTAGAAAAATATCTGGGCAATCAAACGATTGTGACCACCTATAAAAAAACGGTTAGGAATCGACATTGTTTAAGGACCACAATATATGCTTGTTCTTTGGATTTGTTATATGACTGGTAGTTACACATGAAGATCAACCCATAACCTTATTTGTTTAGCTTTGATATCAAAAGTAACTCTTACCATGTGATCTATAGGAATCGAGATATATATAATCGTAGTTTTAGTATGCTCATTGTTTTTTATAGGTGTAAACACTGTTTCAGTGGTCGCGCCAACATCTTAAAATAAGAGGGTTTTAGAGATGGGTTCAAGCCCGGTTAAAAAATAAAAAATATTATAGTTACCTAGAGAAAAGGATATGCACGTTGAACACTTGATCATATGCAAAGTCAGTCACCACATTCAAACTTTCATTTTAAGTCACATAATTGCAAAACTCAACTTATCTGAAACAAAAAGGAATTTATAGTGGAGTATTTGTTAATCACTAAATTAAATACGGAGTACAAAATAAAATCAAATTATCTGCAGTTTTTGTTTTATTTCACTTTCTTGAAGACGTAATGCATTGACTATTGACCACAATAATTATTTATTTACCTTTTGGGCAAATGACCACAACAATTGCGTAATATTTTGTTTATACTAAAGAGGCAACAACATGATTATAAATCGTTTGTTCAAATGTGAATACAATAATTTTGATACAATTAATAATTTGTCTAGTACTAACTTAGGATCAATACAAATTTAAAACTCAATCGATAAAATAATAAGATAATAATTCTTTAAAACCTAATGTATATATATTGATTCTAACGAAACTATAAATTAATAATTACTAAAAAGTTCCTTATATATATATATATATATATATATATATATATATATGTGTGTGTGTGTGTGATACACATCAAAATCCCAAGATTGTTTAGTAGTCAATAAATCTATCATCACTTGGTTTTTGTTGAACTTCAAATATATATTGAGTTCATCTTTAGATCTTCTTATAGCACTAAAGATTTGGGGCATTGTCTTCTTGTATTGCAACGAAAAGTGTTAATTTATTTTTCATAAAGTGTGAATGTGAATTTATAAAATGTTAATTGGAACTTGTTTTTCTAATTTATATTTCATCTCTAACTAATATATATTATACCTAGTATATTAGACTTAAAAATTTAAAGATCATACGAAAAACTTCTTTAAATTAATAAATTATTAATTTATTAAAATAATAATATTTCGTTAAATTAATAAAATATCTTGTTTCTATTAAGTTATAGAGATTTTACTGTAAAGCTATCTGAGATAAGTTGAGGAAGAAAGGATGACTTTAACATGATTAGATTAATTGCAAGTGGAAAAGTAGATAAGCGTGACCATACATATTGACGAGGCATGATTAACAACATATTTATCCTAAATCAAAATAATCCTATACACTTGACCAGCTCGTTGTCATGGGGTGGTGTTTCAGGAAGAATGCGCGGTGGTGGTAAACTGAGGGACAACGCGTCTTAACTGGCTTTAAGTTCTCAAAAACGAATAAAAAGTCTAAATCATGGTCTTGTCATTTACTCAAATGGCCTTTGATGAATCAAAGGTCCATTACTCGTCATCAGTATAGAACCTGACTTCATAATAGTCCAAGAAATATTTTACGAAAGAACAAGTATTGCATATAGATACAAGATAATATCTTGTTATCATGAAAATCTTGTTCCTCCACAAACACTCATTCATGCGATTTCAACTTCTTTATGTTAAACAGAGACAAGTGTTGCATATACATACAAGATATCTTTTTCTTTTTTTCTTTTAGAAAACATATATAAGAAGTTGATAATTCTAAGTTAATTTTCAACAGATTTAATGTTAATCAGTAGCATATAAAGGCAACATGCTATTGTTCATATTGGATTAGTCTAGTACATTATTGGGCCTTTATTTTTAAGGCTTATAACAAATGACACAGCCCAAGACGGACTGGATAGACAAAAAGAAACAAAAAAAAGAAGTTGTTAATTGAAAGTTAAATTTCAAGAAATTCAGTTTGCTTAACCCAAGTTAATGCAAAATATAAAGAGTAATAAAATTCCTGGAATGTTAGTCACTAGTATATAAAGGCAACATGTTATTGTTCCTATTGGATTAGTCGTAGAGACAATGCCCTTTTATTTGAAGAAAACATACTGTTTTAGTTTACTAAAATGTTAATTCCTCTTACAATATCCTACGTAATTAGGGTGCTAGAAAAAATGATTGATCCTAAAACTAAAAAGTAGTAGATGAACACATGTACTGTTGAATAAGAGCAAGATGATGAGTGGAAGGATTTTGTATAAAGATACGGTTTTTAACTTGACAGGAAAATCACCTTTTATGAAAGGAAAATGATTTGCATAAATTAATATACAAGCATTTAAAATAAAATAGACTATCAAATAAGTTTGGTTATCTAACCTTTTTACCCATCCAAACTCATTTTTATCACTTTACCAAAACGACCCACCTTGCACATGAGCTTATGCATCCCGTGCCTAAGCTTGTGCACACGGCACATACAAGACTATGCACACAAGGTTTTATTGATACGTTTTCTTTATAGATGACTTATAGGGCTTTGGCTACAATGAAAACCCCGCCTAACGCATTTATTCTCTATAACTAACCTTCCATCTCCACATAATCTAAAATGCATCGAGGCGCATAATTTTATTTGTTTTTGGCATTAGCATCAGGCGCATAACATCATGTGCATACCTTAAAAATCATTGGCCTACTTAATAGTCGTTGGATGTGTATAGAATTTATGATGCAGAATAAAAGTGATAAGGGAAATGATTGTATTGATATATTGAATGAAAGTGATACAATGTGTTTGTATAGAAACAAAGAAACGTTCTTGGCGCCTAACTAACTAACCAACTGTTTTACAAATATTTACAAAAGTAGTCCTTTAACTATTAAAAAGGTTGTCAAACACTGTCTATAGTATATGTCTTCATCCCCCCTCAAGTTGGAAAGTCTACAAGACCTAACTTTTTGGCAAGATAAGAATGTTGCACTTTTCCCAAAGCTTTGGTCATGATATCAGCAATTTGTGGCTATGTAGGAATGTAGGCAGTTTGTAGAAAACTATCTTGGATTTTGTCTCTTGTAAAATGACAGTCTATGTCCAAATGTTTGGTTCTGTCATATAGCATGTGATAACATCAAATAGTCCTGATTATTAAGTGTCAATTTCCCCCGATAATGCTTGTAATTTATATCATTTATATGGATTTACGCTTGTTTTTCATTGTTTTTCACTTTCTGGTAAATTACGAGCATTGGAGCTAAAGAGACGCGGAATTGGAGAAATATCAATGATTCATCATAGTATGCTGACTTTGAAGAAGTTACGGCGTAACTCATCTCTCACATTACGCCGTAACTAAAGCGTGACTCAGAAAACCAACTCATCAGAAGGTTACGACGTAACTCTCCCCAAAGACTACGACGTAACTATATTAGGTCAAATGAGGTTCCACGCCGCTGATAACTACGCCGTAACTATTCTCAACTACGGCGTAACCAAGTAATATTGAAGAATACGACGTAACCACTCATAAGGTTAAGCCGTAACCAGCAGATCTAGTGCAAAATACGAAGGAATTGAAGATTACGGCGTAACTCTTATATTAGTTATGCCGTAACTCAGGTCTGGCCTATAAATACCCCACGATTTCCAGCATTTCAAAGCACCCATTCCACACACTACAACCAAAGAACGTGGGAAAAAGCCAAAGGCAGGTCTAGAGGAGCATACGGAGGTGTCTCCAAGGGAGAAATCACTCCCCTACGATAAGCATTAGCATTTTATCTTTTCTTTACTTTCTATTCATGTATTTCGTAACTTTGAATATTGAATTGATTTGTATGGTTAATATGAGCGGCTAAGCACCTCTTGGTGCTGGCCTAGTTATGATTCCTTAATTGTTTTGTTTGCGTTTACATTACTTTCGTATAATTATTTCTAAGTGTATGCATGCATAGTTTATTGGTAGCTACCCTTGTTTCGGTAGTTTTGAATGGCGGTAGAGGCTAGTTGTTTAGGAGATATGACCAACTGACCCTAAGTGAGTAGACAGAATGTTAAGATGCACACGTTTATAAATTACGTTTCATACTTGTGTAACGAATAACAGACGCATACATAAAGACACTAAACAAGACAAACATATTGATTAGTGCAACAAATTTTTGTCAAAAACTACAAACTAACGACACAATGCGTGAAAACTCACCTATGCAACTATGCCTTTAGGAAAATAGTTCTTAAAACTCCTTAGCACTACAAATGTAGTTGTCGAAGAAGTTGAAATTTCGTCGAAACTATATACCGCTGCCGTTAAACGCGAATATTCGACAAGCAATATCATAAAGTTTTGATTCAAAAAAATTTCCATTTGATACCTACACCACCAAATCTTTTGATGCATGCATCACAATTTGTGCATTACTGTTTGTACCGTACAATCCTATAATGCTAAAATAGGAAGTAGATATGGTAGAATCAAAACAAAAGATGTAACGAATCAATTCCTTTTAAGAAAGAGCGTAAAAGTAGTACAATCATGAAATATCGAAGAAGATATGTTATTTCACAAGTAGTGTGTATGTAAATGAAAGTAATCTAATAAAGAAAAAGGCCCATAGGTCAAAGCCCACTTCTTCTTCATCTTCTTCAATCTTGATCATCATCAAAAAATCACAGTCACATTCAACCTACCAAACAAACAGCAATAGCTTATGTATGAGTCTGTTATTTATAATAAATTATTTTATAACCATGACTCTCTTCGATTGCTTCCAACCACGCCCCAAACGAAAACTCAATGATTACGTCATCATCAAGGATCATTCTAACGATCTCCCCTCCTTGAGTATCAAAGATAACAATAAAAAAGCCTTTTGTTCTTCCAACGGAATAATTCAGTTATTCGTACGGATGCTTAACGGTAAGACAATAGTGTTTCATTCCAATAACTCAGACACAGTTAAATCACTCCACTTACAAATACATTTAAAGACAAATATTCCAATATCTCAACAGCGCCTTATTTCACAATGTCAAGTGCACAAATTTATAGCTAAGATTATAGCAATCAAAAGTGATTATTAAATTTATGTAATCTATATCTTAAAGCAAACAAAAACATTAATTAGTTATTAACAAGAAAATTAACAACTTATCCATGTATGAAATGAGCAAACGACCATATCTTATGGTAAGTTGTTATTTGTTATCTGTTTGAATAAGTTTCAGGCTCTATGTTTTTTTTTTTTTTTTGAAAATAGCAACTCATTATTAATTAGACCAGGAATTAGATCGGATGGCATACTTGTATGCGAATGGCTATAACATGTAAAATGGAGGTTACTTTAATTAGAACAATAATGGAAACGGGCGAGTGATCAGCTTTTGCAATGCATGTTTGCAGTATATATGATATAAGGCCAGCTACCTCAATTAATTTTGCATGAATTCCTACTTGCCAACCACGAGTTCAAGGCTTGTCAAATCATGTTGGATTCTTTTGTACACATTTAAAAATGATGTTAAAAACATGTGTGACGGAATGTTAAGATGTACACGTTTAACGAATAATGGGCGCACACATAAAGACACTAAACAAGACACAAACATATTGATTAGCGCAACAAATTTTTGTCAAAAACTATAAACTAACGACAGAATGCGCGGAAACTCGCCTATGCAATTATGCCATTAGAAAAATAGTTCTTAAAACTCCTTAGCACTACAAATATAGTCGTCGAAAAAAAGTATTTGCCGTTGAAATTTCGTCGAAACTATATACCGCTACCGCTAAACACAAATACTCGGCAAGTAATATCATAAAGTTTGGATCCAAAAAAATTTCCATTTAAAATAGGAAGTAGATATGGTAGAATCAAAACAAAAGATGTAACGAATCAATTCCTTTTAAGAAAGAGCGTAAAAGTAGTACAATCATGAAATATATCGTGAAGATAATCAATCCAATAAGATATGTTATTTCAAGTAGTGTGTATGTAAAGTAGGGATGAGCATTTTCAATCGAATCTCGGAACCGAACCGAAACCGTATTGATACTGTACTGAAACGGTACCCGGACTACGAAAAAAATTGAAAAAAAAAATCAGGACCACTAATTCGGTACGAGGCCGGTACTAAATCGGGAAATTCCCGAAAAAAGAGGAAAACCCGATTTCTCGGTATCAGTATCTGAATCCCGTTCGATACGGTACCGGTACCACTAATTTATACTCGAGAAAAAATCAATACTACTAATTCGATACAAGATCAGTACGGGGCTATACCAATGCTCATCCAAATGTAAGTAATCTAATAGAGAAAAGGCCCATAGTCTTAGAGAACAGGTCAAAGCCCACTTCTTCTTCATCTTCTTCAATCTTGATCATCATCAAAAATTCACAGTCACGTTCAACCTACCTAACAGCTGCTGCTTTAATGTATGAGTCTCTTATTTATCATAAATTATTTTATAACCATGACTCTCTTCGATTGCTTCCAACCACGCCCCAAACGAAAACTCAATGATTACGTCATCATCAAGGATCATTCCAACGATCTCCCCTCCTTGAGTATCAAAGATAACAATAAAAAAGCCTTTTGTTCTTCCAACGGAATAATTCAGTTATTCGTACGGATGCTTAACGGTAAGACAATAGTGTTTCATTCCAATAACTCAGACACAGTTAAATCACTCCACTTACAAATACATTTAAAGACAAATATTCCAATATCTCAACAGCGCCTTATTTATAACGGAAAACAGTTACAGTGGGACCACACTTTGTCTCACTACAACATCCTAACTAACTCTTCCCTCCAATTCTCTATCAAAATCCAAAGCACTTTATTCCCTAAGGCGTCTCAGCTACTCGACGACTTGCTCCGCGTTATTCGCGGAGTTCTGAATGACAAAGAGACGCTCATTTGTCCTGATATCCCGTCGTTACTCGAAAGTTTTGTTAAAATGGTTACCCGTGATATCGACTCCGCGTCGGTTTATTTTGAGATGTTTGTTGCGTCTTGTGTTTGTGAAGCGTTGGTTATGCTTTATGTTTGTAAGAAAGAATGCGCGTTAGGTTCTGTTAAGCATTTTTTTAGTACTAGTAAGGATGAGTTAGAGTTGAATGTTTATTATGAGATGTTTTCGCCTATTGTTTTGCATTTTTGTAAACTGCTTCGTAAAGTTGTTGATGGTGATGATCATTTGTATGTGTTTTGTCGGGGTACGTTAGGATCAATGCTTAAGGATTGCGGTTGGTTTAGTGGTAGTAAGATTGCGCTTCATGATATTTTCCCGTTTGTTGATGAGCTAGCTAGTAAGTTGTCAAAAGGTTTGGTTTCGAGTGTAGACTATATTATTGGCCCGTCTTCTACTGACGTTCATGATTTTAAAGTATTTTTTCGGTTTGTAATGGATGCGATTGTTGACCCAATGGCTTTTGAGACGCTCATACCAGTTCATTACCACCGCAACCACCCTTGGTATAATCACCAGCTTAGCTACCTTTATTCTCTGTTCCTTCATTTGTTGGAGAAACTGCAAATGTGCCTCGCTAAAATGGGGGACGATATCAAGTTTAACCCGAAATTTAAAAGAGATGGCGGATGGGATCAGTACTTTTCTATATTGAAGCTGTTGCATTACATTGCTCAACTGTACGAAGGTGCTGAAGAGATTTTTTGGACGAGTTTGAAGCCTAACAAGGCTGCTTTTAGCTATGTAATTGTTAATTATGCAAAGAGGGGCGATGAGGATTATAAGTGGATTCTAGACCGTAAAGATATGACTGACTTTAAATCTAGGAGGCATTTGGTTATGATGTTGCTTCCGGAGGTGACACATGACTATAACGACCTCCACGAGATGCTTATCAATAGATCAAATCTGTTGGCGGAATCGTTTGAGTCCATCACAGGAGCAGAGATTGCTGCATTGCATGGTCCAATGCATATAGGGTTTATAAACGAGGAAGCTACCGGGCCTGGTGTATTACGTGAATGGTTCTTGCTGGTATGCCAAGCTATATTCAATCCTCAAAATGCATTATTCGTTGCTTGCCCAACTGACCGAAGAAGATTCTTTCCTAACCCATGTAAGCTTCAATTTTCTATCTCTGCGCATATATATATTTTTCTCTTTATAGCTCTATGTTTTTTCATGTGTTTGATATATTGGCAAGTAAAATAATACACATGTTGGTCTGGCTGGTTGTGCGGGAATACTAAACAGGTGTAGTTCCAGGTCATTTTTTTTCGATGGTTAACTGTCAACCACAGTTTATAAGAGACTAGGACCTTGGGCCCCTAGATCAGTTACTTAGATTGATTAAACTTCTCTCATTATTTCTGCGGAGAAGTATGAGATTTACTAGCTGAGCAATATGCCTTAGGATTCCACTCTCGACTTCACACTGTCCTTAGTTTTCTCCTATTATGCTAAAGTGGACTATATTCGGAAGTATCCAACTTGATTTCTTGATGCTAATAATTTAAGAGGGCCTCACTTTTCACCAGTTGCTTGGAATAGCAAATTTTGGTTACGTATTGTGTGATAATGTAATTCCTGTAATGTGAAGCAAGCTTTTGAGTTAAATTATTAATCCGCATATGTAAGCCATATGCTAAAACTTCTGTTGATAACATTTGGAAACTATGAGGTCGCATCTGTAGGAAAGAGTTTTATATTTCATGATGGCAGTGGTGCATCTTTTTCCCAAGTCTAGGCATAACTTAGAAACCAAGTAAAACAATGTGTGGGAATAATAAGTTACTTATGAATTGCATTCTTTTATAGGTGTTTTTTTCCCATATGTGTTGATTATGATCAATTTTCATCAAGTATGTCAGTCATATCTGTGATTTTTTTGCAAGAAATGTAAATTATTCACCAAATCTGCTTTTAATATCGCAAATTTTTAGATGACCTCGAAATGAAGTTACATGTATGTACAACGTCTAGTAATTTTTCGTTTGTTTCATCTTTGCAGTATCTAAGGTGGACCCAATGCACCTTAAATATTTTATCTTTGCAGGCAGGGTTATTGCCCTAGCCTTGATGCGTAAGATGCAAGTTGGCATTGTATTCAGTCGAGCATTCTTCTTGCAGTTGGCTGGAATTGATGTTTCTTTGGAAGATATAAAGGATGCAGATCCGTACTTGTATAGCAGCTGCAAGCAGATACTGGATATGGATCCTTGTGTAATTGATCAAGATGTCCTTGGTCTAACATTTATTTGGGAGGTTGAAGAGTTAGGATCCAAGAAAGTTGTGGAGCTTCTTCCTGATGGAAAAAATATAAGTGTAAATAGTGTAAATAGGAAAGTATATGTTGATCTTCTCATTAGACATCAGTTTGTGACGTCTATTGCCAAGCAAGTGTCCAAATTTGCTCAAGGATTTGCAGATATTGTTTCAAACGAAGAAACCCGGAAGTTATTTTATAAGAGCTTAGAGCTTGAAGATCTTGATGGGATGTTGCATGGGAGTGAAAGTGTTATCTCTGTAGACGATTGGAAGGCACATACAGATTATGATGGCTATAAAGAGACTGATCCCCAAATATGCTGGTTCTGGGAGGTATGTGCACCTCTTTTCGTTCTATTTGATATTATGGATGCATAAGCTATTACAGTAATTTAAATGTCAGTTAGTTACACTTATTGTATTTTTCCAGCATAGCGAACATTAAAACAATACTTACACTGCAAAGTATCGTTAAAATCTTAAGTGAATTTCTGCGTAGTCTGTTAACTGGTTCTGTATCATTAGGTGCCTGTTCACACGCTATAGGGAATTCTGCAGGCTAAACCTTCTTGATCTCTAAATTGTTTCCTCTTTGACATTCAATGTCCTGTCATGTTTTTTCTAAAATAATTCACTTCTGTCCATTGGACACCACACTTCTTACAATGGGTTACTACTTTTGCTATTAGGTAAGTTGTTTTTAGCAAGACCAATGAATGATGAAGACCGTGTTTGCCTCAGAAATTAAGTCATGTGATACTAAAGTAACTGTTGTGGTCAAGTTACTGTCTGTTTCACAGGGTCGGGCCTTAAGCTCATGGTACTCCCAGCCTACCTAGTGCCTACTGGCATGACCTCGTGACTGATCTGGCAACGTGTCCACCATTTCTGAACTATAGTAGCATTGCTGTTGACAGGCAATTACAATCTAATGAGGCTTATGACAAAACTGTTACTTAGGGATGCCCTCGTAATGTTGTTAGGATCTGATTGATGCTCGTGTTACTGTATAGTACTTTGTGGGTCTCAACTAGCTTAAAAGTTACCATTCAATAATGTAGAAAATAGTTTTGAATTCAGGATCCCCCTTCTGCTCGGTGTTACGTACTGTCTTATGCTTGATTTGATTTTAGATACAGGGTAATGAAAGTACCTCCTGGAAGTTGGTAATTTGTGTTGTATTAAAAGTACATCTGGCAGAAATAGCTGTGTAAAAAAGTTGATGAGTTGCAATAAAATGTCTGGGCAAAAATTAATGAAGTAAATATAACACTGTCCAAAAATTTTCTGTCAAACATGTATCTTGCTTGGACAATAGTTCGTAAGCTTTGGATTCTGTGACGTGGTTAAGGTTGGATTCTCGATACCTTACCTTGGTGCTTCCTACTTGGGGACTTGTTTCCGCAACATGTTTTCTTGGTTTTAAGGCGTTAATCTCGGTTGATTGTTGCTTTGAGTTATTCTACTTTATCTTGGTTATCTATGCTGAAATGGACCTTAGCAAGCGGACTTTTTCCAACTGTTACTTGTTCTTAGTTGATTTCTCTGTGGCAATTCTTTGGTTCAGTATTCATGGTAATGCCAATGAAGGAACTAGAAATACTGCTTATCTGACCATGTGGTTCATACCCTGAAGCAACACTTCATTTAATCGTTTAAAGTGTTTGGCCCTTGGTTTCTAGCATTCTTGTTTTAGGTAAAGCTAAACATGTATCAGAAAGGAGACCGAGTAAACATCAGTGGCTGGTAGATATATATGGGATATCTTATCAAGTAATGTTGCCTTGTAGCCTGAACATCTAGTAGCATCATCTTGTTCTGAATAATCTGCTGCCATATTGGAATTTCTTAAATACACTCATTAGGAGTTGCTAGATATATTTGTCATAGAAGCATAAAGCAGTTTCTCATATAACTTTCAGTAGAACAAAAGAAGAGGGATTTCAGAAGTTATTTTCGGAGGACAATGATCATGATCATCATCATCGTCATCTAGTGTTTGTTAAGATAGATAATTGTGTGGTGGTTTAGGCAGCTTAGGTATTCATATTCTATTCCTGAGTCGTCGCTGCTTAAGCATGCATTGTGGACTGTTTGATTCCAGATAAGAGAGGCAATGTATTGAGTGATCGAATAAAACATACTGATGTCATTTGTATTCAAAGCATATCCACCATCCTCATAAGTCATAAACCTAATATTAATGATTTTGCTATTCTTTTGTCTAAAATAGCTGTCATGATTTTTATGCCGTTCTCTAACCTGAATTACTGATAGCAGATTGTTGGGGGAATGAATGCGGAGCAAAGAAAGGTTCTTCTCTTCTTTTGGACGTCAGTGAAGTATCTACCAGTAGAGGGGTTTTGTGGTTTAGCTTCAAGGCTATGTATAACCAAAACCAATGAGACCGTTGACCGTCTGCCTTCTTCTCACACATGCTTCTACCAAATTTGTTTTCCTGCTTACCCATCAATGACTGTCATGCAACAACGCTTTAACATCATCACTCAGGAGCATATTGGTTGCAGCTTTGGAACATGGTGAAAGATCTGCATCAGTTTGTACATAGAATATACTGTAAATTTTTTTTGATTTTTTTTTATAGCTAGGTTGCATCATGCTTTTGTTGGTGGCATTCAGTAGCTGTTAGCTGACTTAGGTCTTAGTCCCTATTGCCCAACTGTTTATACATAGGTGTATATCGTAACGTAAGGAAGGTGTTTTTTTTTTTAATCTTTGATCGTCTATTCTGGTCTTCATATGTAAATATAAAGGTAATTTCAAACTCTGTAATGCTGCTATGGAAGGAAGAGTTGGGCTTGGGTTTATTTATAACTAGCTTGGTAAAAGATCGTGGCTGAACCGCATGTATTAACGTTTAAGTCTTATGGTACCTGGTTTAATGAAATTCTGGATAGACAGGGTGACATGGCCCAGTGAGCCTAATGACACCTAGTTTAGCCAAGAACTGCTGAATTGTGCAGGGTCGGACTCACGTACATTGAGTTTGATGGAGATGGCAAATGAATCATTATGCCGTGTTGTTCCAAGACTCGCTACTTCTCATGTCCAAATGTACATCAAGAAACTAGCTTATGAAACACTGTTAAGTCATTATGAATTAAATAAAAAAAAAAAAACAGATGATATTATTAATAAAGTTCCATCACACTTATAATCATATAGTAATATTTAAACATAAATCCCTTGGAATTGAACTCAATATTCCAAGTGAAGATGTTTATGAACACATACTGTCAGCTGACTTCTGAATAGTCAAGCCCAGAAAAACACCTCGCAAGATATAAATAAATAAGTAAACCTTCCACTATCCGATTACTCGGCTTTCTCCACTGCCACTTCAGTCTCAGTAGTGGCAGCAACTTCTGCCGTCTTTTCTTCTTCCTCCTTAACTGGCTCGGAAGTCTCTTGAGGGACTACATCCGGAGTTTCTTCCTTGGCTTCCTCAACAACTGTCTCTGTGGTCTTTGCCTCTTCCGTAACCGGAGTCTCCTCCTTCGATTCTTCCACCTTTGGTTCTTCCGACACTTCCTTGGTCTCTACTTCTGTTTCAGCAATAGTCTCTTCTGCAGCCGGGGGCGGTGGAGCATCCACAGTGGTGGTTTCCTCCTTGGGTTCCTCTACCACCGGCTCTGGTGCAGCAACTACGGGCTCTGCTTCTTTTGGTGCCTCTGCAGGGGTGGTGTTGATCTCCTCTACCTCTTTCGTAACAACAGTCTCGGGCAAAGTCTGTGCAGCTGATTCAACCTGCAGTAATATATCCGTCCAATTTAGTTAATACATCTTTTGTACGTACTCCTAGTAACAAATTTATTTTTAGTGATCCACAAGGTTTTAGACTTTAGTTAGTATAAATTTACAGTATTAGTTATGCATGCATGCATATTTTGTCAGCACAAACATTAAACGTAATGTTTAGATTGGTGTTATTACATTTTTTGTGGCGTAGTGTCAATTTTGTTAAAAAACCAACGATTTTTCTAAAATGCATCCGGTCCCTAAAAAGTGTTTGTAGTATTATTTAGTTTATTCTAAGTGCACACGGTCGTTGTGTGTCCTAGTTCCGTCCCTGGCAGACACTATACATCAAATAAGTTCTTCAACATAACAAATCCGAAACAAGCAAGCTCTGAAACAAATGTATGTCTAGGTAGAAAAAATTAAAGCAAAGTAAATCTATAAAACTACGTACCTCAACGCTAGCCATCGTGATAACTATGATTACTTAGAGAAGAAAAGAGAGTATTGAAAGTATACAATAAAGAGATTATATTTGAGAGTGAAGTGAGGAAAATGAGAGAGATGTGAGACCTATTTATAGATGTCAAGTTCATCATTTATTCTCTTTCAAGACGTATTTAGATTAAAGTTTATTAAGATTAAATTTTAATCAAATACCCCCTCCGTTCCAAATTATAAGTCCATTTTGACTTTTTCAAAGTCATTTTATACCAACTTTGACTTTAATTATTTCTTTTAGCGTTATCTAATATTTGCTGCAAAATATATAAATGGATATGTGATTTAAATGCATTTTCATTTGTATACTTTTCATCAAGTATTATATAATACGAAAAATAATAATTAAGGTCAAAGTCGGAAGAAAAAAACTTTGAAAAATCAAAAATGGACTTATAATTTGGGACGGAGGGAGTATATCATCTAATATGAACCAAAGGCCGTTTTGGCCATTGACGTACGCGACTAAGAGATTATTGGTTCAAGTCCCGTAATAGACAAATGTGAGATTGTTACGGTTGTTTGAAAAATGTGGATACTTACTATAGTTAGCGTACGTGTGAGTTTACCTTACACGATTGTGGTGAGAATCTAAATATTATAGTGAGTTTCCTAGAAAAATGATCTCAACCAAAACTTTTAGCTTTAAATTGTTCATGTTTTAGCTTTAGACAGATTTGTAAAGTAAGTGGGTTACACGATATATCTACTTGTACATGCAGTATAAAATTTTACTAAAGGGTAAGTATTATTCAGGATTACATATTAAATACGATTTATCTATTTTAAATGTAAAAAGTTGTGATAGCTAGCTAGCAATATGACATCTCATTACCCTAACATGGGTAAAAGCGGGACAAGAAGGTTTTGTCTAGTTGTAAATGTATTCACTTTACAAAAAAAACAAAGATAAAATATAATTTGAGGATGGGCAAATTCACATGGTGGAGGCCTAATTCAGTTTGTTTAATTCATTTGCGATACTCAATTAATCGCTAGGTGGATGCCATGTTCTCTACCCTTCCCCGTCTTATTTTTCCATTTTTCTTCTTCTTGTAAAAATCCTAGCTATGAGTAAGTAAGTAGTCTTAAGTCGTCATTTTTTGTACAAGTAATTAGAGAAGAGGAGCTTTTGATTCGGATGTACGCTGCCTAATGAAGTTTTTCTCGTAACCTTTTTCGAACCATTTCCATGACTATTCACAAGATGTGTTTCTAGTGAGGATTGGAGTTGAGACATCTTATGATCGAAGGCTTCGATATATTGGCCACCTTTATGGTTAAATCGTTTTTCACACTAAATCCTGAACTTTTAATAAACCCTCATCGTCAATAGAATTATAACGAGTGTGGGAACCCGCGCGATGCAGCAGGATTGGCTTCAAAGGACTTACTTTGTAGCGACACTTAAACCTTAGGGACTAATTTTGCCAAGTTGCTATAGTTAGCAATTAATTCTACAGGACTTACTTTGCAACGTCGTTTAAACCTTAGGGACTATTTTTGCCAGATTGCTATAGATAGCAATTAATGTTGTAGGACTTATTTTGCAGCGCCACTTAAACATCAGGGACTATTTCTGCCAACTTGGGAAAGTTTGCAATTGATGTTTGCTACAGGACTTAACTTGCAACGCCCCTTAAACTTTAAGGACTGTTTTTGCCAAGTTGTGAAACTATGTATTTAATGTTTGGACTTACTTTGCAGCGCCACTTAAACCTCGAGGACTGTTTTTGCCAACTTGAGAAACTTTGCATTTAATGTTTGGCTTGTGAGAGGAGCATGGAATGATCTTTAGTATATATAGTAATTATGATGATATAAAAATGTCGACAAATAAGAGGGATGAGATCCTCTCAAGTTACTTGACTCAAGTTGAGGCAATATGAGTCATTAGATTTGATCTAATGGCTCAAATTAAAATAAGTTCTTTTGATTTGAATCATTGAATCAAATTCAATAGCTTATATTGCACCAACTTGACTCAAATTGTGATTACAATTTAAAAAGATCTTTGTCGTACAACAAGTTTTACTGTTATGGTTTTGTATATAAAAAGAAAAAGTAAAAAATGAAAAATTGTACAAAAAAGCCATGATGAAGAGAGGCCAAAGAGTGTCTGATAGGCCGGTGGATCCATGGCCCACACACTTTATCAATTCTCATCATCCACCGTTCATTTTTTACATCAACGGATGAGATCATGCCTGACTTGACGTGTCAAAACACTTTTTATTGATAGTGGGACCCAGTGCTGAGTCATTGGGTTCAATTTGGTCCCTGGAATCCTTTTCAAGAGATGCACCTCACTAAATAAGGGCCCCACTTAATTGCCATTCATATTCTCTTTTCTCAAGGCCCCCCTCTACAAAAATAATGTTAATAAATTAGAAAAATTCATTTTGAACACATAATTATAACAGATGAAATACATTTTTTTAAAGAAAATATATAGATTATTATCTATGTTTATATACAACAAGTCAACAACAATACCCAATTCTGGCGAAACGATGTATGAGAAAAGTGAGATGTAGACAGTCACATCTCTGTTCGAGGGTATAGAGACTGCTTCCAGAAAGACATCCGTTACTTATATGTGTATGTACGCGCAAATAGACTATATGTGAGGTGTGTGTGAGGAAAGAAAAACGACGACATAAAATGAAGCATATAAAGCATAAACATACAAGCATTTCTATTAGGTGCCAGGCGTAAGGCGTATTTTCTGTTCTGCCAACTAGGCATTGTTTTTGTGATACCATTTCTCCATAGGACAAGATATTTCCACCCTCCCTAGTTCTTATATCCCCATCCCCCTACTTTTTTGCATTTTTTTTTTATTTTTATAATTTTGTTTATATAAAAAAACTATAAACCTGAAAATGCGTAACAAGAAATATAAAGTTTAATAAGTCAAACGCTTAAAACTGTCAGAAATACGGAACAGAAACTGACAGAAAACTGTGTTGTACTGAAACAAATGAGGGACAAAGGGCATAAAAAGTATCCCTAGTAAGGAGGGTGGGAATAATACATCCCTTTCTCTATAGCAAACATTCAATTAACTTGTTAATTAAAGTTTTGTGCAAATAGATTAAAGGTTCAATTTCAACTCTTGACTAAAAGTCATTAGAACAACCGTTTACCGCCTGAACCTAGGTCTTAAAGGAAAGGTTAGTCGGCACCCGATACAAGTGGACATGATCATGGTTTTAAAATTTCTTGATACATCAAGATGTTGAAAATGATGTGCCCATTACTCATCTTTTAACAAGATTAGCTTTTGAATAGCCAACCAAGTTGTATTTAGCATGACGAGTATTCTAAAAATGGACCCATGTGTGTAATGACGAATAAATGTCGGACAGCCAACCAAGTTGTACACTACATTTTGAGTACTCTTACATTTATTGATGTGCAATTCTTTCCTTGGCATGTGTCTCCAATGTAATTAGGTTCGTAATGTAACATAAAGTGACAATCAATAGACAAATAAAATGAAACAAGTAACATGTCATACTCCATATCCAATCAGTATAACAGAACAAACACATCAAAACTAGTTAAAAAAAAGATGCACAGAAGACATCAAACTCTTATCATCTCCCATTTGACGTTACAATGGTGGCTTGTAACTTTTGAAAACTTATGACTACATTCATTATATTGTTACTTTAAGGATAACATCACCTGATGTTTTAACATGATTGCCGACAACCTTGTAAATCGCAAAAGTTTTCATTTAAAGCAGGCAATGGATGACTATGATGGTTGTTCTTGGAAACCCTTGTAAATATACTTGGACTGTTTGCGCCTATTAAGGTGACATTCTCTTTTTCACTTCTCAATTCAAAAACTCCTTTTGGTTCCTTCCATGATATTTCTTTACTTTAGACTAGAATGATTTTCAAAGATACCAAAGGCTTCTAATGATCATAAAGAGGCTCGAGGCATGCCCCATGCTAATGTGTGGGGATCAAACTTTTCAAAAGTGATTCTTATGTTTAATGATCTAGTTACACCAGATGTTATGATCCCCTATATCATTCCTTTCAAATTTTCCTTTCTAAATATGAACCACTGTCGTATATTTCTATTTTTATAACTGGACCCATATAACTTGACATCGACCTTCCACAACCCAAAACTTGGCCGCTAGACAAAACAAACATAGTGTAGCTTGTCTTCGTGCTACTCGTATCATATGCTGCACTAGACTATACTTGTAGGAACGCTAGACTATACTTGACTAAGCCTTGGCGCTGGGGACACCCAAATGCTATATAAAGTTATGCTGACCTGAAATTTGCGTCACTTAGAGTGCCAAGGCTCCTCAAATGATCTAGTGTTATCCCAATTGCTCAAATGCTCACTTTGTTTTGTGGCTTATAAAGCAAATAGACAAATAAACCTCCTAAACCAATTAAGTTGTATCCACAAACTGACCAAATACATAAAGTGAAAAAAAGGAATCAAATTGCATTGTACCATGTGTCACACTCACACATGAATAAAGCAAGAAGTTATTTTTCAGTTGAATATTGGCAGACAGATTCCCTTCCAACCCGTCTAAATGCCCAACCTTTCTCCAATAGGCTCAATAATTTCTTCCATGTGTCAACTCATCAGCTATCTAAAAACATAACAAATGTTATTGTGACATCTGGCATCCTATGGAGTCATTCCTTATTTCCGTTGGTTCAGGTTTGGATCTATGTTTAAAAAGTTGAATGCCAAATGAGAAGTCAAAAGCGGTTATGGGTTTTCCAGTGACAAACATGGAAAAACCAGAGTTATCAGGCAAACGTAAGGGATGTCGAAGAGTGATCCAGATAGAATCAGATCTTAACCACCATAAGCTAATACTGAACACAATTCGGTTCACTCGGTTTCAATAATGCTTAAAGGAACAGAGCTAATGTTTTTGCTTTTCTTATGATAGGAACCACTTGCGATTATGACTTTACTTAAGAGATTAATCTAGTATTGATCTTTTTTTATACATAATAAATTCATATTATATACACACATATCTACATATAGACATGAATACGTGTCTAGATATATACATATATCAGAGGGCGGTGGGTTGGACCACAAGTCAAAACGGATCAAATGACATAACTTGCCAATACTTTTTTTGTCCTTTGTTTACAGACTTTATAAACAATGGATGCAAATTTAGTATAGTTACAAAAGATATACAAATAACCATTTTTTATACGATAAAGGTGGTTGTAAGGGTTCCGATACACTTTGGTTGACATTTGACCCGTTTGAACAGCTAGAACCCTCTAACCCAAGATATCACTGATTATGCAAAATATTATACCTGCGGTGGACGTACTTAGATGGTTGGCTGTTTCTGCAGAGCAAAACAAGACACATGAACAGGTTTGGGCTTTCAGCATGTCCCAACTGCACCCCATCATCACAGTTTTCATCACCCATAGCAGCTTGTGCTCTTGCCAAAGGCAGATTGAAGGGCCAATGTTCTCTCCACATAGCTTGACCCAGAAGCACAACACCATAAAATCGTATCGGAGCTTTATGAACTATACGGGTGACGTTGATAGAAGAAACTCAGGCTGCATTCTTTGCAGCAACACCCCACAAAACGGACAAAATGGTTTCGGCAATATTTCACCATTAGAAGAGCCATTATGCATCAGTGTCACCCTTTCCTCAGAGTCAACAGTTGGAGGGTATCTGAGAAGTGTAAAAAGATTCTCTGGTGCCAAGTTTGAAACCCATCTGTTACAAGATACGCAAAACCATGATGGAGTAAGAGGGCACACCGTCATAGAAACAGCACACCTTTCCAGTTTGTGCTTCTGAGTCACTCCATCTTTGCTGCATTTGTCAGCTCGGCAATAAGCAACTTCTGTATCCTGAAATACAACCGGTGCTGAACAATAGCTACACTCCTCTTCTGCTACACATCTGTTTGCGCAACAACAACCAGTCAATTCATAAATATAACTAGTAATAACAATGCAAATATGTTTTCATTTGTTAACATAAATCAAACATTAGTTATACCTTTTCTCTAACTTTTGAACTTCAGACGCAAGTAGTTTGACATAATCTTTACAGTCATTATTTGCAACCCACTGTCTCATTTGAGCCAATCCAACAGCCTGCCAATTCCCATTACATCCATTAATTGTGGCCAAAAAACTACAACCAATGAGCCTTTCACGAAGTTCTTTTTCACTCATTTCAAGAAGCTTAAACCATAGTTTTGGTTCTTCCTTGTCGGATTCACCATTGGTGTTGGTCAACTTCGCTTCGCTAAGCACAACATGCCTACTTATAAGGTTAATCAGATGCAACTGACGGGAAGATAAGTCAGAGAGACATCCATAGACTTGTTGCAAAACAATACCAAGAGAAGGCCCCCACTCAAATCCCAGATTTAAGATCAGCCACTTAACCAACATTTGCTCAACATAGTTAGGTTCAGATTTCTTGAAATCCGATAACGCTGATATGATATCCCATACAATCAAAGGCTTCTTCAGATGTTCATACTGATTTAAAGACCATAATATGTTATGTCCCCAATTAACCAAATCCATATTAGGAGAACCAGGGAAATTTTCATCATCAGATTCTTGATCTTTTTGCAGCTTTTGCCCACCAATCCAGAAGAACTCGACAGCAGCCTTCAGTGACCTGAGTCATTAGCGATAATGAGAAAAAGATCGAAAACAATGATCACTTTTGGTAAGCAGTATTCTCTTACTGGCAAAGTGTAAATCCAAAACTACCTTTTTACATTTTAAATCATTACAATTATTAAAGAGGATATTACACAATATTTGTCTAAGATTATCATAATAGCGGAATTACCAGGTTTTATAAGTCTCACGTTATTCCATTACAAACATGTGAACACAATGAAGAATTTGTCATGGAATTAGACTTACCTTGCTTGATACATTGGATTCAATAGATTCACATCAAAGCTTCGGACCTGCAAAATTTGAAAAAACTCTTGTTTAACAGTTTACATTATAACTATGTAAAGCTATATTTATTATAATTTTGCTAATGCTAATTTGATTCCTAGACTATCATGTTCACTTGTACGTTTAACATACGTATCAAGTCGTATCTTTTCTGGTAGCATATACAAACATGGTTAAGTTTAATAAACGCATTTATTCTTCTTAAAAACATGTTAAATATGGATTTGAGAAAGTCGTATCTTTTGGGTATATTGTCTTTGAGAAAGTCAACACGTTAAGTAAAATGTTAGGTCCCCAAATGCAGCTACTATCTCTCTGTCATATGTTGGTCACACTTTCTTGTCATCGTCATCAGGTATATAAGGCAATTCTTGACCATCAGCTAGTGGGTTTGTTGCAACCACATCAGAATTTGCTTCAAGTGGTGGAAATTGGTTTCCAGTGACTTCTGGCAGAAACAACTGTCCTTGAACCGTGACTCCGAGGCCACTACTTTCACTGAAAGTTTCTGATGGAGGCGAGGAGTTACCAAGTGTAATCATTGGTTGGTATTTATCAATCTGGCTATGAGGTGACTCGTTATGCCCATTTGAAACGATGCCATCTTGCTTCAGTCTGCGTTTTTTGCTGCCTTCTTTTATGAGTTTGGTGGTTTTGTTTTGGTGTCGTACAAAATGAGACAAGAAACCAGGGCTATTAATTGCCTTGGCTAAAAGCGACATAATTTCTTGTTGTCTTTGTTCCATACCTTGAAGACGTGCTGGTATTTGAACTTTCCATGTACAGAAAAAGAATCGATAGACTAAAATGATGATATAAACCTTCTCGACGAATACGATATGGATGACTTCTCAACAAATACAAATTTATTGGCGGAACATATTATAGTTAGAATGAATCATACCACGGAAACCACAAGATTGGCAGGGGATACTGCTATTCCAAAGCATGCATCGGACACATTAGGGACCTGCCAAAAGATGGTGTAGTCAATAAAACTCCTTGTAAGTTGTCCAAAATTAGGTTCAACATTTTAGTCAATAAAACTCCTTGGTAAAGTTTTATACTGATAATACTTATTTTCACTTTACTAGTCATTATAAGAAAGATAGGAATAAAATCGACTTTGGTTAACAACTAAACAAGATTTCTCTAATTTTTCAATTGAGGGTCATTTCAGAGATTCGGCTAATTATCAGATTCTTTCAACAAACCATGTCCTACGCACTGAGCACACATGGTCTTAATTTTAAGAAAACAAAGGTTCTAGAAATATAGAAGACAAGACAGACAAATCATACATCGCTGGAGATCTTGGTGCCAAGAATATTCGGAGGTAAAGGGACTTCAAGGATGGAATTTCCATCTAAGATCCAGCTATGCAAAGTATTATCCTGTGAAAATGAGAAAAATAGAAACTGAGGCACATAAATTTGCTATGAATAACAATGCAGGCTGGAAAAAACGAGACTTTTTGTACAAAATGGACAGAGTCAACCTTTTCTACATAGCCATCTTTTCTTATTTTTATGTGATTGACGTCTCCATGACCAGTAAGAGCCAGAATGCAATTTATTAAGTAAACAGTTAGAATATTCTTAGCTAACCGGACATCTATCTAATTTGCCATCAATCATATTGGTGTCTCAAATCATACTATACCCAAGATCTCTTATGTTGCTGTATTGTTTTGTGAAGTATGTTCAGTTAATTGATCCATGTCTTGTTAGAGTCCACATTATCAAAAGAATTTTATGTTAGTATTTTGTCAACTCGCAAAGAATGCCTAAAGGAACAAGACGAAGTTTAATGATAGCATATGTATATGGTCGAGGGTCAGCAAGGATAACCAAAAAGATAGGTAATCCCCGAGAAAAAAGAAAAAATTCCCAGTTAAAAGGTAACCAAACCAAGACACAATCATAGCTGACATATGAGATTTGGTTGAAGAACCTAACCATATCTAGAGTTTGGAAATGTTTTAAGACTTTCAGGTATCTTTATTTTGATTACATCAACCGAATTATTACTAAAAGGGTAGCATCCAAAGAGCTAGCCTATCACTTAAGTACAGACGCTCCCATGTTACTTAACTATCGCTATTGTTTATTAGTCAATATATTAAAAGCTTGGCAATCTCAAATCCAACCAAGCTCTCATGACTATCAGAGCCAACATCTAAGTGTATTATTGCAATATTGCTTGGATGGGTAGTTAGTAGTTTATTGTTATTTAGTCCACCTTTCTACAATGCCATATGTTTTAATATGAAGCTAGCTTAGCTAATGCTTGTCTTAGCACAAAAACACCCCTAGCTTAACATAAGCTCATAGGAGTTGATGATTGTATGTCATACGCTATACATTATTCACGATGATTAGAACCATGCCTATGACATAATCAAATTATATACCTGGCTACAGCTGTACAGGCAGCGTCCATCATAAGCCCATGTCAAACCCGTAACCTGATTCACCACCAACATAGAACAGAAAAATTTTTAAGAAAAAGTTGAACATTATAAACCAGGCTAAAACTATCACTAGAAAAAGGCAATTATAAAGAACACTTACAATTTGGTCATGATCATAAAGTGGACCAAATACTTGAAATTTGTCAATGGAAGTGTCATTGATCCATACTTCTAAAGATCCCGAGCCTTTGCCAATAGCTAGGATTATCTTGTGTGGGGAAGTCTCTGGTACAATAAGTGAAAGCGTAGAGGTGGGGGCCGACCCACCATTTATAACCTATTTACATTATAAAAAAAATTAATAGCGCTTGTGTGAAAATAATGGAGTTTATACAAGCACAAAACACACAGACCTCCTTCAACAGTGAAAATGAAGCATGAGCATCTTCAGTGGACTTCAGCAGGTCATTAATATATGCCCGCCAGACTTTCACACTGATATTGCAGAAGACACATTAAGTCGTCAACTTGAGTTTGTAATAATAAAAATGAGGATGCCTAACAAATATACTGACTCACCTCCCATCAGAACACCCGGTAGATAATAAAAGCTGAGGTGATCCATCAGATGAAAACTCCGTCCAACTGAGTGCTGTGATCCAGGAATTGTGAGCATGGAGTACTTTAATAAGCGTTGCAACAGGCGGCTTGCTTTGTTGTGTTATGGAATAGCATTGCGGTTGATGGACTCTCCAAAACGAGATCTTTCCACTTTTGGACCCAATAGCAAGTACAGAGCAGCAACTCCTTGATGAGTTAGATTGAATCATTGGGGACCACGCAACAGCAATTGATGAAACTATTGCGCTACGAGATGCATATTGCTGTGCACTTATTAGAGGGGGGTTGTGGTTATCTTGTAATTTTTGTTTCTTGCCTTTGTTTAGGATTTGAATATCTTCCATTGGCTGATAATCATAATCGCCGTTTTGCTCTTGTTGTACACCAATACGACTAGCTTCACACTTAAAAACAAAATGACCAAATGACAAATGTCATTGCAAGAATAACACAAAAGAAAAAAGGATAAGGGAGTCGTGAAGGCAATAAGAGGTGGCATGTTACCACAAAATTCAACTTACATCTACTGTGGACAAGAAATTAGGCTCCGCATATTTGATTTTTGCAAAATAAGTATGCAACATTTCCGATACATCCATAACCTACAAAGAAAATATAAAACTCAACTCAATCCCAAATTTGAAGACACAGGTTGCAATCTGATGTTAATACAAACGGCTGATGAAAAAAATGATTTTTCTAAGATAAGGAGTACATGTGCATATCCAATGTAGTTTCTAAAATATTAAGACATGGCGATTACAAGTTAGGTGAGTGCAAACCTGTATCCACTCGGAAGACATTTCACGGAAAGGGGAGCGGTAAATCTTGACCACTCCTTCAGTGGTGCATACAGCGAGCAAACATCTGCAGAGAAATAAAACCGTTAAAACGTATCTTGAGCAGCAAAACTAAGGCTATAAAGGAATAATAATATGTATACCCGGCATTAGGTGCGAATCCAAGGGGAGACCAGGAGATAGAGCGAACACAAGGACGAACGTCACGAGACAAACAAGTAGGCAGCATACAAGGAGAGAGCAAATCTGTCAAGCAAGTAGACGATTTGTTTAAGCTTATATATAGCTTATTTGATTTCGGGTTATAGTTCATAAGCCCGGATTATTTTGTACCTAAGGCTTAATAAGCTTATTGTGATATAAAAAGCTTATATAAGCCCATAAATCACAAAAAAATCCTATGAACTATAGCCGAAATCAAATAAAGGGGTGTTTTTTAAAACTTATACATGGGCTTATTAGCTTATTTGATTTTGGTTGCCTTGATTCTCCGACTTATTTTGAGACTTATGGGCTTATATAAGTCTGAAAATAAGCCACATTAATGGAGCTTATGAAAAATAAGCCGACATGTAAGGCCCTGTTTGGCTAAGCTTATTTAATATAAGTCAATTTGGGCTTATTTTTTATATGCTCCGATTTTACGGCTTATTTTGAGACTTGTCAGCTTATATAAGTTTATCATATCATAATAAACTTATATAAGCCCAAAAAAAAAAAAAAAAAAAAAAACTTATATAAGCCGACAAGTCTCAAAATAAGCCACAAAATCGGAGCTTATAAAAAATAAGCCCAAATCGGCTTATGTTAAATAAGCTTAGCCAAACAAGGCCTAAGTTTAAACAAGCACGGCCTAATATGATAGTTAAGTAATAATGATTAAGACGCACCGTTTCGATGAATAACGCCGATTGGGAAAGGTTTGGCGGAGGGGATTGTGATTAGGCCTTTAGGTCCAGAAGGCATAGCAGGGTTCTAACAAGTGATAATTATGTTAATAAGTGCAATAATAATAATAAGAGTAGGAGTAATTATTGATAATAAGATGAATGAATGTAGAGTACCAGGATAGTAACCAAGTGGCCAGAAGCAACAGCAAGCAAGTTGTCATGAGACCAGGCAATGGAATTAGAGTAAGATGGTGAAGCCACAAGTGGCACTGCTTGGAACCTTGATACCATTTTCTTCTAAATTAACAAGAGCAAAGAATAACTTTGTTTGGATTAAGTATTCGATTATTTTTCGATTTTCGAATTGAATGTTAATATGAAGCTGAATTTGCTCTCCGGCTCCTCTAAAACTTAGGGAGGGGGCGTTTTGCTGGCTTAATAAGCCTTGGTCTTTACTTTGGAGGGGCTGTCTGCGTGAGGAAGCTTATTAGTATTAAACTAGCGGGTTAACCCGCGCGTTGCGACGGGAGTGCGTCGCCCTCGATCATTTTATTCACGGGAATGAATTTGCTAAAGTGTTTTTTTTTTTTTTTTTTTTTTTTTGCGCACTGTTCATGCACGGGGTACTGTTCATCCCCAATGAGTTTTAGTATATATATATATAATAAGAACTAGACTAATTATTTTGCTAAGTTCATATGATTAGTATAAAAGAGTTCTGATAAGCTCCTTATTTGAGGAGGAACTTCTATACCCTTATTTGTCGATTACGTTTATGTATTTTTTTTCTTTTTTCCTTTTTTGTTTTTTTATTTAATCTTATAATTATGATAAGCTAAGTCAAACACTTAGCAAGTGCTTATAAGCTCATGATATATAAGCCATAAGCCACTTGTAAAATATAATCATAAGCTCAATTCATTAGTTTAGCCAAACACCCTTTTAGCTTATGTAGCTAAAAAGTCGGTTGGATGGTAAGAATATATGAAATTGAGGGAATGATTTTCATTCTCGATATAATTATTCGTTTCATGGGTTAATTTTTAAAACTTGGAATGCAACCCATGAAAATAAACTTATCTCATACTCACCAAGAATGGTGGGTATGCAAACTCATAACTATTCTATTTTGAAAACTAGATACACTCTAAATTTATTTTAGTTTTAAAGAAAACAATTGAATCAAATGATAATTCAAGTAACTTATAAAAAGATAAGGAGTCGTTTGGTTTGAAGGTATCAAAATGAAGGAATCCTTCAATCTCAACATAATTATTTGGTTTTAAAAAATGGGTATAAAACCCATGAGAATAAGCACTTTCTATACTCACCTATAATGGTAGGTTTACAAACCCATTTCCATACCCATATTCATAGTCATTTCCGTATACATACCAAACGCCTCCTAATATTATTTCCAATTTGACTCTCGCTCTAGTTTCAACTAGTTTTGTCAAACTTACATAAAAAAAGAAAAGTACAAGCTCATTATTCATAAGCTATAAGATGCTTATTATTTATAAGTCAAAACAGTTTAAACAAACACCCGTTAGATAAGCTTATTAGACCTTTCTTTTATATTATTGTTAGCACTTTCTCAGGCTAAGCTAAAAGTGGGACAGTATCCACGACTTACCTCTCTCTAAAAGAACCCCAAGCTATACGATTAGTATGTCATGGATTACCGGATTTATTATTTTTCTTTTAGAATATATGAGTTAATCTTTGAATTTTTTTTTGAGCGGCAAAATTTTATTGAAACTAGTAAGACGCTAGAAAAAACATTACAAAGAAATCAAATAAGGGTTTTTTAACCAAGTCTCCCACGAGAAAACCCTATTACATCTACTAGAACACCAAATAAAAGAGAAAGAAACAATATCATCAAAGATCGTCTTAGAGGCGAATCATAAAAAATAGAACGATTGCGGAACACCCAAATAGACCACAGAGCAATATAAAAAACACCTTCCAACATAGCCTTAACTTTTTGGGAGAGGCGAATAGAAGAAAACCAGGAAACCCAATCTGATACCGACGTCAACTCTTGCCAAGACAAATCCCACCAACGGCAAATCTTACGCAAAACGATCTTGGCCAATTCACAACGAAACAAAATATGATGTATGGTTTCCTCATAAGACTGACATAACGGACAAGAAACCGAATCCAGTATAACACCACGATGATTGAGGTTGGATCTAGTCGGCAAACAATCACGATAAACACGCCAAGCAAACACATTGATTTTGATGGGAATGTATTTCACCCATCTGGTAGAATCCGAATACGACGAAAGAAATAAGTCATCAATAATATTACGTACCTCTTTAACCCGAAATTCACCATCGCCAGATAAATCAAAGCACCATCTATCTTGAGCCGACGACAAAGACACAGCCTCAAGCATATAATTCAACTCTAAAAACTGATGACGCTCCACACCATCCCGAATATTCCTGCGAAAAGAATTAACCATAGAAGCTCCCATCCTAACAACAACTAAAACTTCTTTGCCCGTCTCTAATGCAAAAAGACGTGGGAATCTATCTCGAAGAACCATGCCAACTAGCCAACGATCCTGCCAAAATCGTTGATTCTTACAAGCTCGTATACAGGTGTGATTGGCAAATCTTGTTGCAATCAGAGTTAAAGTTATAATTGGAGTATAAACTGGAATTTGAAGTTTTTATTTATGTAGACGTGTTTTACGAGTTAGTTAAACTTAAACATTATTATGTAAATCGATAAAAGACCTCAAATTAGTTATATATATACTACATATAAAGTACAGAGTTAATTGCATTTTTGGTCCTTGTGGTTTGGCCAAATTGCCGGTCTGGCCACCAAAACTTTAAAAGTGCAACGATAGTCCCTACTTTGAAGTTTGAGTTGCATTTTTGGTCCTTATTGGTGTGAAATGACCAAATTACCCTTGTCTTTTTCTGAAGAATACAAAAGGTATTTTAGTCATTTAACTTTATACAGGGACCAAAAATGCAATCCAAACTTCAAAATGAGAATTATCGCTGCACTTTCAAAGTTTTAAGAACCAAACCTGCAATTTGAGCAAACCACAAGGACCAAAAATGCAATTAACTCTAAAGTACAAAACAACATTTCTCTTCCACTTTTTCATTTTATATTGTGCATTAAATATGTTTTTTGATATTAAAAGGAAGTTTTTGATTAATAAACACAATTTAACCAATGCACACAAAGCACTGTGCCTTGTTAGACAAACCCATAATTGCTAAGTAATACACCCTTTTTGCAAATAGTACAAACTTATGAAATGGAAAAAAACAAAGTTAAAATATCTTGAGAGATATGAAGCACCCAAAATAATAAAACTATTGTCAAATACATGATTTCTTATGTTCGAACATTTAAAATAAGAAATGAAAAACAAAAATCCTAAAATGGCCACAGACAAGTTATCATAATCGCCCTTAGAACTTGAATAGTTTACCACGATTGCAAGAAATTATCGCCATTTATAAAGTTTTTGTCACTATAAACATGTAATAAAAAAACAGTTAATGGTGAGGTGGACCGATAAGCGCTCACCAGGTTAAAAGTAGTAGACAATAGGGTTTAAGATTTAGTAGTTATTGGATCCGAAAATATGCTCTATCATTTATCAAGAAAACTAAGTGGTTTGTCAATTGCACAAAAATGTAAGTTACATAAATCAGTCGATGACAAAAAGTACTGGCAATTGTAATTTAAAGAATTAAGAATTGTAATCAGTATTTGAAGCTGATTTTTAAGTTGCAAAGAAAGATACACCAAGCTCCTTTTGTTTTTATATAGGGTGTGTTTGGTGCAAATTAAAAGTATATAAAAGTTATGAGCAACGAGCGTTGATCATTGTGATTTTTAATGCTCGTTTAGCAAACAACAAATAACTTTATCCATTCTCATTTTTTAACGTTTTTTAAAATAACATTTAAAAGCATTAAACATTTAAAGCTTTTTCTAAAATAGTACTTACAAATTATAATTACAACTAGCATTTCTATTTAAAAAAAAAATGGAGGGGGGGGGGGGGGGGGGGGGGGGGGGGTGTTATTTTTGCCAAAACACCTTAGCAGTAGCACCGCCTTCATTCCTGAGTGGGAAAAAAGGAAAAAGAAGCCCTAAAAATAAAATATTCACTTCTCTTTGTATCAGAACTGAAAGAATGAAAACTAAACGGCAATCTTCTGAAATTGAAGAATCTGGTTCTAATAAGAAGCAGAAAACATCAGAAGTAGAAGAAGAAGAAGTTAAGCTTGGATTTGACAACGCTCTGCTTCCACTCGCTACTTACAACGACGACGATGAAGACGAAGAAAACGATATGAAAGTAGACGGAAACGGTAAGCACCAGCAATCCGTAGAGGAGGATGAAGAAGATGAAGAAGAAGACAACAACAGAGTGCTTAATAGAAGAAGGATGATTGAAATCCGTAGAGACTGTCCCTACCTTGATACCGTCAATCGTCAGGTACTTATTTATAAGCTTAAAACCAAAATAAGCCATAAGCCAGATTTATAACCCGAAACAAACACCCCCTATCTTTATTATTTTATAGCGTCTCTAGTTTTGGCTTTTAATGAAATCTGCACGAATAATATAAATCAAATCTCTTAGAGATATTTATTACTTACTTTCTACATTATTACTACTATTATTTTTCAACTGTTTGTATGCATCAATCACCTATTCTACTATTCCTTAGCGGTGTATGTTTCCATTTTATACGCAGTCATTCATGTTAAAGGGTGTTTGGATCACCTTATTTAGCCGCCTTATGGGCTTGTTTGACTTTGGAAAACCCGATAAGCTCACTTTTTCAAGCTTATCACCTTATCAACTTCACCTTATTGGCTTAAGCCGGCTTAAGCCAATAACCTAAACTTAATAAGCTCTAAAAAGTGAGCTTATCGGCTTTTCCAAAATCAAATAAGCCCATTAGCCGGCTAAATAAGCTGATCCAAACACCCTATTAATTAGCTTTATGACGCACGGTCATACAAATTTTTGTTTTGCTCTCTGCCTTCTCATTAGAATAGTGTATACGGGTGTTTGTTTTAGCTTATATAGCGGCCTTATGGCTTATTTCATTTTCGGCTTATATAAGCTTAATAGCTTATTATGACATAATAGGCTTATATAAGCCATAAGCCCGCTTTATAAGCCGAAACAAACACCCCCTATGTTTATTATTATAGTGACTGTGAGCCTAATTCAAAGTGTAACGAGATATTATATACGCTATTACGCTAAAGAAAGTCACCCTACCTCATCCATTCGTATGTTTTTACAAGTGTCTTCTCAGTTTGAAATACTAGTGGACTATAATATTGTTGTCACTTTTCATCAACTAGGAATACCTTGGTGGCTTTAAACTATATGTAGACGTTTGTCCATCAGCGTCTATTGTGGTGTAGTTGATCTAAATAAACAGTTTGCTTACTCATTTTCGTTTTGCAGGTTTTGGATTTTGATTTTGAAAAGTTTTGCTCGGTTTCTCTATCAAATTTGAACGTCTATGCTTGTTTGGTCTGTGGTAAGTATTTCCAAGGAAGAGGCCCCAAGTCGCATGCATACACTCATAGCCTTGAAGCTGGACACCATGTCTACATCAATCTTCGCACTGAAAAAGTCTATTGCCTTCCTGATGGCTACGAGATTAATGATCCCTCACTTGATGATATCCGCCATGTTCTCAACCCAAGGTTTGCATTTTGTTTGATTTCAGTTTCCATTTACTTACTATACTTGGCGTGTTTTAAACCATTCCAATGTCACGTCACAGGTTTACCAGAGACCAAGTTTTGCAACTTGATAGAAATAAACAATGGTCAAGAGCACTTGACGGGTCTAATTATCTTCCTGGAATGGTAATTATTTACTGCTTATACCTTTGTGTTTTTGCTCTCTACTTTGGTTAAATACTATGATCAGTTTATCAGATAGCAAAATAAGTGTTGTATCTATTTGTTTCAATTGATTGTTATATATATTTTTGTTGTTTATAGGTGGGTCTTAATAACATTAAAGAGACTGATTTCGTCAACGTCACCATTCAGTCTTTAATGCGGGTGACTCCCTTGAGAAACTTCTTCCTCATACCTGAAAATTACACACACAGTAAATCTGTACTTGTGCACCGCTTTGGTGAGCTCACAAGGAAGATTTGGCATGCAAGGAACTTCAAAGGACAGGTTTGATTATAACCATACTGTGATATATCTTTAAATCTATGTCTTTTGCATACCTGATTATTCTTCCTTTGGCTGTAGGTGAGTCCTCATGAATTTTTGCAAGCAGTTATGAAAGCTAGTAAAAAGCGATTTCGTATAGGGGCACAGTCAGATCCTGTTGAATTCATGTCATGGCTTCTCAATACCCTCCACACAGATCTTAAAAGTTCTAAGACAAAGAGCAGCATTATCCATCAGTGTTTTCAGGTATCACTTATTTTACTGTAACCACTAAAATTTTATACATATACTAAACCAAAACCTGAAGTGCTTTCTGTTCTTTTTAGGGGGAATTGGAAGTTGTGAAAGAGACTCATGTTAAAGATGGTGCAACTAGTAACATCGTTGCTGAAACTAGTAGAATGCCTTTCTTGATGCTTGGACTGGATTTGCCGCCACCACCACTTTTCAAAGACGTGATGGAGAAAAATATAATCCCTCAGGTATGTGTTTTTTTGAATTTCTTGTCAAGTTCTTTTTGTAATATGGTTCAATGCACAAGTATGTTGGTGGATGGACCCCTTAAGTCTTATGCAATCAGAGTTTTGTGAAGGTTATACTTATTGCCTGTGCAACTTAGGGATTTGACAACTTGCCTCATTTATTCTTAAAGAAGCTTTAGATGCCAACAATTGGTCTCTCACAATGGAAACTGTTGTATAATGTTGCTCGCTTTCATGGACTTTGGCTTTAAGATCTAGCTTTCCTTAGTGCAAAGCTTCCCTTAGTCCCATTGCGTTACAGCCTTTGTGCTAAATTAGTTGATGAGTTCAAGTGTTCAACGTTTGTTAATACACTGATGTTGGATGGGTATGTCTCTGTAAGATTAGCAAAGAAACGGTCAGCGAGTGCTCTGGACCCATAACATAGTTGTTTGTTCCATGTAGTTATATGTGTGTGTATGTAATTCTTATCTAAATCATTGAGTTATAACAAGGATGTAAAATTGTTATTAAACGCAGTGGGGCTAAAATGTCCACAATTTCAGCCTTGTCCCACTTGGCAACATGTAAATTTTTTAGGTAGTTCTTTTATGTAGTCAGATAAGACGCGGTGGCTTTGGATTTCATAATTTCTGCAATTATTCTGTATTTCTCTTTATTTTGGGTACTGAGTTTTCTCATCATTGGTTTTGGGGACATGAAACCACTTGTTTTAGATCTCCAGTCATGAAATTTAGCTGTACTTTAGCTTTAGGGCCTTTAGTGGTGTAGTTCCTGTCACTTCCTTTTAAGTGTAGGCTAAGTCCTGAGTTTTGTAGGCTAAGTCCTGGTTTTCCCTCCCACTTCGTTGGGTGTTTTTGATGGTCCCTTCTATATCTTGTAGAGGGATCTTCTCTTTTGTAAGTTTGTTTTTGAGGTAATAAAATGTTGCAGTTCAAAAAAAAAAAAAACTTCCTTTTAAGTGTGTCTTTGTAAGGCTATATCTTAATTACGACATTTTCCCATTGTAAGGTACATAATTGTATAAACAAACTGATACACACACACACACACACACACACACTCTAAATGGTGTTTAAGGATTAATTGTACTATTTACGCAAGTAAACCAGTAAACCGTCACCTCCACTTGTATGGCCTTCAATGGTGTTTTTATCATGTCACCGCCTTTTAAGTGAGTGTGTGTTTATACATAGTATGTGCGTGTATCCATGTACGTTATGTGTTATTCACTGCCCCTTTAAGATCATTTGAGAATTTGAGTTAATTGTACACATAAGTAACTCCTTTCTGTCCATAAGGTCAAGGTTTCATGTCAAGAAAACGATTTAATTGCTATATTTAAGGGAATTGTTCTGTACACAGACTTTCAAACTCCAGAATCAACGTAGTCTCTATTGATACTCTTATATAAGCGGTCAGGGGACGGCTTGCGATGGTTATTACTGAATTATTTAATGCCTAGTTACTAGTTTTTACTTGTTACCTTGTTATGGCTCTTGTGGAATACTGAGATTCTGAATTGGTTATTTTGATGCAGCATTTTGGCTGACTTGTAAATAAAATAATGGTTGCAGGTTCCACTTTTTAATATACTGAAGAAGTTTGACGGGGAGTCTGTTACGGAAGTTGTGCGTCCTCGGATAGCCAGGATGAAATATCGTGTTACAAGACTTCCGCAGTATCTTATTCTCCACATGCGTCGTTTCACAAAGAATAATTTCTTTGTGGAGAAAAATCCAACCCTTGGTGAGTCATCTAGAGTTATTACCTTTTTGTAAATTCATCTGTGATGTAACCTTACTTTTTAGCATGTTATTTACCCTTGTAACTTTGCTGATAGGCGTATAGAATTTTTTAGTATCTACAAGTCGCTATAGCTTTTTTTTGGACAATGGTTTCCTACCTGTATATTAAATGATCCCTCTCTGCAATTATTCTGTTCCAACCATGCTGGTGATCAGAGCCTGTTACTGCAATATTTAAACTTTTTCCCAGTTTTGCATTAGTTTGAGTTAACCCGCTGTTGGTACTGCATTGAAGTATGGCAAAGTTAGGAGGATATAAGATGAAATCTTGAATGAACTTTTAGGATAAGTCTGGGTATTTAAAAATGTTATAAGAAAATTTACTGCCTTTGGTCAGTTTTAGGTCGCCTTTGAGCAATAGTAAATCTCTAGTTATGTCTACATTTGAGAGGAATTGATTTGGTGTCTGTGATTGCCTAGTTGTTTTATGCTTGCTTAGGTTTGACAGACTAGTTACTGTTTTTGTATCAGTTAACTTCCCTGTAAAAAATCTGGAGCTGAAGGATTATATACCCTTACCAACACCACCTAAAGAAGAGGAAGAAAAGAAGCTGCGCTCCAAGTATGATTTGATTGCTAACATTGTTCATGAAGGTAAACCAGGTGAAGGATCCTATAAGGTGTCTGTTCAGCGCAAGTCGGAAGAGCTCTGGTAATCCTCTTACTTTCCCTATGAAGTGCATATTTATGGATTTGGATCGACTTTTATGTCTTGTTTGTTGATCTTTTTTTAGTTTTCTGAAATGTTGTTATTATATTCTCGTGTCAGGTATGAGATGCAGGATCTACATGTTGCAGAAACTCTTCCGCAGATGGTTGCACTTTCTGAGACGTACATGCAGATATACGAGCAACAACAGCCAACCCAGACACCACCACCGCAGCAGCAGCAGCAGCAGTTGGAGTGATGTTTTAGACAGCGGGATTTTCTTTCCGTGCTTACTCAACTTGTCTGCTATTAGGTCATACTTAATGTGATGTCAGATTGCATATCTGAATTATTTTTGTAGTCTAAGATTTTACATTCAATTCTCAAGTAAAGTTGATCGAGTGACTAAATCCTCCTATAGGAATTGATTCCGTTACATTTTGTTTCTGAATGTTGTCCCTATCAAATCATTTGACATCCTATTCATGTTTATTTAAGTGTTTTTTGTATATATTCTAAACCCAGCAGGGAAACGTCATATGTTTTCCATGTTGCAGCAACATAGTGGAAAGGACTTTTTTGGCATGCCGAGTGTTGATTCAATCGCAGCCTGAGTTTGATGGTATTCTCGTACGTGTTTGTAAGGTGATAATGTTAATCATCATCGGGTGTACAAAGCAATTGTTTTCTTGATTCTTGTTTTAAAGTATTTGAGCAAGCTAGTTAAATGTCTTAATAAAACTACGTAAATGTTTAAAGTGCGTTTGTTAGTCGTCGTCAGTAGAAATGTTGTGCAAAAATCTGTTTGCAATGCATTTAAGATATCAGAAGAAAGTAATGTTTGCCACATGAAACTCGTAATTTTAATGGTTTAATGGTTCAAATTAATGTTGTGCAAAAATCTGTTTCCAACCTTCCATGTTTTTACTCATTTATACATGATAAACACCCTCCCTGTTATGCTATAACTGTAACATTTTATAAAACACTTAGGGTGCGTTTGATATGCATTAATTGGAATGAATGAATACTTTCATTCCAACTTGAAAGGTACCAAAAGAGTAAGGAATGAAGGAGAACACCTCAAATATGAGTGGGTCACATCATTTGATATCCAAATCTAATTATAAAACCAACAACAATATTGGAATTGATATATAGCATATATCAATTCAAGAAAGAGACTCTTGAGCCGATGGGCTTATGTTAATAAGGTGTTCAAAAAAATTTAATTTTATGAAAATTATTATAATCCATAATAATAATTTTCTCGATGTTAATAGTTGTTGTTGTTGTTCCTACAAAGAGGATTTTTAATAAACATAATAATTATTATCGATAGTCCCGATGGGCTTATCTCTGGTTTCCTAACACCGAAATTTTACGACCAGAGTTTTGTTGCTGTTTACGTAAAGTTGCGTACAAAATTGTTATAATTGATGTACGAAAAGCAAATTTGTTACTACGCATTTTTACCACATTATAATAAAATTTATAAACCTCCATCGCGAGTTTCTCTAGTACGCAACAAAATCAAAAAATGTAAACCATTTATATTGAGATATTTTCTGAAACCATAACTCATATATTTTAATGAAGTGCCATGCCATGCCATTTGCATTCTTCGTGGTCCTAGGTTGAAAGCCAACGTGAATGACTCTTTTATCTAACGCAAGATTGGGATAACGAAATCATATTGTACGAATACCTTACGGAGTGAAATCATGGATTTTTGGTTTTGCTTTCAAAACTAGCTAACCACTTTCAATTCTTCTTCTACTTTCTTTGCCTTCTTATAGTGCAGGGTGCATAATAAAATTTTATTGTAATAAGATTGATTATATAAGCTCATAAATCTTAAAATAAGCTTGTCGTATATAAGCCAAATTCACAAATAATCTGGAACAAACACATTTGTTTAAACATGTAATACTATGTGTTATTGATATGAAATGTTTATTAACTTGTTTTATGTGTTATGTTTTCAGGCTGTTATATTGAGGATGTAACATGAAGATAAGTGAGGTATAATCTTTTTACATATTTTTTGTTTAATGTTATTATTCATTTTTTTATGATTTATTGTTTTTTCTAAGCATGTTGATATAAATTTTTTATCAGTAACCTTATTAAGAGTGTGTTTGGATTAGCGTATTTTTGGCCATAAGGTCCAAGGTGAAAAGATTAATTGCTCATTGTGATGTGCTTATTGGCTTTTCAAATTATTTTTTAAAAGCTGATAATCCTGTATTACTTTTTGGTAAAGGGTTTTTGGATAAGCTTATTAAATAAGATTGCACATACGCCGAAAACATTGAGCTTACAGTATTTAATCTGATACAAATAAGCTCATAAGCCTATATATAAGCTAAAAACCAAGCACTCCCTCAAGTAGCTAATTTTGTTGATATTAATTTATTGCTAGTGTTTATGACTTATTTTGTATCTTGATGTTTTGGAGAAGAAGTGTTGTTTTTGCTGTAAAGACCGAATGTTAAATTTAGATATGAAATGGTTTAGATTTTGCATATAATTTGATGAGTTGTGAAAAAAGTAGAATGACTAAAATGATGATGTAAATTAGTTGTTATTTATTAGCCGCTGTATTTTTGAATCAGGCAATGCTAAAATGAAGATTTTGTGACAGGTGAAGTTGATACAGAAACCGCTTCGAAGTTTATACTGTATTTGGAATAGTTAGGTCGCTTGCAGGTATGCTTACGTAGATTACTATCAACACACACAATTTTAGCTAAAAATGTTTTAAATAATATAACTTACGTCTTTAATTGTCCCCAACTCTCTACCCAAAGTTTCTAAGACCTCATTTTACACCTCACTCGTCGTGCTAGCAAACCTCAAGGTGTCTATGGTGTCGTTAAAAAACTTCCTTAGTGGGGACACATGTACCAACACGACTATTTTGGATTTTCCTCTTGTTGTGTGTCATAAAAGGAAAAATATACAAATTATTTATATAACATAATAATTATAATAATTACTAAGTTCATGATATCTATTACGTAAAGACGGCTCAAGGCGTCTAGTCAGAACATGATTTCTTTCTATAAGGGTGCTAGTGATCATTCTAGATAAACGTTCAATTATTAGCTGCAAAAGCTGAGTCCGGAATTTATAGAACGTGATTCTTTGGTAGGACTATCGAGCTTTTCACTGTTAGCCAAATCCGAGACAACCACGAATGGTTTCTTGATTAGTAGCCTCTACCTTAACTTTGAAATCCAGTATGCTGAAATCAATAAAAAAAAATGCTATCACTAAACGCGCACGTAGGGGGTGGGTAGGTGTGTGGGGAAAACCCCCCCCCCCCTCAATCACCCCTTACGCGCATGCTTAGCGATGCATTTTTATTAAATTGATTTTAGCATACTAGATTTCAAAGTTAAGGCGGAGGCTGCTAATCGAGAAACCATTCCTGGTTGTTTTCAAATGGTGGATTTGGCTGACAGTGAAAAGCTCGATCCTACTAAAGAATCACATTTTATAAAAAGTTGGACTGAGTTTTTTGCAAGATAAACGTTCAATTATTAGCTGCAAAAGCTGAGTCCGGAATTTATAGAACGTGATTCTTTGGTAGGACTATCGAGCTTTTCACTGTTAGCCAAATCCACCATTTGGAGACAACCACGAATGGTTTCTTGATTAGTAGCCTCTACCTTAACTTTGAAATCTAGTATGCTGAAATCAATAAAAAAAATGCATCACTAAACGCGCACGCAGGGGGTGGGTAGGTGTGTGGGGGGAACACCCCCCCCTTTCAATCACCCCTTACGCGCATGCTTAGCGATGCATTTTTTTTTAAATTGATTTTAGCATACTAGATTTCAAAGTTAAGGCGGAGGCTGCTAATCGAGAAATCATTCTTGGTTGTTTTCAAATGGTGGATTTGGCTGACAGTGAAAAACTCGATCCTACTAAAGAATCACATTTTATAAAATGTTGGACTGAGTTTTTTGCAAGATAAACGTTCAATTATTAGCTGCAAAAGCTGAGTCCGGAATTTATTCTTTGGTAGGACTATCGAGCTTTTCACTGTTAGCCAAATCCACCATTTGGAGACAACCACGAATGGTTTCTCGATTAGTAGCCTCTACCTTAACTTTGAAATCTAGTATGCTGAAATCAATAAAAAAAATGCATCACTAAACGCGCACGCAGGGGGTGGGTAGGTGTGTGGGGGGAACACCCCGCCCCCCTCAATCACCCCTTACGAGCATGTTTGGCGATGCATTTTTTTTAAATTGATTTTAGCATACTAGATTTTAAAGTTAAGGCGGAGGCTGTTAATCGAGAAACCATTCCTGGTTGTTTTCAAATGGTGGATTTGGCTGACAGTGAAAAGCTCGATCCTACTAAAGAATCACATTTTATAAAATGTTAGGACTAAGTTTTTTGCAAGATAAACGTTCAATTATTAGCTGCAAAAGCTGAGTCCGGAATTTATAGAACGTGATTCTTTGGTAGGACTATCGAGTTTTTCACTGTTAGCCAAATCCACCATTTGGAGACAACCACGAATGGTTTCTCGATTAGTAGCCTCTACCTTAACTTTGAAATCTAGTATGCTGAAATCAATAAAAAAAAATGCATCACTAAACGCGCACGCAGGGGGTGGGTAGGTGTGTGGGGGGAACACCCCCCCCCCTCAATCACCCCTTACGCGCATGCTTAGCGATGCATTTTTTTTAAATTGATTTTAGCATACTAGATTTCAAAGTTAAGGCGGAGGCTGCTAATCGAGAAACCATTCCTGGTTGTTTTCAAATGGTGGATTTGGCTGACAGTGAAAAGCTCGATCCTACTAAAGAATTACATTTTATAAAATGTTGGACTGAGTTTTTTGCAAGATAAACGTTCAATTATTAGCTGCAAAAGCTGAGTCCGGAATTTATAGAACGTGATTCTTTAGTAGGACTATCGAGCTTTTCACTGTTAGCCAAATCCACCATTTGGAGACAACCACGAATGGTTTCTCGATTAGTAGCCTCTACCTTAACTTTGAAATCTAGTATGCTGAAATCAATAAAAAAAAAAACATCACTAAACGCGCACGCAGGGGGTGGGTAGGTGTGTGGGAGGAACACCCCCCCCCCCTCAATCACCCCTTACGTGCATGTTTAGCGATGCATTTTTTTTAAATTGATTTTAGCATACTAGATTTCAAAGTTAAGGCGGAGGCTGCTAATCGAGAAACCATTCCTGGTTGTCTTCAAATGGTGGATTTGGCTGACAGTGAAAAGCTCGATCCTACTAAAGAATCATATTTTATAAAATGTTGGACTGAGTTTTTTGCGGCTAGTAACTGGGCTAGTAAATGAGCGTTTATTTGAGAATGAGTAGCATATTCCTTATAGAAATCATTATCTGACTAGACACCTTGAGCCGCCTTTAGGTAATAGCTACCATGAACTTAGTAGTTATTATTATTATTATGTTATAGAAATTATTTGAATATTTCCTTTTATGAAGCACAACAGGAGGAAAGTTCAAAATATTCGTGTTGTCACATGTGTCTACGCTCGAGAAGTTTTTTAACGAGTCTATGGACACCTTGAGGTTTGCTAGCACGGCAAGTGAGGTGCAAAATGGTGTCCTAAAAACTAACATAAGTTATATTATTTTAATCATTTTTTGCTTTAGTTTTGTGTGCTGATAATATTTTACGTCAACCATGCAGCGAATCTGTATATTAAAAGCAATTGGTTTACAAGTCCCATCGCAACAACATTCGCTGCCAAGTCAAAGAAACGGAGGTACCTCATTGTTATTGTGGGATCTTTATATATTATTGTGGGTTTTTCATATATTATGTATGCTCATAGTGTCTTGGAAATTTATGTTGTGGTTAGAGAAAATCCATAGTTAATGATTGCTTTATGTGTTTCTTATGTTGTGGTTAGAGAAAATCCATAGTCTTGGTGCTACTTACGCAAGCAAACCAGTAAATTGTCACCTCCACTTGTATGGGCCTTCAGTGGTGTTTTTATTCTGTCACCCTAGAGTGAGTGTGTGTTTATACCTATCATGTGCGTGTATCCATGTACGTTATGTGTTTTGCAGTGCCCCTTTAAGATCATTTGAGAATTTGATGTCAAGAAAACGATTTATGATGCTTACACAGACTTTCAAACTCCAGAATCAACGTAGTTTCTATTAATACTCTTATAAGTGGTCAGGGGATGGCTTGCGATGGTTATTACTGAATTATTTAATGCCTAGTTACTAGTTTTTACTTGTTACCTTGTTATGGCTCTTGTGGAATACTGAGATTTTGAATTGGTTATTTTGATGCAGCATTTTGGCTGACTTGTAATTAAAATAATGGTTGCAGGTTCCACTTTTCAACATACTGAAGAAGTTTGACGGGGAGTCTATTACGGAAGTTGTGCGCCCTCGGATAGCCAGGATGAAATATCGTGTTACAAGACTTCCGCCGTATCTTTGATAATATTAGTCGTCTTTAGGTTTACGAATCAGTGGTTCCCTTGATGCTTGTTTAGAGTATTTAGTCAAGACAAGTCTGATGAAACTATGTAAATGTATAAAACTGTAAATCATTTGGCATGATATGAAGTGCATTTTGAAGTCAGTAGGATTTGAATGATTGTTACTATGTTGTGCAAAAATCTGTGTGCAATGCATCTAAGATATCAAAAGAGAATAATGTTTGCCACATGAAACTCAGAATTTGAATGGTTTAAATTCAAGGATTCACATGCATGTCCACACCTTCCACGTTTTTACTCATTTCTACATGATAAACACCCTACTCTTATCTTTTATGCTATAACTCTAAAAATTTCTTAAAACACTTAAAAGTTCAGATAGATCAATTTTATATAACCTAAAAAAAACGATTGGTTCAGGTTTGGGTTAATAATGAGCCTTGTTGCAAAAAAGTTAATTAACATGCTACCTTTGATGGTTAAATGATCAAGACTTTGTTTAGTTTTTTTATTAATTTCTGTTGTTTGTTTTGTGTGCTGAATAAAGTGTCTGAATTAGTAAAAATTACTGTCATACCCTTTTATTTGAAATAAAGTTAAGAAATGAGAGGGTAAACATGTAAAATTATGATAAAAGGGATTGACTTAATTTGTAGACCCTCATCTCCCTGTCTTTTTTCTAGAAGGTCACATGTTAGTTTTAAGCACTAAACAAACATTCATTTGGTGACTTAATTAACTTACATATTTTTCAATTAATACATATTAAGTTGTTATCAAACACTACCTCACTCGAACATGTGCTCGTTATCTGATTGACACTCAAAAAAGGTGCACAGTGAAGCAGTGGCGGAACTTGATCATTTATTTTTGGGGGGGGGGGCCAAATTTATTTTTTTGAGGGGCCGAATCAGATATTTGTTTGTAACATTAACTAAATTACCCATAAAATATGTAATATTTACATTAGGTGCCGCAAATTTTGAGGGGGTCGGGACCCCCCCTGTCTCCAAAGAGTTCCGCCTCTGCGGTGAAGGTTTTTTCGCCGATTTAAACCTTTTGGAGAAATGATCAAGACTTGTCTTAATTATGTTAAAGCATTAAGATCGCAAAGAATGATTACCATTGGTTATTAGAATCTGAAGATACTCATAAATTCTTAACATTTACTAATAGATTTGGTTATACAAAACATTTTGGTCAATTTTGAATTTGGAAATATAAAAGTTACAAGCCAAATTTGAACTTATATGTTTTCTGTCTTTCTTTGACAATTAAATAGTTGACATTTGGAGATCCTAGTGACATATTTAGCTTGTATTATTTTTTAATAATGTCCAAAATGAATAATAGACGGTCACCATAATTTATAGTCGTTATGGAGTAATATATTTTAACTCTCGAATTACTGTTGACTTTAAAATAAATAATATATATTCCACGTCCAAACATCATTAGATGTTGATTTTTTGTTTTGTAATTTGTTTCACATCATTTTCTTTACTTTTTCTTTTTCTTTTTGTCCTTGTCGTCATAGACTAATTATAAACCGGTCAAATGACAAAAAAATGCATCGAACTTGACACTTTTTATGATTGTGTGTAGCCAACTATTTTTTTTTTATTGTGTGTACTGAACTTTCAAAATTCGCTTATTGTGTGTATTTTGTGACCATTTTACTCTTAAATTTTTCAAATTTTGAAGGGTAAAATGGTTATTTTACTAGGCAGAATAGTCACAAGATACACATAATGATCGAAATTTGAAAGTTCGGTACATACAATAAGAAAAAAATAGTTGGCTACACACAATCATATAAAGTGTCAAGTTCGATGCATTTTTTTGTTATTTGCCCATTATAAACCTGAAGCCATCTGGAAACATGCATACTTTTCTACATGTACAAATATCACACCAATCAACGTTCTAAAGAACAAGAGAATAATACTAATAAACATTCACCAAACTCAAATCCCTTTAAATTCAAAACCATCTAGCATATATGGATTTCAAAGAAGAAACAAAGAATCTGATAAAGGTACTTATTTATGCATCAACTTCTCTTACTTATTCTTATTACATAGCCAAACTTATCCCAAAAGGATTTACAAGACTTTTGACAATCCTTCCTGTTCTTCTTCTTTTCGTATCGATTCCTTTGTTCTTCAATTCCGTTCACTTGATCGGCGCGCTTTCCTTCTTGATCTCATGGCTTGCCAATTTCAAGCTCATCCTTTTCGCCTTTGGAAAAGGACCCCTTTCGACACCTTCCATTTCCCTCTCCCAATTCCTTTCTTTCGCGTGTTTTCCCATTGGAAAACCCGACGTACACAAAAACATGTCGTCGTCCCATAAGTCTCTTATGAGTTATGGTATCAAAGGACTCCTTTTAGCAATTTTCCTCAAGGCTTATCATGACTATGGTGATCAAATGAGCCCAATGATGGCTTGGATACTTTTTGCATTTTCGGTATACTTTTTTCTAGAGGTGATGCTTGGAATAAGCTCCAAGATAATGGGAATCCTACTTGAGGTTGAGCTTGACCCTCAATTTGACGAGCCTTATCTCTCGACATCGCTCCAAGATTTTTGGGGTCGAAGATGGAATGTAATGGTCAATCGCATCCTGCATCCTACAGTTTACAACCCCGTGCATACACTGTCATCTCGGGTCATAGGCCGTGTGTGGGCCCCAATACCAGCAATCTTGACCACATTCGCAGTGTCGGGTCTTATGCATGAGCTTATATTCTTTTACTTTACGCGCGATTGGCCAACTTGGGACACGATGCTATTCTTTTGTCTACATGGGGTCTCTTTGGTGATGGAGATATCGATCAAGAAATCAGTTAATAACGATAAGTGGCGTTTACCACATGATCACGTAGCAACCCCGTTTGTTGTCGTGTTCGTGTTTGCAACATCTTATTGGTTGTTTTATCCCGAACTGATGAGGTGCCAACTTGTGGAACGAGCATTTGAGGAATATGGAGCCATGATCAAGATAGCGAAAGGTGTGATTCCTACTCATCACGAATTTGTTACACACCATGATAACAAAACTATGGGTCTCGAAAGCTAAATTTAGTTATGTACAGGGACGGAACCAGGGTGGGTCCCGGGACACCCATGGAATTTTGCGTCGTAGTGTTAATTTTTGTACAAACCCTCGATTTTTAGTAAATGCACCTGGTCCCAAAAAATTATGTTCCGCATTTTGTATAATTTTTCGTAAATGCATCTGGTCAAATTGTATCTTGGTTCCGTCCATGGTTATGTATGTACAAGACAAGAAGGGTTCAAATATATCATCTTGTGGAAGTGGTTGAAGCATCTGTCGAGCTTTCTTAATTAATTAAATGTGGCCACAAAGCTTTGCTGAATTTTGATGTAGTCTTTAGAGAGTACTCCTTGGGACCTCAAGCTAGGAATATTATTGTCATAATTAATGCACCCTTGATATTAAATCAATTTTGTAGTCTTTATTTTTATCTGACTATAAGTTTTTTTATTAAAGTTTAACGAGAAGAGAACGGACAATGTGTTAATTAAGCAATGATTCAAAGTTATGAACGTTGAAGGCTAAAGTTCTACTCATGCTTTCCCATTTTTTGTTATATCTATTAAGAGAGTATTTTTTGTGAGATAGTCATGTCCACAATTACAACCAAGTCATGGTAAGGACGAAAGAGACATTGTTGTAATTTACTAAGATATTTAAAGTAGCAAAATCGTGAAGAGAAAACAACAGTCTTGATCTCTTGTAGCCTAGTCCAAAAATCGAAAAGTAAAGCAAAGAAAAGATGATGATGGTTCAAATTCAAAGTTTGTATATGTTGTTTGGAGTTTTCTCGATTTACTTTATCATAAAGTGTGGATTTATAACAATAGTCTTTTACCGTAGTAGATAAGGTATTGGTCGGCAATCCATATATATAGCAAGCTGCACGTTATTTCCAATATGAAGAAGCTAAGTGAAAGAGAGGGGATAAAAAGTTGCGTTATAAGGCTGGCCACAATGGGCTCGGTCTTCGTCGGTTGCATGCGTCGGTTGAGGCCGGTTGCCCCACTGTGGGGTGGCCGGTCGAGCAAGGTTGAGAGGAGAGGAATCCAAAACTCGGTTGCCTCCTCAACCGAGTGTTTAAGCCACAAAATCCAAACCAATGTTCAAAAAAATTATAAATATCAAGCTCAAACACATTTTTAAACACACAATTTCAAACACAATTCAACTTCAAAATTCACACTTCTCTTTACGCAAGATTATTATGGATTGCCGTCTCCTGCATTCTGCTAAAGATATGCAAACGTACGTTCAAAATCAATGCAATAACGACGATGAGGCTCGAAAAGACGCTATTATACGCGTCATCCAATTGTTTGAGCAATGGAGGACGAAGAAGTGCAGATGAGAGACAACTAAGAGTTGCAACGACATCAGCACTGAACGAAAAGGTGTGATCGAGAAATTTCTGAATGAGGAAGCCCGCAGAGATGACGAAATTATTGACAAGTTGTGGCGGTGTGTTCAAAGGGTAACGAACAACATCAACACCAAAGTCAATTGGAGCTATTGGGTGAACAAAGATGATGATGCAGGAGTCTCTGGTGAGGAATCTCCGGTAGACGAGGAAGCTTTATCTCGCCTCGAGGGTTATATACCTCCCGCGTATGATCCTGCGGACGAGGAGTATTCATATTAGGATTTATCTATTATGTATTTCGTATCGTTTAATTTTTAATATATTGTAATGTTTTTATTTATTTTTAATGAATTTTAATTTTGTTTTTAAAAATATTTGAATTAAAAAAAAAATCTCACGTCACCACTGTGGCAACCAGGTCGTCGGAGAGAGAAAGCTGATGTGGCACAGACGAACTAGTTCGCCACTGTGTCTAGCCTAAATTCCTAAACTTGGAATTCAAACACTAGCTAGTATCTTAAAATCAGGACTTATTTTCCTATGTCTAACAACAAAGAAAAAGTACGAAGTGATTGCCAAAGAAGACCCAAACAACAAGTCAAATTATGTTTGGTGACTTTAATTGGAGTTAGGGATTATCTTGATATGTGGTGTTCACTATTTGATGTCCATGTCTATTTTGGTGTTGTGATAGCTAGGTTGTGGGCGTGTGATTGTGGTGTTGTCGAGTGCCACATCAACATCTTCTCTCATCATGAACCAGCCACTAAAACCCTGTCATAGTTAACACATTCATTATTATCAATAACTTATATCACCCATAAACACACACATGCCACACACTCATACACACACACGCAAACTGTTTTTTTTTTAAATTATTACTGTATTATTTTTATTGAAGCCAACGACCAAACCAACCCATTTTGCACCCTCATCGCAAGTTAACAAGGGCTGGTGTAATAAGATTGACGTGTGAACCATTGCCCACCTCGTATGATTGCGTGAAGATACTTTTCATTACGCCCGGCCCGAGTGTCGTTGCAACTTGCAACGTTAAGCACTTTTAAAATTGCATTACGACTAGCCATTCACTTTTGGACCCGAGTTCCAGATCTCAGTACTTCTTTTCTTAATGAATGTTTAGGGCAACATGGACCAAAAAAACTTCATTTTGCATCGAGAAAAGTTAGGCGGGCTGAAAAAGTGGGAACCGAACACGTGCAACAAGACAACTTTTACACGAAAAAAACATGAAATTCGAAGTTTTGGCTATACGAAACCATCTGAATTTATTTCAAGATGATATGTAACATGTATAACATTTTAGGGTGCGTTTGGTTTGTAAACATGAATCACAATCGGTATCGGTTTAGTAATAAAATGGAATGGAAATGAGTATCATTAACTAAAAGAAACTGTTTGGATTGTATAATATGGTATATGAATCTTTAATGCAAAAAGATAAAATTGGCCTACATGTATACGTAATATTTAAAATAGAGTAAGAAGTGAATGAATATAAGTGGTGAAAATAAAAGATTATGAGGGACTCGCTTGTAAAAAGTCACAACATTTGAGTGGAATGGTTCCATGACTATTGAATGATAGAATAAGGGCCCGTTTGGTATACGAGTTTTAGTGGGTATGAATTGATATAAGCATTGAATCACTTGTTTGATACCACATTGATTCCTTGGTCTCATATTTTTGAATGATAGATCGAATCCATCTCACTTACCCTCTTTTGATGATATCCTCCAATCAAATTTAACTTTTTATTTCTTTAACAATTTCAACAACATATTTTCTTAATGTTAGTTTTATTTTTTATTTTTTCTTTTTTAAACTAATATATAATAGGTTAATTTATATATTAAAAAATACATTGAAATAATTATTAATTTTCTCTTTCCTCACTTTCTTTCATACCAAATCCAAATTTAATTCCAAACCTACAAACAAACCAAACGGACCCTAACTATCATGTTCTTAACCAAACAATGAGAATCACAATGAATGTCATTAATTCATAGTGAAACACATCAAACAAACGGCTTATTAATGGTTTAAATTCAAAGAGTTTGGGATTCACATGCATGTCCAACCTCCACGTTTTTACTCATTTATACATGATAAACACCTAGGGTGCGTTTGGTATGCGTTAATTGGAATGACGGAATACTTTCATTCCAACTTGAAATGTACCAAAAGAGTAGGGAATTGAGTGTTTCATTTCAAGATGTGTGAGCCCATTATTATTTTTTATTATTATTATCATAAAAAATATGAAATAACACCTCAAATATGAGTGGGTCACATCACTTTGATACCCAAATCTAATTACCCCTATATCAAACTCATATCATGCTTTTGGGGAAACTTTCTAAAATCAAAATCTGTAAAAAGTGTAAAATTAGACCATTACAGTAATAAGAATTGACTAATAATCGGAAGTGATAAAATCGCATTTTTTAATCGCTGTAAATGTTATGCTCACTCAAATCAATTTATGATACCATATAAAGAATCAACAAATATGCTTACTATCTTTGAGATTTGAAACTAACAATACACTACAATATACTACATCATGAATGATTACTTATAACTGTCATTAAACCTCTAGCCAAAATATGAGGTCCATAAATGAATTACAAGACAACAAACTAATAGAATAATGCACTACAATATACTACATTGCTTTACAATAACGAAAATAATTTACTTCTCATTCACAAACAAACTCGTTGCTTTAAAAATTATGCCTAAATGTACACATTGATTTAAACTACAAAGTTTTCTAAACTTAAAAGGCCAAGGAAACTCATAGAAGGGTTTTTCTGCTTCTCCGTCAAATGATGTTGGGAATACTTAGGAACCACATTCATAGTTCTTTTATAAAATTTCTACCACATGTACTCAACCCAAGGATTGGCATTCCATGCGCCAAAATCCTACACTAAGCTCAATATATGTTTAGGGATGTTGCACCTAGCTTCACGCCCCGTAAAGACAATCTCACCAACAATCAAAAGCCAAACCCTAACAACATCTTCACCAGATAAAGCTAACCACTTGTTTTGAGATTATTAAAAACTATAGGCAAAAGCTTTGTGCCCTTCATGTTGTAGATTATAAGGTCATCTTTTTTCTTCTTCTTCAAGATAGACATGGTCACAAAAAGGAATATACTCACTACTTCAGAGATGTTCCCAAATCAAAACCCAGTAATTAAACAAAATTCATTCCGTACAAAATGTAACCAATTATCACCAATGTGGTAAATAATTTAGGGGGGGGGGGCAATCATCACGAATGTCCGAGACGTATACTTGATGTTGCAAAACATAGTTCATCAAAGTGGGAGGGAATATCTAACCATCTATACTACTTTATAATGTATTTAGGACATCTATATTTAAAAGTCTCAAAAAAATAAGACAAAAAACATTTATATAATAAGAAATTAACAAGATATTAATGTGCTCAAGACATTTACTTGATGTTGCAAAACATAGTTCATCAAAGTGGGAGGGAATATCTAACCATCTATACTACTTTATAATGTATTTAGGACATCTATATTTAAAAGTCTCAAAAAAAATAAGACAAAAAACATTTATATAATAAGAAATTAACAAGATATTAATGTGCTCAAGACATTTAATGTGGTCAATTAATTAACTGGTTAATAAATACAATAAATGCAGTTATTAAACACCCTTTACATAAGAAATACAAATTATCAAGCATATTGTACAACCAACTCAAACACAATTATTAAATGTCACTAATACAAATATTAAAACACATTATACAAATATTCAAGTCCGAACAGGCAACAGCCAAACGGGCTCGTGCCCGAACGGGCACGGGATAAACAAAATTCTTGATATCCATAAATTTATTGTCAAAAAGAACATAATAAACTAAAATGCATGATTCACCGGGAAATTTTATTTCAGGGTACCCGCCGCTGCAACCCGTGGATACCCTGCTAGTGGGCTAAAAAGAGTGTAACACACCGGAAATTTCCAAACTAAATTTTAATAATAAAACATATTTATTATTCCATAACTTTTAATTTTGAACATTTTCGAACTTATTTGAAACAAAAACGAGAGGTTATCTAGTTTAACGTGAAAAATTGCACATTTCGCAAACTGGCACAACATAAAACTTATAAAACAAGTTGATTTTTGTTGTTATACTACTTACGAGGAATTATTCATGTGAATACTCATTTTTATCAGAAAAACCGTTCCGAACGCAATGGCAAAAAATTAGTAATTTAAATCGACCGTTTACTACCTAAAATGGGCCTCGCACTCTAATTTTACAAAAGATTATAAAAAAATTACACCAATGGTACCTGTGACAATATTACACCGACGCCCCCTCCTTTTCTGTTTGTACACGTTTGACCCCTCAAGGGGGTATATAAGACCCAGTTAGGGTTTCCACTCATTTTATAACACACCTCACCGGAAAAACTTATCCGGCGCCGTTCGCCTCCCGACCATAAATTCCGACCACCCACTTTTCTTAGCCGACTTGTAGATCGAGACACGGGGAGTATTTCTGGAGCGTTTGGGTTCATAAAAAGAAGACTAAAGGTGTGTTGGTTGAGGGTTAGAGCGAACGGTTCGCGTTAGGTTGAAACTATGGTTTGTTTGTTCATGTGTTGAAGCCGTCGTCACCACCACCCTAGCACCGCCCCCCTCTCCTCTCTCTTGGGTATGACGCCGTACACCTTGTTCATATCACTTTTCTTTTAAACCGGTTTTGAACCATTTTATAAATAATTCGTGGAATAAAACGGGCATAAAAACATTTTATAAATAACATTTTCAGCGAGTGAGTCAACTCATCCTTATATATATTTTTGTTGTTGTTGCTACTGTCGTATAGATGCTGCTGTTGTTTGTTTAGGATCAATTTGGGATTTGAACCCGTAGGGGTTACGATTTGGTTTTTTATGGTAACTTGTTATTGAATGCTCGTTTCGATCAGTTTTGGTCGCGGTATAGATTTGGTTTTGTATGGTTACTTGACTTAATCCTTGGATTTGGATTTGCTTAATTGCCTGTGATTATTGTTGTTTGAGGATTTGTTCCCGAGTGTTAATATTATTGTGTCGTACTTGTGTTGAACCGACGGGGACACCACAAGAGTGGTGTTTACTTTAGAGACCCCAAAGTGGTGCTCGTTGTGGGTTTTAGTCGCGGCTAACTCAAACCCACGAAGGGTGCGTTTGGTCTGTCTAATAACACCATCAAGGGATGGTTATTCGAGTCATTGATTTGGCCCAAAAACTGAATTAGAATGGTGTTGTATAAGAGTCTGGAGTTGCAATTTTAAATGCTAGTGCAATATGTATACTTTGCGGTTGCTTTTGTGTCTGGTCATTTAATGGATCGACAGTCCATCAAGGTTGTGTTTAGTGGAATGGCCCTCTAGCCCATAACCTTATAAATGTCATTGTTAAGTTTAGTGGACTAATGAGCCCAGTAAGAATAAACTAAGCTTTAGGATTTGAGTAGGCTAGGCCCAAGTAGCAAGCCTGCTTATATTGTTTCTATTTGCAAAATTTGTTATATGTTATGTGTATAATATTTTAACCATCGATACTAAATCTTAATCTTGTTTTGTCTTTGTCGTGATCGATGATGAGGTTAATCATGTTTTGTCTCTTGTTTGGGACTTACAAGCTTATTTACTTGACTTTATGACCTATTTAATTCTATTAATACATGGATAAGCTCGTGTTTCAAATTTGGAGCTTATCGGCTTTTTTAATATTTTTAATAAGCCGATAAACCTATAAGTTGCTAATATATGGATAATTTGGTGAGCTCACTTGTTTAGGGCTCATAAGCTTATTTACTTGAGTTGATAATATCTAAGTTGATAAGTGTAATGTTCTCAAACATGTGTGCGTTATTGTCTTTTTCATTTTTCAATAATATGATAAGCGCATAAGCTATTATAAACTTCCAAATGGAAATGATGGTAAGTTTAATCAATAGAATAATATAATAAGCTTATTTCTTTTGATGTTTCTGAGCTTATTAACTTGAATTTATAGCTTCTTAATGCCCACAAGCTCTAGATGATAAAAGCTTAGCGACTTAAAACAATGAGCTTATTAGATTTTTCAAATTTCAATAAGCTGATAACCTAATGAGCTAATCCAAACACTATAAAATAGGAATGCTCGGATTAAATTCTAGAGTATACAAGATGGCGTTTGTAGTTGGTTTATTTTATGGATAAGCTGATAACATGATGTTTTTAGGGCTACTAGCTTTTCAACTTGAGCATCTGGTGCATCTTGCTTTGCCGTCATATTCTTATTACTAAGAGCATTGCTACAAACACAAAAAAACATTCACAAAATGAGTAGTCATTGTTTAATTGATTTAATCAAAGAGAAAACTCATTTGTATATGTTATTTTGTGTAATATATTATATTGACTTCAATTGTTCGTTGGTATTAACATGTTGCATTTTAAGGTGGCTACGAGTGCCCTAACGATCTTGAGGTGTTTAATTTGATTCATGGGGTGTTTGGTTTAAGGTTATATATATATGAGCTTATTTGGATTGGTTTATTTTTCTTAAGCTTTTTTTAAAGCTTATAAGTCACAAAATAAGCATAAAAAGTAGTTTTGTGTTATTTATTAGCCGTTGTATTTTTGTATCAAGCAATGCTAAAATGAAGATTTTGTTGCAGGTGAAGTTGATACGGAAACAACTTCGAAGGTCTATACTGTATTTGGAATAGTTAGGTTGCTTGCAGGTATGCTTACGTTATTTACTATCAACACACAAAATTTAACCCAAAAATGTTTTAGATAGCATAACTAACGTCTTGAATTATCCCCAACTTTCTACCCAAAGTTTCTCGGACCTCATTTTGCACATCACTCGTCGTGCTAGCTAACGTCAAGGTTTTCGTGGTGTCCTTGAAAAACTTTCTTAGTGGAGACACATGTGCGAACACGACTATTTTGGACTTTCCTCTTGTTGTGTACCATAAAAGAAAATGTACAAATTATTTATATAACATAATAATTATTATAATTACTAAGTTCATGATATCTATTACCTAAAGACGGCTCAAGGCGTCTAGTCAGAACATGATTTCTATAAGGAATATGCTGCTGATCATTCTCATATAAACGTTTAATTACTAGATGCAAAAAGCCTAGTCCGGAATTTATAGAACGTGATTCTTTGGTAGGACTATCTAGCTTTTCAATGTTAGCCAAATCCACCATTTGGAGACAACCACGAATGGTTTCTCGTTTAGTAGCCTTTACTCTAACTTTGAAATCTAGTATGCTGAAATCAATAAGAAAAATACTATCACTAAACGCGCGCGCACGGGGTGGGTAGGTGTGTGGGGAACGTGAGTACGCATGTAATTATAAATACTAGTCAGTGGGACAGACCGACTCCTTTGTGAATTCAATTTTGTTGCACGACAACAAATATTCCTAAAATCTTTGTTCAAACATTTTTAAGGTCTCATATAAGGATTCCACTTCAATGGGCATGAAGGGTCTTTTTCACTATCAAGCAAATTAGTTGTTTCTTTATTCAAAATCTCTAACATAGAAAACACGACACTCCATTTGTAATTAAGATCCGGCTTAATGAGTTCAAAAAGTTCATCCATAGCCAAGTGGCAAAGCCTCATTTCAGTAGGATTATCATTATTAAGAGTGCCGTTTTTTGATGGGCCAAACTAAAAGCAACAAAGAAAAATGTTAGTATTGAAGTCAATGGAAGGAAAAAGGACAAACAAGGTAAATCATGACTTTAATACTAATATTGTTTCTTTGTTGTAGTTTGTCTCATCAAACAATATCACTCTTAATAATGATATTCTTGCTGAAATGAGGCTTTACGAGTTGACTATTGATGAACTTTTTGAACTCATAAAGCCGGATCCTAATTACAAATGGAGTGTTGAGTTTTCTATGTTGGATATTTTAGAGAAAGATGCAACTAATTTGCTTGATTCTAAGAATGCTCATTGATGTGATTACTTATACTAGACTTTAAAGATGCTGAACAAAAGTTTTAGGAATAGGTCTTGTCGTGCAACAAAAGTGAATACACAAAGCAGTCGGTTCCACTAGTTAGTGTTTAGAAGTACATGCATACTCACCCCCCACACCCTTTACGCGCACGCTTAGGAGGTTTTTAAGGTGAAATGTTTTTATAGATAGTGATATTGAAAGGTTCGTAGAAAAAAATGCAAAAATAAACGCATAATGATGAAACCTTTAAACTGAAATTTGACAATTAACTAAAAACATGAAATACATAATACGCTTAAACATAAAAAACTACAGAAACTTAAAAACATGAAATACATAATAAAACTACTAAAAACTTAAAAAAACTAATCATCTGAGTCCCAACCCTCAGAACTGGTTGCCGGAGAATTAAACTCCCCATTAAAGTATCGACTCTCCATTATGTCGAAATAGTTGTCCTGGAGGTACTGAGCATCCCGTGCTTCTTGCTCACGGCGAGCAGCCTCTTCACGTGCATGCTCTTCCATAATCTACCTAACGTTATCTTCATCTTGTTCCAGTTGCCGGAGGGAAGCCTCACTTAACCCGCTGGGATGGTTTTGAAAATCCACCTGTGGACTGTTCACAGGTGGAGTTGGAACAATTGGGAGGTATGGGATGTTAGGTATGAGATGTTTTCAAAACCCACCGGAAAATATTTTCCGGTGGTGTTGAGTAAACTTCAAACTCTGGCAGAGTTGGAAAGCTGGTTTCCGACAAGTGATTTAGGGTTGGAAAGCTCGTTTCCGGCAACTTCTCTGGGCTCGGGAATTGCTGAGAAAAATTTATGAGAGACATTTTTTGTGTGTGAATTGTGACTGGTAGGGTACTATAATAGGCTCATATAATCCCGCTGAAAACTAAACCGTTCATCAGTTAGTTCACAGTCTGTCATAGATCACACACCACTTCATCTTAGATTATCTTAAAATTTGTTGGTACTAAGCTACAATTGTTAAAACTTTAAGGTTGGTTTTTCATTATTCTTAAATCATTATCATATAATTATTATTATTAACTTTTCTTAATCTGATTGTGGGTGTTCATGATTGCTTATGTAGCTAAAATACTTAACAGATTGTTTGTTGTGCAGATAAGGTGTCATAATAAGCAATCCCAAACAACCCCTTATTACTAGTTAGTATAATTAGGACTTAAATTAATCTGCTGGTCCTAATTTCCTATAGTCTCAGCTAAATGGTAATATCAGCGATTCAACCGGTTCTATGAATGAGGAGTTTGAATATAGAATCGTCGAGTGTGCTTTGACTCATTTGAATTCTAAGTTATACCTGTATGTATTCCGCAAAAAGGTGTAGATTGGCGGGAACACCTGAACCCGGGTGCCTTTTGGCACCAGCCATTGTCCACCTCACAAAGAATAGCTCCGGCAACTCTCTTGGCCTAGTGGGGCACCAACTAGAGTGAGCACGAGCCAAGAATCGGACCCCCGAGCTCTTATTCCACAAAGTCTCTCCAGTGTGCCCATAGGTTTTGCGGAGGTGGCTACCTATATGAAGCAAATGCCAAGGATGAAACTTGAACCTGGGTCAATTGACTCAAACACAAGTGCTCCAACCATTGGACTAATGCTCCATTGGTAGATAATGAATAATATACTAGTTCATTATATACGAGAGAACATATCCTACTAGCGTCGTGACAATATTCTAGAGAAATGGAATTGAAGTTATTTCCGGTTAGATGATTTCTATATGTATGGATGGTAACGAGATGCCTTCTTTGTGATGGCTTCCTATGGCCTTATAGTGTGAGTTATGACTGTTTGGCTACTGGTTTGTAATTGTTATCCTGGATGGAGGAAATGTAGTCTCTTTGCATGTTAGCGGGTATTCGACTGTCTTGTTGGCTCTGTCAATGATCATGCCTTTCATTAATCAGTTCTCTTTGGTCTTTTATTTGAAAATATAGCTGCATAGTGGTTCTTAATCTACTATCATTGTGAAGGAAATGTAGTTGACAGTGGCCGTCAGTGATATATAGGTGAATGTAGCTTTTTGTAGTGGCTAGTGCGTTTGATGTCTTTAGAATGAGTGTATTTTCTCCTAGTGTCGGTGCTTTTGCTTATAATTTGTAAAAGTTTTATAGTTTTTTTTATTTAAGTTAATATATATATTAACTTTTCTTTGAAAAGGTAGTAAACTTAGAGATTTCATTTCACATTTCAATAGATGTATTGGCCAAAATTTAGTCCAATTAGACCATCAGCAGCAACTCGAGATGCACTGCTGCTGCTAAGACTAAAACGGGACAAAAAACCCATCATTAAACGACTAGTAGTTTAATAAAATAAAAAAGGTACTGCAAATGACCCCTTTTTAGCTTAAAAATTGCAAACTTGTTGCAACTTCAAGATACAAACAGAAAAATGTGTTTTGACTTTCGATGATTCGTTTCCTTTTCATATGCAGTATATAGAAACTATAAGTAAGCAATATGCAAAGTGAAACAACCTCAAGTAATGAAGAAAGATACCAAGTTAGAAAGTTGGAAATAGCCGATAAGAACAAAGGTTTTATGGAGCTACTGCAACAACTTACAGTATGTGATCCTGTATCAGACGAAGTATTCCAAAAACGTTTTGAAGAACTCAAATCATACGGTGATGATCATATCATATGTGTGATTGAAGACGTGAGTTCATCAAAGATTGTTGCAACCGGTAGTGTGTTTATCGAGAGGAAATTTGTGAGGAGTTGTGGGAAAGCCGGACATATTGAAGATGTAGTGGTTGACTCGAGTGCTAGAGGGATGCAGTTAGGGAAGAAAGTTATTGGTTATCTTGCGGATCATGCTCGTTCGATTGGTTGTTATAAGGTGATTCTTGATTGTAGTGCTGGTAATAAGGCTTTTTATGAGAAGTGTGGGTTTAAAGAGAAAGAAATTCAGATGGTCAAGTATTTCGTTTAAGAATTCAAAGTGGTTCTCGTTTTGTTATATTTTTTGGTCATTAGATTTGAAATTGTATAAGGTTTTATTTTCTTTGATAATACGAGTCGAGCAAACCTGCCTAAACTATGAAGTTACTTCTGTTTGTCATTGTTGGTGCCGTGCTGCGTTTTTGGTAATTTAGACTTCCAAAAGACTGCATTAAGACTTGGTAGTTACTGTGTAAATAAGTGATAGTAGAAACGTTTGCTCACGGAAAATATGACTTTAACACCAAACGGTATTTGAACTCAACTTTTGATGACAATCTTACAGTAAATTTTGCTGAGATGTCGTTGTAACTTATCGCGTGTGGGTGACATCCTCGTAGTAATAAACATGGGTCTAGTGTTGAAAAGTAGGCTTGTTGAGCACAATGTAAAACTTTGATGGGTCAGACACTTTGGCTACTTGTTTGATTAGGATCTTAACAAACCATGAGAAGAAGATGGCATGATATGATGTTTTAGTTAAGTAAGAATGGTAACTAGGTAGTTTAGCATATCATTTAACTAGCTTTTAATCCCGTACATACACGCGTTTGTTATATATATATGTGTGTGTATATATATATATATATATATATATATATATATATATATATATATATATATATATATATATATATATAATGGCTTAGGTTAATCTATCATATACTAAACAAAAACATTTTTGTAATTAAAACCCATCACTAGTAATATATAAAGAAAAAACACACATATCCCACATACCGGAGGTGAAAAATACGATCCTCTCCAATTTACTAACAGTCTCCGATCATAACCACCACTACAATGCCGCATCACCGCCGTTCAAACCACCACTACACAACGTAATCGAACGACCACTACAAAGCCACAATTATAGCTCTCACACTAAACCACCATCACTTCCAATCTCCATCGACCACAACAACACAAACCGCCATTGGAGTACGAATCGCTGCCATAGCAGCACCTTTATGTCACTAATATTGATCATCTCTTTGAGCTTATAGTTGTCACAAATCGCCATTGGAGGTTATTAGGTTAAAATTTGCTCTTCAAATAGTTAAATTCTTACACTTTCATCATCATTCACATGTTTGTAATCGGTGTACAGCTTGATCATTGCTTGTAATAGTTGTTCATTTAGTACTTTTATCACTATCATTGTAGCAAATTGATTCAAGTTTATAATGCATATCAACTGTTTGATGAAATGCCTATAGTAGCCTTTCTAAAAAAAAAATGCCTATAGTAGTCTTGATAGTACTTACGGTTATGCTTTCTTATCTATAGGTTTAGTTTTCACTCGACAAAGGTATATGTGAACGACTTCAATAAGCACATTTACAACTACAAGTATTATAAAATGTGTGAAAAACTAGTCACATGCGAAAATATACGTCTTGTTGCTTTTTAAGATGTGTGAACAATTTCGTCACATGTGAAAATATATGTTGGGTAGCTTTTAAGAACTTCTTCACATGTGAAGATATACGTCTCGTAGCTTTTTAAGATGTGAACAATTTCGTTACATGTGAAAATATACGTCTTGTAGCTTTTTAAGATGTGTGAACAATTTCGTCACATGTGAAAATATGTCTTGTAGCGTAAGATGTGAACAATTTTGTCACATGTGAAAATATACGTCTTGTAGCTTTTTAAGAACTTCTTCACATGTGAAGATATACGTCTCGTAGCTTTTTAGGATGTGTGAACAATTTCACATGTGAACGTATAGACTCGTAGCTTTTTAGGATGTGTGAACACTTTCTTCACATGTGAACGTATAGTCTCGTAGTTTTATAAGATGTGTGAACAATTTTGTCACATGTGAAAATATACGTCTTGTAGCTTCTTAAGAAGCTACGAGACATATATTTTCATATGTGACGACCTTAAAAAGCTAAAAGACATATATTTTCACATGTGACAAAATTGTTCACTCATCTTACGCTACAAAGACGTATATTTTCACATGTGACGAAATTGTTCACACATTTTAAAAAGTTACGAGACGTATATTTTCACATGTGACGAAATTGTTCACACATCTTAAAAAGCTACGAGACTATACGTTCACATGTGAAGAAATTGTTCACACATCCTAAAAAGCTACGAGACGTATATATTCACATGTGAAGAAGTTTTTAAAAAGCTACAAGACGTATATTTTCACATGTGACAAAATCGTTCACACATCTTACGCTACAAGACATATATTTTCACATGTGACGAAATTGTTCACACATCTTAAAAAGCTACAAGACGTATATTTTCACATGTGACGAAATTGTTCACAATCTTAAAAAGCTACGAGACTATGCGTTCACATGTGAAGAAATTGTTCACACATCCTAAAAAGCTACGAAACGTATATCTTCACATGTGAAGAAGTTCTTAAAAAGCTACCCGACGTATATTTTCACATGTGACGAAGTTGTTCACGCATCTTAAAAAGCAACAAGACGTATATTTTCGCATGTGACTAGTTTTTCACACATTTTATAATACTTGTTGTAAATGTGCTTATTGAAGTCGTTCACCTATACCTTTGTCGAGTGAAAACTAAACCTATAGATAAGAAAGCATAACCGTAAGTACTATCAAGACTACTATATGCATTTCATCAAACAGTTGATATGCATTATAAACTTGAATCAATTTGCTGCAATGATAGTGATAAAAGTACTAAATGAACAACTATTACAAGCAATGGTCAAGCTGTACACCGATTACAAACATGTGAATGATGATGAAAGTGTAAGAATTTAACCATTTGAAGAGCAAATTTTAACCTAATAACCTCCAATGGCGGTTTGTGACAACTATAAGCTCAAAGAGATGATCAATATTAGTGACATAAAGGTGCTGCTATGGCAGCGATTCGTACTCCAATGGCGGTTTGTGTTGTTGTGGTCGATGGAGATTGGAAGCGATGGTGGTTTAGTGTGAGAGCTATAATTGTGGCTTTGTAGTGGTCGTTCGATTACGCTGTGTAGTGGTGGTTTGAACGGCGGTGATGCGGCGTTGTAGTGGTGGTTATGACCGGAGACTGTTAGTAAATTGGAGAGGATCGTATTTTTCACCTCCGGTATGTGGGATATGTGTGTTTTTTCTTTATATATTACTAGTGATGGGTTTTAATTACAAAAATGTTTTTGTTTAGTATATGATAGATTAACCTAAGCCATTATATATATATATATATAAATATATATATATATATATATATATATATATATATATATATAGGCTCCGGTTCCATTGAGAAGGTTTTTATTTTGAGAAGATTGAGAAATCTTTGTTTGAGCAAATTGATTCATGTTTTTGATTTGATTCATAAGTAAACATCATTTTATTGTGAATCGAATCTATAAATCACAAATTTGATTCACAAATCATTGTTAAAATCGAGTTATGATGATGATTCATTAAATTTGTACATATGATTCAGTATTCTACATATATCGCAAAATCAAGAGATTTTTAACATTGATTCAATTTTTTTTTTACACATTTTGAATTTTAATCAAATAAAAATGAGTTTTACGCTTGAAAAACATGAATCAAAGTTAAAAATCTATCGTTTTTGAAAACCTTCTCAATCTTCTCAAAATAAAACCCTTCTCAATCGATCCGGATTATATATATATATATATATATATATATATATATTTAACAAACGCGTGTATGTACGGGATTAAAAGCTAGTTAAATGATATGCTAAATTACCTAGTTACCATTCTTACTTAACTAAAACATCATATCATGCCATCTTCTTCTCATGGTTTGTTAAGATCCTAATCAAACAAGTAGCCAAAGTGTCTGACCCATCAAAGTTTTACATTGTGCTCAACAAGCCTACTTTTCAACACTAGACCCATGTTTATTACTACGAGGATGTCACCCACACGCGATAAGTTACAACGACATCTCAACAAAATTTACTGTAAGATTGCCATCAAAAGTTGAGTTCAAATACCGTTTGGTGTTAAAGTCATATTTTCCGTGACCAAACGTTTCTACTATCACTTATTTACACAGTAACTACCAAGTCTTAATGCAGACTTTTGGAAGTCTAAATTACCAAAAACGCAGCACGGCACCAACAATGACAGACAGAAGTAACTTCATAGTTTAGGCAGGTTTGCTCGACTCGTATTATCAAAGAAAATGAAACATTATACAATTTCAAATCTAATGACCAAAAAATATAACAAAACGAGAACCACTTTGAATTCTTAAACGTAATACTACACTTCAATATGTCCGGCTTTCCCACAACTCCTCACAAATTTCTTCTTGATAAACACACTACCGGTTGCAACAATCTTTGATCAATCACACATATGAGATGATCATCACCGTATGATTTGAGTTCTTCAAAACGTTTTTGGAATACTTCGTCTGATACAGGATCACATACTGTAAGTTGTTGCAGTAGCTCCATGAACCATTTGTTACATATGATATGATCATCACCGTATGATTTGAGTTCTTCCAACTTTCTAACTTGGTATCTTTCTTCATTACTTGAGGCTGTTTCACTTTGCATATTGCTTACTTATAGTTTCTATAAATTGCATATGAAAAGTAAACGAATCATCAAGAGTCAAAACACATTTTTATGTTTGTATCTTGAAGTTGCAACAAGTTTGCAATTTTTAAGCTAAAAAGGGGTCATTTGCAGTACTTTTTTGTTTGTATTAGACTATTAGTCGTTTAACGATGGGTTTTTTGTCCCGTTTTAGTCTTAGCAGCAGCAGTGCATCTCGAGTTGCTGCTGATGGTCTAATTGGACTAAATTTTGGCCAATACATCTATTGAAATGTGAAATGAAATCTCTTGTTTACTACTTTTTCAGTGAAAAGGTTAATATATATATTAACTTAAATAAAAAAACTATAAAATTTTTTACAAATTATAAGCAAAAGTACCGACACCACGAGTAAATACACTCAATCTAAAGACATCAAACGCACTAGCCACTACAAAAAGCTACATTCACCTATATATCACCGACGGCCACTGTCAACAACTACATTTCCATCACAATGATAGTAGATTAAGAACCACTATGCAGCTATATTTTCAAATAAACGACCAAAGAGAACTGATTAATGAAAGGCATGATCATTGACAGAGCCAACAAGACAGTCGAATACCCGCCAACATGCAAAGAGACTACATTTCCTCTATTCCATGATAACAATTACAAACCAGTAGCCAAACAGTCATAACTCACACTATAAGGCCATAGGAAGCCATCACAAAGAAGGCATCTCGTTACCATCCATACATATAGAAATAATCTAACCGGAAATAACTTCAATTCCATTTCTCTAGAATATTGTCACGACGATAGTAGCATATGTTCTCCCGTATATAATGAACTAGTATATTATTCATTATCTACCAATGGAGCATTAGTCCAATGGTTGGAGCACTTGTGTTTGAGTCAATTGACCCAGGTTCAAGTTTCACTCTAGTTGGTGCCCCACTAGGCCAAGAGAGTTGCCGGAGCTATTCTTTGTGAGGTGGACAATGGCTGGTGCCAAAAGGCACCCGGGTTCAGGTGTTCCCGCCAATCTACACCTTTTTGCGGAATAAATACAGGTATAACTTAGAATTCAAATGAGTCAACGCACACTCGACGATTCTATATTCAAACTCCTCATTCATAGAACCGGCTGAATCGCTGATATTACCATTTAGCTGAGACTATAGGAAATTAGGACCAGCAGATTCATTTAAGTCCTAATTATACTAACTAGTAATAAGGGGTTGTTTGTGATTGCTTATTATGGCACTTTATCAGCACAACATACAATCTGTTAAGTATTTTAGCTACATAAGCAATCATGAACACCCAAATGCAATCAGATTAGGAAAAGTTAATAATAATAATTATAAGATAATGATTTAAGAATAATGAAAAACCAACCTTAAAGTTTTAACAATTGTAGCTTAATACCAACAAATTTTAAGATAATCTAAGATGAAGTGGTGTGTGATCTGTGACAGACTGTGAACTAACTAATGAACGGTTTAGTTTTATGCGGGATTATATGAGCCTATATATTGTATCCTACCAGTCACAATTCACACACAAATAACACAATTCACACACAAAAAATGTCTTGCAAAGATTTTTCTTAGCAATTCCCCAGCCCAGAGAAGTTGCCGGAAACCAGCTTTCCAACTCTGTCACAAGTTGCCGGAAACCAGCTTTCTTAGCAATTCCCCAGCCCAGAGAAGTTTGAAGTTTACTCAACAACACGGGAAAATGTCTTCCCGGTGGGTTTTGAAAACATCACATACCTCCCAATTGTTCCAACTCCACCTATGAACAGTTCACAGGTGGATTTTCAAAACCATCCCAGCGGGTTAAATGAGGCTTCCCTCCGGCAACTGGAACAAGATGAAGAGAACGTGAAGAGGCTGCTCGCCGTGAGCAAGAAGCACGGGAAGCTCAGTACCTCCAAGACAACTATTTCGACATAATGGAGAGTCGATACTTTAATGGGGAGTTTAATTCTCCGGCAACCAGTTCTGAGGGTTGGGACTCAGATGATTCGTTTTTTTAAGTTTTTAGTAGTTTTATTATGTATTTCATGTTTTTATGTTTCTGTAGTTTTTTATGTTTAAGCGTATTATGTATTTCATGTTTTTAGTTAATTGTTCAAGTTTCAGTTTAAAGGTTTCATCATTATGCGTTTATGTTTGCATTTTTTTCCTCTACGAACCTTTCAATATCACTATCTATAAAAACACTTCACCTTAAAAACCTCAACAATATAACTATCTATAAAAATAAAAAAAGAGAGAAAAATAAAAATAAAAATACAAGGTTCATCTTCGTCGTCTGCGCGACGACAGTTTTCACGGCGAGCGAGGCCGGTGTCAAAATGAAGGACGGCGAGCTGCCAAGGTGGACGGCGAGCCCTCACGGTGAGCCGACACCGTGTGCTCTAAGCATATTTGGTTTGGCTTATATTTCCTAATGCTTATTTAATGGCTTATGAGCTTATTATATTATATTATATTATACTATATACTAAAAGGCGTTGGGAAGGGGTTCCAAAGCATTTATATTAGGGAGTGATTAGCATGTTAATGTGCCTTCCTATTGGTGGAGCAATTGTCATTTGGTGGAAGTGGGACAAAAGGCAAGTTATGATTGGCTCATCAAATTAATCACCACCCCCCAATGAACAGTACATCGGTTCCATGGCTTATTCCTTTGTTATTTGCCACAAAATTCGTGATCCTTCCATATATGTTATCCAGCCTAAAAAAAAATCTTTCCACACCTTCAAAGTTCCTCTTGAACCTTCTACACCAAAACACACAAAAGAAAATAACCACATAGATCGGCCTAATCATAGGCAAGATTTATGATCAAAACTTACTTCTGACTACCCATTGCAGGTATGTGATTTTATAAGATTTAAAATTTCTTTTGCTTTCAAGGGAAAAAATTGACTTCGATTATAGCTTAAAAACAATTTTAGCGAGACATAATCGCTCAGATTTGAGTTTGGTTTCTTATGTGTTAGTATGAATTACATATGGGTTTATGTTATTAGGTGAGATGACAAAAAAAAGTAAAAAAAAAAAAAAAGAGTGAGCCAACGTTTTGAAGCAGCTGGGCTTGACCATTTGTGCTTAACAACCCATCCGTGATAAAAATTGCACAAGATGAATTGGATGAGCATGTTGGAAAAGACAGCTTCGTTGAGGAAAATGGAATGATGTCGCAGTGCTTCTGAGTGCTATGCAATCATTGGATGTCATATTGCCTGTGAAGTTTTCACAATTTTCGATCGGTGAGTTTACTTTCTGACCTTTTGACATAGTGAGTTTGTTATATGCGGTAATTGTTGAGGGAGTTTGTTATCAGTGGTTTCTCAACGTGAAAAGGTGGTTAATATTATATAAAATTAAGTTGAATATTGATGGTACCATCGGTAGATGAAAATCAAGTGTAGTCACCAAAGTTCTCACATGGAACCGATGGAATTGATTACATACAGTCTTTCATTTCTTAACAAAACCGATTAAAGGGTGTTTGGGGTTGCTTACTCTATTAGTTATTGCATTTTAATATATCACACTTTATAATCAATCCCAAACGCCCTATATGTAAGTCGATTATGATCAATTCTCCATGAGTATCCATTTAATTTTGTGTAGGAACCACAATTGCTAATGTTGCAGCAGGAATGTTACTCGATATTAGCCTTACTCCGGAGCAATATTCGCGCCTAATATCTAATTTACACCAGCAAGCAAAAATGAGGTATGTGGTTGCATCATTTAATTGTTTAGGTTGGTTTCGGTCAACATGCGACTATTATAACATACTTATTTGGGAAAGTGGTTGGGATTTACGTTCAGTGGTTGGGTGTTGTTGTTTGATTACAATTATTCTTGGTATATGTCGAGGTTGGTTGCTACGGGTTATGATAATAAGGGTTTGATTTTTGCGATGTTGATTTTTATGCATTTGCTAAGGCACTTAATGCGGGGTTGTTTGCTTGCGTGGACTGTTATATTCGTGTCAACTGAAATAATAAAAATCAATACTTAATATTAGTTTCTACAAAGATTCGTTGCGGTCGGGTCAATGTTTGTACTAACATAACTACTGTCTCACTTTAGTATTGCTATCAATATACATGACAAATGTGTCAAAAGATTTATTGGTTGAGTTTCGATGTCATTAACGTCTTTTGAGTACTGATCAAAGTTGTTCGGCTTTTTATTTCATGTCAAAATTTGGGCCAAATATTAATATTTATAGCTTAGGTTGCTGGTAATGGACTTTTGGTTATGTAATTAATCTATTGAACAAGATAATGAAGTCTAATTCCGTTTTCAAACCATCTCGAAGAGTTCATATTCTTTTTTCTGTGTCTCATTTTAAAGTATAGATACATCAAACTCATCTTTAAACGTTGTGATTGTTTCATGCTTCTTTCTTACAGTTGGTGTCTAAGTTTATATAAGGGTTTTCAAAATCCTATAAGTCAAACTATAAGTTTCTAAACATTACGTTACTTTATTGTAATATAATAATATTTATGTGATTAGGTTTATATGCAATAAATTGTTTACGAAATCGGTACTGCAACTGTCGCATTTATGCAAATTTTGCATTCGATGGCCCATGCCCTTTTGGTTTTGGTGGCACGTTGAATGAAAATGGTGGTGCATATGTTCATTTACATGCTCTTTTCAATATTAAATTTCAAAGTTTCTGATTTTATATCATGACTTTTTGCAAAGTTCTACAGCCAATGTCTTGCAAACTATGGTAATAAAGAACCTACTGGATAAACAACTGTGCAATGATCACGATTTGTATATGGTTTTGAACAATTTAACATGGGATTGGATCAATAATTACACTATTATAATTGTAGCTGATGTGTTTATAATTGTAGTTGGAATCGTCAAGCAGAAATTGTTTCACAATATTTTTTAAGTTTGCATAAAAAATAATACTTTTAACTGTTTTTTCCTTTTTCAAGTTACAAATTTTCAGTTTCCAGAAGCCAGCAAACTTCATAACCAGTTTCAACACAGCTTCCCGCAACAACGCGCGGGCTCACCCGCTCGTTTATGACTTAAAGATGATCATGGGTTTATGAGTTTGCATAGCTAGACCCAAATTCATCAAAAAAAGCATTATTGGCCATCACCCTATCTAGTTTTTTCAAAATGCCTTTTTCATGATTTTTCATTTTTTGTATCCAAGTGAAAAACGTGCTTAGGGTCATGTCAACCATAAATGAAAGACACAAAGAACCTTTTCTTATCATGAAAAACATGGACTTCAAAATGCATGACCTGGTCACTTTGGGAAAGTAAAATGGCATTAAAAAAATTGGGATCCCACCCCACAGCAGTCCTGCAACCTTTACTACTATCTATAGAATTAGATAACGAGGTCCAATTCCCAAACACATTATCACATACAGAGTTAACTACCTTCTTTTTTAACTGAGTTTCAATAACAGCGCGTATATTAATCCCATTTTCCATAATAAGCATCTTAACTTCATCTTGTTTAGAGGCAAGGATGTAAAATTGTTGTTAAACGCAACGGAGCTAAATTGTCCACAATTTCAGCCTTGTCCCACTTGCAAATAGGTAGTTCTTTTATGTAGTCAGATAAGATGTGGTGGCTTTGGATTTCATCATTTCCTGCAATAAATCTGTATTTCTCTTTGTTTTGGGTACTGAGTTTTCTCACTATTGGTTTTGGGGACCTGAAATACTTGCTTTAGATCTTCAGTCGTATGAAATTTAGCTGTACTTAAGCTTTGGGGGCCTTTAGTGGTGTAGTTGTCCCTGTCACTTCCTTAGTGTGTCTTTGTAAGGCCATAGCTTAATTACAACCTTGTCTCATTGTAAGGTACATAATTGTATAAACAAAGTCATACACACACTCTCTAAAGGGTGTTAAAGGTGTCTTGGTAGTTAACTGTCACCTCCACTTGTATGGGCCTTCAGTGGTGTTTTTATCCTGTCACCCTCTTTTAAGAGTGTGTGTGTGTGTTTGTTTATACCTATCATGTGCGTGTATCCATGTCACCCTCTATTAATAAGTGGTGACGGGACGGCTTGCGATGGTTATTACTGAATTATTTAATGCCTAGTTACTAGTTTTTACTTGTTACCTTGTTATGACTCTTGCGGATTACTGAGATTCTGAATTGGTTATTTTGATGCAGCTAAGCATTTTGCTGACTTGTAAATAAAATAGTGGTTGGAGGTTCCACTTTTCAACATACTGAAAAAGTTTGACGGGGAGTCTATTACAGAAGTTGTGTGCCCTCGGATAGCCAAGATGAAATATCGTGTTACAAGAATTCCGCCGTATCTTATTATCCACATGCGTCGGTTCACAAAGAATAGTTTCTTTGGGGAGAAGAATCCAACCCTTGGTGAGCCATCTAGAATTATTACTTTTCCCCATTTTGCATTAGTTGTGAGTTAACGTACTGGTTCTGCATTTAAGTATGGTAAAGTTAGGAGGAAAAGAGAGGATATCTTGACTGAACTTTTAGGTATAAGTTTTTGTATTTAAAAATGTTATGAGAGAATTTACCGTCTTTGATCAGTTGTAGGTCTCCTTTGAGCAATAGTAAATCTCTATTTTACGTCTACATTTGAGAAAATTGATTTGGTTTTTGCGATTGCCTAGCTGTTTTATGCTTGCTTAGGTTTGACTGACTAGTTATTGTTTTTGTATCAGTTAACTTCCCTGTAAAAAATCTGGAGCTGAAGGATTATATACCCTTACCAACGCCACCTAAAGAAGAGGAAGAAAAGAAGCTGTGATCTAAGTATGATTTGATTGCTAACATTGTTCATGAAGGTAAACCAGGTGAAGGATCCTATAAGAGCTCTGGTAATCCTCTTACTTTCCCTTTGAAGTGCATATTTATGTATTTGGATCGACTTTTGTGTCTTGTTTGTTGATATTTTTTTTAGTTTTCTGAAATATTATTATCGTATCTTCTTTTGTCAGGTATGAGATGCAGGACCTACATGTCGCAGAAACTCTTCCGCAGATGGTTGCACTTTCTGAGACGTACATGCAGATATACGAGCCAACAACAGCCAACCCAGACACCACCACTGCAGCAGTTGGAGTGATGTTTTAGATAGCGGGATTTTCTTTCCGTGCTTACACAACTTGTATACTATTAGGTCATACTTAATGTGATATCAGATTGCATTTCTTAATTATTTTTGTAGTCTAAGAGTTTACATGTTACGCTCGAGTAAGGGTAATAACACATTGCTTTGAGGCAACATGTTAAGTGACTAAAATCTACTTTAGGAATTGATTCATTGAATCAAATCATTTGACTTCCGGTTCGTGTTTATCTGATTAGCTGTCAGTAGGATTTGCATGATTGTTACTATGTTGTGCAAAAATCTGTGTGCAATGCATTTAAGATATCAAAAGAGAATAATGTTTGCCACATGAAACTCAGAATTTTAATGGTTTAAATTCAAGGACCACACCTTCCACGTTTTTACTCATTTCTACATGATAAACACCCTACTCCATCTTTTATGCTATAACTCTAATATTTGGGTTAATAATGAGCTATGTTGCAAAAAGTTAATCAACATGCTACCTTAGATGGTTAAATGATCAAGACACACTCAAACATGTGCTCATTACCTCATCGGCACTCAGAAAAAGGTGCACGAGATGAAGGTTTTCTTACCGATTTAAACCTTTTGGAGAAATGATCAAGACTGGTCTTAAGTTATGTTAAAGCATTAAGGTCGCAAAGAATGATTACCATTGGTTGTTAGAATCTGAAGATACTCATAAATGATGCCGGACGGTTCATACCGTCTGTCCATATTTGATGTCCATGCCGGATGTCAACACCGAACGGCATCACCGAATGTCCGTACCGGACTGAAAATATGACCCATCATTTTTAACTCTTGGTAGAATGAATAACGGGTCCCACGGATGGCGCCAATGTCGAAGCATTTTTCTGTCGGGTTGGTCTTGACCGCTCCCACGTACCGGTCATCCTTGTCCCGAGCTTTGAAGTGTGCTACAAAGATGAAAGAACCCGTTAGAAGGAGCCCCGAGGCCGAAGCCCCGGGAACCACCCTCCGACGGTCAAGTCAGAACCTCGTAGGTAGAGGATTTATAATATGTGTATATGCATGTTATGTATGCATTGTGATGTGTTAATATGTATGAGGTGTAGAGACATAGTGTTGTATGTTAGATGTCATACCTGATATTGTAAAGAGTGGCATATATATATAGAGAGACATAGATAGTGACATATCTAGGAGAGAAATATTTAGGCGGGAACATTTAGGCGGGAAACAGTTTAGGCGGGAAATATCCGGCCATGTACGTCGACATTACCTGATCGGCACTCAGAAAAAGGTGCACGAGGTGAAGGTTTTCTTACCTATTTAAACCTTTTGGAGAAATGATCAAGACTGGTCTTAAGTTATGTTAAAGCATTAAGATCGCAAAGAATGATTACCATTGGTTATTAGAATATGAAGATTAGATACTCATAAATTCTTAACGTTTACTAGTAGATTTGGCTATACAAAACTTTTTGGTATAAACAATCAGTTTTCAAAGCTTGCGTCAATTTTGAATTTGGAATTATAAAGTTACAAGCCAAATTTGAAGTTATACGTTTTCTGTCTTTCTTTGACAATTAAATAGTTGATATTTCAAAAAAAAAAAAAAAAAAAAGTTTACATTTAGAGATCCTAGCGACATATTTAGATTATTTTTTAAGGCTAATAACCTATCAGAGCATCATACTTGTCACAAATGTCAGTTCGACGTAGCGAACAAAAAAAATAACTCTTCTAGACATTAAACTTGAAATTCTTGTCTTCCTTTGAGTATTATGACCATTTTACCCTTTCAAATTACATAAATGGTCCCTGTGTGTTTGCGAAAATTGCATCCATTGTCCCTAGGCTAAATTACATAAATGGTCCCTGTTGTTTGAAATAAATTGCGTCCATCGTCCCTTATAACAATTACAACACTTCACATAACGGATTCCATAACTACAAAAACAAATAAAAAACAAATCAAAAACAAAAACAAAATAAACATCACTGCTAATGGTAAAGTAAACCCTCCATTAGTACTACTGAGCCCACTATACCAGCATCAGATACATAACATAAACAACATATTCATTTCTGCTCTATATAACTCAAATCCAAACAATATCAGTTGAAGCTATATTTCAAAAAGTTCAATTACAATACGCAACAATCATCAGCATAACTACAACAATTGATATCTAATCTGACAAAAAACACAACAATTTTTTGGTGTATCAGATCAAAATCATGCCTTTTGAGCGGAATAACTTAATATGAAGTTCTTGATTTCATCATTTAATGCCCTGTCAATTGCTGTCCTTCCATCTGCATCTTTCACATCATACTTAGCACCAACTCTTAACAACTCTTCTAGTTTGGGCTTGTCGCCTTCAGAAGAAGCCAACATCAACAAAATGCCGACGGGGTGAATGTTTTGGCTTAATAGAGCTTCCATTTTATCGTACATTCCCTCCACAACAAGCATACCCATGTAATTGAAGTACTGCATAAAAAGTTGAGTTTAAAATACAATAGACTAAAAGTGCATACTCTGATTTAAAATCCGAAATTAGGTGTCATGGAATGTCTCACCTTGTTGTGGTCATCTTCTAGCTACATAATGTAAATGTCTGTTTTGACTTCTAGATGATACTCTGATAGCATAAAGTTGTTGACAAAAGGAGTTAACCCAATAAACATTTAACATTTTAAAGGGTCTAGGCTGGATATGATAATTGACATAAGCTCTACGCACGTATTTGCTACCGAGCCAACTTTTGCTTGATAAAGGATCACCTAACCATTCATGTTTCCATCACGATTCTACTCAATTAAGCATCAACATGGGCATTTTACAGAAGAAAAAGGAGAATAGTTGTAAGTAGCATCTTATAAGAAATATATATAATTGTATAAAACTTTTAAGCTTGGATTTTCCAGATAGACTTCTATTAGCAGGTTGGGGCTTCCTATTGGTACGGACATTTATACATCTATGAAAAATCCAATGATCACACGTGACACGTGTTACCCTAATTATGCCCCTTGTAAAATAGATGACAAGGTTGAAATGGGTAAGAGTCAATTAAACCCATTTTGGAACAAATCAAATGGGTCAGACTGCAATAATTGTGAGAACATAGCAATATTCAAGTTCCACATAGTGGCTTAGTACAGCTGTACAAAATGCAAGTCTTAGAATACAAGAGAAATAAGGTGATGTCCGTCCCTTTTTAGAGACAAATAACTAATCATGAAGAATTTAAAGCATTTGTAACCAAAATGAAAATATGCTTCTAATGTATTTGATCATTAGACATCAGACCCTTATGCCATTCGATCTATATTTATATTTATGTTATATCTTATTCACTGTTTTTACAGATTTGACATTAATTCTTTCCAACAACATGATGACGTGATTATGCTTGATAAGCTTAAGATATCCAGCAAAATAACTATGCAACCTAATAATTGACTCTCTTTATATGTGAATAACCAAAAATGAACATAGCACTTATTACAACATATATACCACCTAATGAAGAATAACTTACAGCGTCTCCTTCGGAACAAGTGGGCTGAGGTTTTGGACAACTACAAATCTCTTCCACCACGCCAACGTCAGTTCCAGAAATTTATTATATCCAACCATACTTTCACTCGAACATTCACTCAAACAGAGTAGGCCAAGTTTGTAACGAGTCCACCAGCTTTTGTTCAGGCCTTTTTTACCTTCATGTTCACTCCATTTTCAGCTGCATTTGGGCATACAAGCATGAGATGGTTTTAGGTATATTTTAAATTGTCATTGTAAACATTATATCATTGACATTTTACAAACATATTTAGATAGCTTGCAAAAACTAATAACTTATAAACTACTTGTAGTACTTTATCAATCTATCTATCACCAAACAGATTGATCGTAATCATGAATTAAGTCTTTTGAATCATGTCGACAAACAGATTGCTCATTTATTATATTTTGATCATCATAACAATCGATATTAGTATATTTTAATCATCATAACAATCAACAATCTTAATAATCATCACTACAACAACAACAACAACAACAATGCCCAATCCCAAGAGAGTGAGTATAGGTGAGGTAGGATGCAGCCATACCTCTGTCCAAAGGTAAACCTAAGGACAACGAGAATACTTCCTGTGAGACCTCCGGCAACTAATGATTCTTATTATAGTCTAATAATATCTTTATATATATGTTCTAGTTGTTAACTTAGAGTTAATCAGAAAACAAGATGTTCTAGTTTTTGACATACCCAAGCTGATGGCGACAACGGTGGTCGCGTCGGCCAGTGGAGGAGTATAGAGGGTGGCGGCACCGGAATGACGGTGTCCGGTTACATGGCGGCGACCAGAGAAGAGAGTAACATGGCGTCGGCCAGTGGAGGAGTTTAGGGTTTAGAGATCTGATACGTGTGTTTTAAAATGAGTTATTGGGTTATTTATATAGTTGGGAAAAAAGATGCAATTTTTATAAATTTAAGGCTCAAATAGTCATCACAAATTTATTTTACTCAAATGAATACAAGAATTTCAAGTTTAATGTGTAGAAGAGCTATTTTTTTTGTTCGTTACGTCAAACTGACATTTGTGACAAGCATGATGCTTATTAGCCCTATTTTTTAATAATGTCCAAACTGAATAACAGACGGTCACCATAATTTATACGGAGTAGTCGTTATGGAGTAATATATTTTAACTCTCGAATTCTCGATTCATATTACTGTTGACTTTAAAATAAATAATATAGACATCATTAGATGTTGATTTTGAGTTTTGTAATTTGTTTCCCATCATTTTCTTTACTTTTTCTTTTTGTTTTTGTCCTTGTCGTCATAGACTAATTATAAACCAGCGACCCTCAAGCCATCTGGAAACATGCATACTTTTCTACCTTAATTACAAATATCACACCAATCAAAAACGTTCTAAAAGAACAAGAGAATAATACTACAGTAATAAATACCTATCATTCACCAAACTCAAATCCCTTTAATTCAAAACCAGCTAGCATATATGGATTTCAAAGAAGAAACAAAGAATCTGATAAAGGTATACTTGTTTATGCATCAACTTCTCTTACTTATTCTTATTACATAGCCAAACTTATTCCTAAAGGATTTACAAGACTCTTCACAATCCTTCCCGTTCTTCTCCTTTTCGTATCGATTCCTTTGTTCTTCAATTCCGTTCACTTGATCGGCGTGCTTTCCTTCTTGATCTCATGGCTTGCCAATTTCAAACTCATCCTTTTCGCCTTTGGAAAAGGACCCCTTTCGGCACCTTCCATCTCCCTCTCCCAATTCCTTTCTTTCGCGTGTTTTCCCATAGGAAAACCCGACGTACACAAAAACATGTCGTCGTCCCATAAGTCTCTTATGAGCTATGGTATCAAAGGACTCCTTTTAGCAATTTTCCTCAAGGCTTATCATGACTATGGTGATCAAATGAGCCCAATGTTGGCTTGGATACTTTTTGCATTTTCGGTGTACTTTTTTCTAGAGGTGATGCTTGGAATAAGTTCCAAGATAATGGGAATCCTACTTGAGGTGGAGCTTGACCCTCAATTTGATGAGCCTTATCTCTCGACATCACTCCAAGATTTTTGGGGTCGAAGATGGAATGTAATGGTCAATCGCATCCTCTATCCTACAGTTTACAACCCTGTGCGTACACTGTCATCTCGGGTTATAGGCCGTGTGTGGGCCCCAATACCAGCAATCTTGACCACATTCGCAGTGTCGGGTCTTATGCATGAGCTTATATTCTTTTACTTTACGCGCGATTGGCCAACTTGGGACACGATGCTATTCTTTTGTCTACATGGGGTCTCTTTGGTAATGGAGATATCGATCAAGAAATCAGTTAATAACGATAAGTGGCGATTACCACATGATCACATAGCAACCCCGTTTGTTGTCGTGTTTGTGTTTGCAACATCATATTGGTTGTTTTATCCCGAACTGATGAGGTGCCAACTTGTGGAACGAGCATTTGAGGAATATGGAGCCATGATCAAGATAGCGAAAGGTGTGATTCCTACTCATCACGAATTTGTTACACACCATGATAACAAAACTATTGGTCTCGAAAGCTAAATTTTAGTTATGTAGTACAAGACTACAAGGTTAAGTTTTAGTTATGTATGTAGCTACTTATATTATCGTCGTAGGTTTTATTTAATAATAGTGTTCAAATATATATCATCTGGTGGAAGTGGTTGAAGCATCTGTGGAGCTTTCTTAAATTAAATGTGGCCACAAAGCTTTGCTGTATTTTGTAGTTTTCAGAGAGTACGTACTCCTTGGGACCTTATGCACCCTTGATATTAAATCAAATTTGTACCACTTATATATGTTTTCTCAAAAGCATTTTTTTTTAACTGACTATAGATTCGTTACACTTAATGTCATGTGAACAATCTTAAGTATTCTATAAGTTTTTTATTAAAGTTTAACGAACCAATTGGCTTAGCTCAGTTGGCCACATGGGCTCTTTCTGAAGCTTGGTGGAGGTTTTACCCAAGGTTCAAGTCCTGCAAAAGACAAAAAATCTAAGTTTTCCTCCTAGTGTGAAGCCGTGAGTTCTAGGGGTTTCCCTTCGTGGATATCTCCTAGTGGTTCGGGTCCCGGGGCTTGCCCGTTTGGATGATTTAACTCGGGGGTCGGATTTCAAGTATGGTGCCGTTCTAAAAATAAAAATAATAAAGTTTAACAAGAAGAGAACGTGCAATGCGTTAATTAAGCAATGATTTAAAGTTATGAACGTTAAAATCTAAGGGGCCGTTTAGTTGGTGAAAAGTTTCCTGTTTTTCCGTTTCTGAATTCTTAGAGAAGGGAATGGTTTTTCTTCTCTAGAGAAGAGTTGAGAAATTTGAAAATCCGTTTAGTTGGAGTTATATTTTTCCTTTTTTAAAATGAAAAGTTGTTTAGTTGAAGGTGGAGGATAGAGGATGGAAGAGGCGTGATAAAAGTGTAGGGTGAAAGGAAATGGTGTTATTATTTTGGAAATGAAAAAAGTGAGAAGGGTGTAATGGTATATTCATTTTTTCTATTAAAAATTGGAAAATGAGAATTTCATATTTTTGGAAAATTGTTGGAAAAAAGTGCGACTAAACGGATTTTCAGTTTTTCCCTTTTCATATGAAAAATTTTCTGGAAAAATGGGGTATTTCTCTCCAACTAAACGGCCCCTAAAGTTCTACTCATGCTTTCCCATTTTTTATTTTGTTATATCTGTTAAGAGGGTATTTTTTGTGAGATAGTAACGTCCACAATTACAACATTATGGTTTTAAGTCATGGTAAGGACGAAAGAGACATTGTTGTTGTAATTAGGTGTTTGATTTTGTCATAAAGAAATTTACTAAGATATTTAAAGAAGCAAAATCGTGAAGAGAAAACAACATTCTTGATCTCTTGTAGCCTAGTCCAAAAATCGAAAAGTAAAGCAAAGAAAAGATGATGGTTTAAGTTCAAAATTTGTATATGTTGTTTGGAGTTTTCTCGATTTTCTTCATCATAAAGTGTGGATTTATAACAACAGTCTTTTACCGTGGTAGATAATAAGGTATTGGTCGGCAATCCATATATATATATAGCAAGCTGCACGTTATTTCCAACATGAAGAAGCTAAGTGAAAGAGAGGGGATAAAAAGTTGTATTATAAATTCCTAAACTTGGAATTCAAACACTAGCTAGTATCTTAAAATCAGGACTTATTTTCCCTACATCTAAAAACAAAGAAAAAGTAAGAAGTGATTCCCACCCAAACAACGAGTCAAATTGAAGTGTCTAACCACAACAACAAGAAGCTATAACCACATCAACAAGCTATAACCACATTTGAATTGAAGTGTCTAACAACCCCATGATAAAATATGTGGTAGTTTTATATTGATATGTGGTGTTCACTATTTGATGTCCATGTCTATTTTTGGTGTTGTGATAGCTAGGTTGTAGAGTCGTGTTGGCTAAAAAGGTTGTAGTGTGTAGTAATAGACTATATGTAATAAGGGCGTGTGATTGTGGTGTTGTCAGGTGCCACATCTAGTCCATCAACATCTTCTCTCGTCACGAAACCAGCCACTAAAACCCCGTCATAGTTAACACATTCATTATTGGGTAAAAGCCATAAAATAATAATGTACTTTTTAAATTTTGCCGACTTGAAACAGTTATTTTTTTATTACCTTACTTCACCAACGAACTTTCAAATTTTGTTTCGATCTCACCCATATGACCTGTTTATATTAAAATAAGACTAAAATACACCGTTGGTCCCTAAACTTGGCAGGGTGCATCGCGATGGGACAAAACTCGCCCTTTTCATCGCCATAGGTCCAAAACATGGCCATTAAATGCCAGATTGGTCCTTTGACAAAGTCAAAGTCTGATTTTTGTTTTGTAGTCGAGGGTATTTTAGTCCATACACATTTATACTTTTATAACACATTTATATTTTACCCCTTCATCTTTCATCCTCTTCATCATATCTCCGAATAATTCATCTCCCCAAATCATCATCTCCCCAACATCAGATCATCATCTCCCAAAATCATCATCTCCCCCTGCTGGTTCATTGTTGCAATGTGCTTACGAGTTTTACGGTTGTGAGAGTTGAGCTGCTTAATGCTTTGTCGTCGTATTTGTATTTGGAGACGTTTTCGTCTGAGACTGGGAGATGGGTGGGTCATAAGTTGCCTTGTGAGAAACCGATTGCGCTGCTGAAGCGTGGTGGAGGTCCTATATGTTTTAATGGGATTCTTCATTGGTTTGTTTATGATCATGGTATGGTTGCTTTTGATCCTCTTAAAGATCCAAAGTCTTGTCGACTTTTGATCCTCTTAAAGATCATCTTCATTGGTTTGTTTATGATCATGGTATGGTTTGTTTATGATCATGGTATGGTATGGTGCTTCTAGAAGCCCTCTGACAACGTGTCAGAGGTGTGCACGCCCGGATTGCCACAGTGGATAAAGGATGCAATCTCATTGGCTAGAACATGTCATCAATCATGATCCAAGGGCTGTGAAGAATTGTGATGACAAGATGGATAATCAAGGGTGGAGATTAGATGTACCAAATGCTTCTGAAAGCTTCCTAGAGCAGGCTATAAAAGCCCCTTCCCTCACAAGTTGAAGTTGTCCAATTTCTCATGCTTTAGAGACTTGTTACCAACCTTTATTTCTGTCAAAATTTACTTTCATTTTAGTTGTAATGTCAAATTAAGTTTTGTATTTCAGTTTTGTTAATGAGATTTTCAGTTTGTACTTTTAAGTATTATCCCAGTTTCAATTAAGCATTTAGTTCTGTTAACTGTTATTCAAAAGCTGTTTTTACTGTTTAGATAAGCTCATATAAGCTTAACCAAGCTTATGTGAGCTTCACATTGTCCTAATTATTCTATTCTCAAAAGTTTGCAAAAAAGTTAACATAAGTCAAATCTATTTGTCAAATCAATTTTAGTGTTAGTTTTGTTTTTAAATTGTTATGTTATTGAGCATTGAGTAATAATAAGCATTTGAATTAAGTTGAATTCTGATTTCATCACGTATTAAGGTGTTTTAGTACATTTTCTCTAGTTTTAAGGAGTGTTTGGTTTGTTCTTATTTTAGAAGATTTGGTAGAATTTAATTGTTGAAACTGAGTTCAAAGGTTTTGTTTGCTGATTTCAAAGTTCCACTAATCATCATTTTGAATATCTAGGTCAGTTTTGAGTTTTCAAAATGTATGTGTGAATCTGTCCTGCTGCACTTCTGAGTTCTATTCTGTTATGTTTCTATCTTGCTCATAGATGTTTAGGAGTAGTTAAGGATAGTTTAGATATTATATGTTAGTAATCTAGTTAAAATAAGACTAGTTCTTCTGCTCTTTAGGTGAATAATTAAATATGCAAATAGCCTTATTCATATGATCATATCCTGTTGCATCAACACTAGTGTCCCAAATCGCTTTTAGTTTTGATTTTTAATTTCTTCAATTTAAGTCCTTATTAGCTGAAATTTTGGATTCTGGCACTTTGATTGGTGCTTGTTTACTAGGTCATTTTAGTTTATTTTTGTGATTTTTTTAAGCTAGCTTAATTTAGGCTTAAAGTAGCTAGTTCAGGGCCGTTTGGAATTAGCTTAATGAAACATGTTATGTAGCCAAAATGCTTTTAGCTTGAGCTTTTAAGGTCTAATCAGTTGCAGTAGGCTTATTACAGATAGTTTAAGGTAGTTTTAGGTTGTGGTAGCTTGTGGTAGCTTATAGGAAGCTTTTAGCTTATTTTATGTGCTTATTCGTAACAGTTGTATGCCCAAATCCCATTTCCAGCTCTCCAAAGTAGTTTATGTTATTTTTCCCTGCATTTAAGTGCTTGGTGATGAACTGTAGTTTATGTTATTTTTCCCTGCATCAGTACTCCTGGCGGTATATTTTAGATCTATTTTTATTTTAACATATTATTGTCCATCTTATCATTTTAACACAGTTTGTTTTAAAATGCTTTTTTATAAATATCTATTATTTTCTTGTTGACAATAACTTTTTGGATAAACAATATTTATTATTAGCTAGGGTTTCAAGTTGATTTTAGATCTCGACTTTTATTCAGTTAATTTATAAGCTCATAAGTCTTAAAATAAGCTTGTTATATATAAGCCAAATTCACAAATAAGCTGGAACAAACACATTTGTTTAAACATGTAATACTATGTGTTATTGATATGAAATGTTTATTAACTTGTTTTATGTGTTATGTTTTCAGGCTGTTATATTGAGGATGTAACATGAAGATAACCGAGGTATAATCTTTTTACTTATTTTTTGTTTAATGTTATTATTCATTTTTCTTTTATGATTTATTGTTTTTTCTAAGCATGTTGATATAAAAGAATTTATCAGTAACCTTATTAAGAGTGTGTTTGGATTAGCGTATTTTTGGCCATAAGGTCCAAGGTGAAAAGATTAATTGCTCATTGTGATGTGCTTATTGGCTTTTCAAATTATTTTTTAAAAGCTGATAATCCTGTATTACTTTTTGGTGAAAGGGTTTTTGGATAAGCTTATTAAATAAGATTGCAAATACGCCGAAAACATTGAGCTTATAGTATTTAATCTGATACAAATAAGCTCATAAGCCTATATATAAGCTAAAAACCAAACACTCTCTCAAGTAGCTAATTTTGTTGATATTAATTTATTGCTAGTGTTTGACTTATTTTGTATCTTTGATGTTTTGGAGAAGAAGTGTTGTTTTTGCGGTAAAGACCGAATGTTAAATTTAGATATGAAATGGTTTAGATTTTGCATATAATTTGATGAGTTGTGTGAAAAAAGTAGAATGACTAAAATGATGGATGTAAATTAGTTGTTATTTATTAGCCGCTGTATTTTTGAATCAAACAATGCTAAAATGAAGATTTTGTGACAGGTGAAGTTGATACAGAAACCGCTTCGAAGTTTATAGTGTATTTGGAATAGTTAGGTCGCTTGCAGGTATGCTTACGTAGATTACTAATAACACACACAATTTTAGCAAAAAATGTTTTAAATAATATAACTTACGTCTTGAATTGTCCCCAACTCTCTACCCAAAGTTTCTAGGACCTCATTTTACACCTCACTCGTCGTGCTAGCAAACCTCAAGGTGTCTATGGTTTCATTAAAAAACTTCTTTAGTGGGGACACATGTACCAACACGACTATTTTGGACTTTTCTCTTGTTGTGTATCATAAAAGGAAATATACAAATTATTTATATAACATAATAATTATAATAATTACTAAGTTCATAATATCTATTACCTAAAGACGACTCAAGGCGTCTAGTCAGAACATGATTTCTATAAGTGTTGCTAGTGATCATTCTAGATAAACGTTCAATTATTAGCTGCAAAAAGCTGAGTCCGGAATTTATAGAACGTGATTCTTTAGTAGGACTATCGAGCTTTTCACTGTTAGCCAAATCCACCATTTGGAGACAACCACGAATGGTTTCTCGATTAGTAGCCTCTACCTTAACTTTGAAATCTAGTATGCTGAAATCAATAAAAAAAATGCATCACTAAACCCGCACGCAGGGGGTGGGTAGGTGTGTGGGGGGAACACCCCCCCCCCTCTCAATCACCCTTTACGCGCATGCTTAGCGATGCATTTTTTTAAAATTGATTTTAGCATACTAGATTTCAAAGTTAAGGTGGAGGCTCTTAATCGAGAAACCATTCCTGGTTGTTTCCGGATGGTAGATTTGGCTGACACTGAAAAGCTCGATCCTACTAAAGAATCACATTTTATAAAATGTTGGACTGATTTTTGCGGCTAGTAACTGAGCAATTATTTGAGAATGAGTAGCATATTTCTTATAGAAATCATTATCTGACTAGACACCTTGAGCCGCCTTTAGGTAATAGCTACCATGAACTTAGTAGTTATTATTATTATTATGTTATAGAAATTATTTGAATATTTCCTTTTATGAAGCACAACAGGAGGAAAGTTCAAAATATTCGTGTTGGCACATGTGTTTACACTCGAGAAGTTTTTTAACGAGTCTATGGACACCTTGAAGTTTGCTAGCACGACAAGTGAGGTGCAAAATGGTGTCCTAAAAACTTTGGTAGAGAGTTGGGGACAATTCAAAACATAAGTTATGTTATTTTAATCATTTTTTGCTTTAGTTTTGTGTGTTGTTAATATTTTACGTCAACCATGCAGCGAATCTGTATATTAAAAGCAACTGGTTTACAAGTCCCATCGCAACAACATTCGCTGCCAAGTCAAAGAAACGGAGGTACCTCATTGTTATTGTGGGATCTTTATATATTATTGTGGGTTTTTCATATATTATGTATGCTCATAGTGTCTTGGAAATTTATGTTGTGGTTAGAGAAAATCCATAGTTAATGATTGCTTTATGTGTTTCTTATGTTGTGGTTAGAGAAAATCCATAGTCTTGGTGCTACTTACGCAAGCAAACCAGTAAATTGTCACCTCCACTTGTATGGCCCTTCAGTGGTGTTTTTATTCTGTCACCCTAGAGTGAGTGTGTGTTTATACCTATCATGTGCGTGTATCCATGTACGTTATGTGTTTTGCAGTGCCCCTTTAAGATCATTTGAGAATTTGATGTCAAGAAAACGATTTATGATGCTTACACAGACTTTCAAACTCCAGAATCAACGTAGTTTCTATTAATACTCTTATAAGTGGTCAGGGGATGGCTTGCGATGGTTATTACTGAATTATTTAATGCCTAGTTACTAGTTTTTACTTGTTACCTTGTTATGGCTCTTGTGGAATACTGAGATTCTGAATTGGTTATTTTGATGCAGCATTTTGCTGACTTGTAAATAAAATAATGATTGCAGGTTCCACTTTTCAACATACTGAAGAAGTTTGACGGGGAGTCTATTACGGAAGTTGTGCGCCCTCGGATAGCCAGGATGAAATATCGTGTTACAAGACTTCCGCCGTATCTTATTCCCTTGATAATATTAGTCGTCTTTAGTTTTACGAATCAGTGGTTCCCTTGATGCTTGTTTAGAGTATTCAGTCAAAAGCAATGAAGTCTGATGAAACTATGTAAATGTATAAAACTGTAAATCATTTGGCATGATATGAAGTGCTTTTTGGTAGCTAGGTGTCATTAGGATTTGAATGATTGTTACTATGTTGTGCAAAAATGTGTGTGCAATGCATTTATTTAAGATATCAAAAGAGAATAATGTTTGTCACATGAAACTCAGAATTTTAATGGTTTAAATTCAAGGATTCACACCTTCCACGTTTTTACTCATTTCTACATGATCAACACCCTACTCCATCTTTTATGCTATAACTCTAAAATTTCTTTAGATTTGGTTATACAAAAACTTTTTTTGTATAAACAATCAGTTTTCAAAGCTTGCGTCAATTTTGAATTTGGAAATATAAAGTTACAAGCCAAATTTGAATTTATATGACAAGCAATAAAATGCAGCATGACATCTAAATAGTTGACATTTCGAGATCCTAGCGATTACTTTATTCAGGCCACCTGTAAATAGCTTGTAGTATTATTTAGGGAAAATGAGAAAAATACTTATTTTTTCAACCATACTTAATTAAATATCCATTTTTTTTAATCAAAATTCCGAAATACCTATAAAATTCTCAAGTTTTGCGACTTCTGATTTTTGAAAAAATCGGAAAATCTAGTAAGATTTATCCGAAAATTTGCTGTTTTCATAAACAAAATCGAAAAATCGCAAAATAAAAAAATCGAAAAATCACAAGGTCTTTTAAAAAATCAAAAAATCACAAGGTTTTTTAAGAAATCAAAAAATCACAAGGTTTGACTTCATAAAAAGTCAAACGTTGCGAATTTTTAAAAAATTCGCAAATTATAGTGAAACTTGCGGGTTTTACGAGTATTTCGGATTTTTTTTAAAAAAAAAGGTATTTGGTGAATGATGGTTGTAAAAATGGTTTTTTTTGTCATTTTCCCTATTATTTAATATTCTTTGGCTAATACATTTATAGTCGTTATGGAGTAATATATTTTAACTCTCGAATTCTCGATTCATATTACTGTTGACTTTAAAATAAATAATATATATTCCACGTCCAAACATCATTAGATGTTGATTTTTTGTTTTGTAATTTGTTTCCCATCGTTTTCTTTACTTTTTCTTTTTGTTTTTGTCCTTGTCGTCATAGACTAATAACGAGCGAGCCTCAAGCCATCTGGAAACATGCATACTTTTCGTATCACAAGAGAATAATACTACAGTAATAAATACCTAGCTATCATTCACCAAACTCAAATCTAAACCACCATACCATGGATTTCAAAGAAGAAACAAAGAATCTGATAAAGGTACTTATTTATGCATCAACTTCTCTTACTTATTCTTATTACATAGCCAAACTTATTCCTAAAGGATTTACAAGACTCTTCACAATCCTTCCCGTTCTTCTTCTTTTCGTATCGATTCCTTTGTTCTTCAAATCCGTCCACTTGATCGGCGCGCTTTCTTTTTTGATCTCATGGCTTGCCAATTTCAAGCTCATCCTTTTCGCCTTTGGAAAAGGACCCCTTTCGGCACCTTCCATTTCCCTCTCCCAATTCCTTTCTTTCGCGTGTTTTCCCATTGGAAAACCCGACGTACACAAAAACATGTCTTCCCATAATAAGTCTCTTATGAGCTATGGTATCAAAGGACTCCTTTTAGCAGTTTTCCTCAAGGCTTATCATGACTATGGTGATCAAATGAGCCCAATGTTGGCTTGGATACTTTTTGCATTTTCGGTGTACTTTTTTCTAGAGGTGATGCTTGGAATAAGCTCCAAGATAATGGGAATCCTACTTGAGGTGGAGCTTGACCCTCAATTTGATGAGCCTTATCTCTCGACATCACTTCAAGATTTTTGGGGTCGAAGATGGAATGTAATGGTCAATCGCATCCTGTATCCTACAGTTTACAACCCCGTGCATACACTGTCATCTCGGGTCATAGGCCGCGTGTGGGCCCCAATACCAGCAATCTTGACCACATTCGCAGTGTCGGGGCTTATGCATGAGCTAATATTCTTTTACTTTACGCGCGATTGGCCAACTTGGGACACGATGCTTTTCTTTTGTCTACATGGGGTCTCTTTGGTGATGGAGATATCGATCAAGAAATCAGTTAATAACGATAAGTGGCGTTTACCACATGATCACATAGCAACCCCGTTTGTTGTCGTGTTTGTGTTTGCAACATCATATTGGTTGTTTTATCCCGAACTGATGAGGTGCCAACTTGTGGAACGAGCATTTGAGGAATATGGAGCCATGATCAAGATAGCGAAAGGTGTCATTCCTACTCATCACGAATTTGTTACACACCATGATAACAAAACTATTGGTCTCGAAAGCTAAATTCCAGTTATGTATGTACAAGACTAAATTACTAAAAGGTTAAGTTTTATCTTAGAATGCAAGCGTAGTTACTTATATTATCGTAGGTTTTATTTAATAATAGTGTTCAAATATATATCATCTGGTGGAAGTGGTTGAAGCATCTGTCGAGGTTTCTTAATTTATTAAATGTGGCCACAAAGCTTTGCCTATTTGTAGCTTTCAGAGAGTACTCCTTGGGACCTTATGCACCCTTGATATTAAATCAAATTTGTACCACTTATATATGTTTCTTAAAAGCATTATTTTTAACTGACTATAATTTTTTTTATTAAAGTTTAACGAGAAGAGAACAATGTTGTAATTAGGTGTTTGATTTTGTCATAAAAAGTGTATTAAGATATTTTAAAGTGAAGAAAAAAGGGCCATGTTAGTTGTTGTGATGGTTGGCAACAAAAAATCAAAGAAAAGATGATGGGATGGTTCAAATTCAAAATTTGTGTAGGTTGTTTGGAGTTTTCTCGATTTACTTTATCATAAAGTGTGGATTTATAACAAGTCTTTTACTGTAGTAGATAAGGGTGTGTTTGTCAAAAGTAGATGTGAGCTGTAATAGCTAGCAGCTCACAGCTTTAAAAAACATTGAAAAATTGAGCATTTATAAAAAAAATAGGAAAGCTCACATCTCCATTACCAAACGACTAGTAAAAATCAAAATGCTCATTGTTCACCGCTCATCGCTCCCAAAAGCTTTACACCGCTCCGTGCCAAACATACCCAAGGTATTGGTCGGCAATCCATATATATATAGCAAGCTGCACGTTATTTCCAATATGAAGAAGTGAAAGAGTGGATAAAAAGTTGCATGATAAATTCCTAAACTTGGAATTCAAACACTAGTATCTTAACAACAACGAAAGTACGTACGCAAGTGGTTGCCAAAGAAGACCTAAACAACGGTTCAAATCACACAACCCTCGTAATGAATATACATAGATTTAGGAGTTAGGGATTATCTTGATATGTGGTGTTCACTATTTTGATGTCCATGTCTACTTTGGTGTTGTGATAGCTAGGTTGTAGAGTCGTGTTGGTTAAAAAGGTTGTAGTGTGTAGTAATAGACTATATGTAATATGGGCTTGTGATTGTGGTGTTATCGGGTGCCACATCAGCATCTTTTCCCATCACGAAACCAGCCACTAAAACCTCGCCATAGTTAACACATTCATTATTAACAATAACTTATATCACCCATAAACACAAACATACCACACAATGCACTCATACACACACACTTTTTTTTTTCTTCCGTTTATTGAAGACAACGACCAAACCAACCCATTTTAATGAGAACAAACAGATAGTATATTTATGTCCACAAATATTAAGTGAAGGTCTATTTCATAAGGGGTGCCATTTTGCAATATTGATACCTAAAAAGGTAAGCACTCAATATTTAGTTAATGCTTCCATCCCAAAATTATTATTCCTTATTCTTTTTTGATATGTCTAAAGTTAATTGTCTCCTTTCATTTTCCATCGAGCAAAAAGCTTTTGAAAAAAAGTAAAAGATGAAATTTTGTTGGTTAAACTTTGAAGAGCATAATAATCTCACTGTTTTTTTAAAGTATGTATTTTTCTTCAACTAAAGACAATAATATTGAAACAGAGTAAGTAATTTTATTAAAAAAAAAAAATACAATCTCTTATTTATTTAAACTAGTAGGATACCGCACGTTGTAGCGGCGAGTACCTAAAATAAATGTTAACGACATTAAAAGTCTAAAGTGATGGATAGGAGTTGTACGTTTGAATTATGTTTATATGCTTGTCTTTTAAGTACCTGGTTTTTGTCCCGTTCTAAATTCAAATGTTTTACGTTGTAGTGCAAGTTCCTCTTATTCCAAATAAAAAATTGTTGTTGCAACAAAATTCGTCCCTTGGTGGAATGACCGGCCCAAATAGAATTCAAATAAACATAATACCCACTTATATATTCACTTCCCTAACTCAGTCGGCGCACGGGTGACCTAGCCGGTTGACTGACCACTGTGGGTAGCCAAAGTTTTGAAATTGGACTGATCGCTTTATTTTTAAGTACTTGATATAGTAGATTCATTAGATTGTACATTGTGGTAAAATAGTTGTATATCTATATTACTATATAAATTATTTAAGTTGTGGGCTGCACAAAAAATTTAGATAAGAAGCTCCAATCATTGAGTGACATGTGTCACTTCTCTAACTAAAAAATAACAAAAATAGAAGAGCTCTAACAAACTAAAATAAGGAGCTCCAATAATGGGGTGACACATGTTACTTCTTAACTAATTAATCACCTTTATTTTTAAATTTAAATATCGTTCAATTAGTTTAATTTTTTTATGATCTAATTTCACCATATTTTTTAAAATTTTGTGCTCTTTAATTCAACATTCATTTTGATATATTTTTATGAGTTTTTAGTTTTTACATTTTTAGTAGGTTTATTTTATTTTGATTCAAATTTTTATAACTTTAACCTTTATTTCAATCGATACAAATTTTATTTATCAAAATTATTTACTTTTGGAAAAGTGTTTGACGGGTAAGAGATTGTGAAGGTCTTTTTATATGCGGGAATAATGATGTCACGGGAAAGATACGGAAAACCCAAACAAACACATACAACTAACACATATACATTTGGAGTGTTGTGAAATGAATTAACTAAGCGGGTAGGGAATTGCGAGGAGAGTTGGGTTAGCAATTCATTTACTATATTATTATATAACTATATTTATCGCCGCCGCTGTGCGCGGGTATCCAACTAGTTTTCATAAAATAGTGTTTTAAAAAGTGTATTAAATGTACGTGTTGAATACTGTTTTTTTAGTCGTATTTGTGCTGTAAATAGTTGTACAATGTGTTAATAAAGTTGTATTTTTGAATGAGGGGTGTTTTAAAAATAATATTAATTATGTGTATTGAATCGATGTTTTTGTGCATTAAATTGTTGTGTATGCATTCTAACTTGTCATGCTCTATATGTTGTATATATTGTGCTTATTTTTTGTATTGCTGAATTTTAAGTAATTAATAGGCATTTAATGCTCTAAAATGTTGTTCTGCATTACAAGATAGTATGATATGTTATTATAGATATGTTTGTGACACGAAATTATTGATAAATTATGTTTATTTTAAAAAGAAATAAGCCATTAAAAATACTAGTCAGATACCCGCGCATAGGGGTGGAAACGAGCCGAGCCGCTCGTGAAAAGCTCGGGATCGGATCGGTAAAAAGCTCAAACGAGCCGAGCCTAAACGAGCTCGAGCCCGAGCTCGAGCCTAAGTTTGGGCTCATTTAATAATCGAGCTCGAGCCCGAGCTCTATACAAAAGGCTCGTTTAGGCTCGCGAGCCTAAACGAGCCCTAGAAATATATACGCATATATATTTTCTATACGTATAACCGTGTTAACGAGCTCGAGCCTTGTGTTAACGAGTCGAGCTTTGTGTTAACGAGCCGAGCTCGAGCTTGTGAAAAATTTCACGAGCCGAGCTCGAGCTCAAAATGTGAGGCTCGAAACGAGCTCGAGCTCGAGCTCGAGCTTTTTATATATAAACGACCCGAGCTCGAGCCTAAACGAGCTCGAGCTCGGCTCGGCTCGTTTTCACCCCTACCCGCGCACTGCGGCGGCGATAAGTATAGTTATATGTGTTTGCTTACCCGTTTAGTGAATTCGTTTCACAACACTTCGAATGTATATGTGTTACTTGTATGTGTTTGTTTAGGTTATCCGTAGCTTTCCCGTTACATCATTATTCCCGCATATAAAAATACTCTCGCAATCTCTTACATGTCAATCACTCCCCCAAAAATATATTTGACGAATCAAGATTGTATTGATTGAAATAAAGGTTAAAGTTGTAAAAATTTGAATTAAAAATAAAATAAACCCACTAAAAATATAAAAACTAAAAACTCATAAAAATATATCAAAATGGATGTTGAATTAAAGAGCATAAAATTTTAGAAAATATGGTGAAATTTGATTATAAAAAAAATAAATTGATAAGGAGATATTTCAATTTGAAAATAAAGATGAATTTTTAATTGAGAAGTGACACATGTCATTTTATAATTGGAGCTCCTTATCTTACTTTTTAGTGGTTAGGAGTTAGGCTTGGAGTTTGTTAAGAATTGACACATGTCATCTCATGATTGGAGCTACTTATCTTAATTTTTGATTAGGAGTTAGGCTTAGAATGAGGTTTGGCTTTTAAATGCATTATATAGTAGTATAGATAAGCTTTGTTTGTCAAAAATAATTTATAAGAAATTATAATTTTTTTTTTTTATAATCTCTAAAAATCAAAGTAGACAAAAAAAAGTTTGAAACAAATTTTGTTGAAATATTATTCTATATAAAAAAAGTAGATAGTGGTTTATATTAGCACATCTCGTCAAATCATACCATGAATGAATCACATTTATGGAATGGGAATACTGAAAAGATTTGTCAACTCTTTATTTATTTGTAACGTGTAAACAACAGTTGTTTGATAAACAAATACTAAAACCTGTTGGTCCACATATATAATAATCTCATCAACTAGGCCTAGCAGATCTCCATTTCTCATCTCAACAATGGATTTGAATATGAATCTGGATGGAGAAATGAAAAATGTAGCATTCATATGGACAACAGCTTTAGCATCACTCTTCATTTGTCACAAAATCACAACTCTCACTGCACCTGGTACAACTCGCTTATGCACTTTCATTCCTATCTTTTGCTTATTCTTTTACCTCCCTTTATTTCTCACCACTATTCATTTCTCTGGTACAACTTCCTTTTTCCTCACCTGGCTTGCTAATTTCAAACTCCTTTTATTTGCTTTTGATAAAGGCCCTTTGTATTCCAACCCTCCTCTCCCTTTGCCAAAATTCATCCTCACTGCCTGTGTCCCAATCAAGATCAAAAATGGCTCTGATATCATGCAAAAAAAAGATAGTACTAGTACAAAACAATCACCAATGAGAAGCTATTTTGTTAAGTTTATGGTGTTTGTTTTGTTGCTTAAGGTTTATGAATATGCTGACCACTTTCATCCTTTGATCAAAATGGCTTTGTTTTGTGTCCATATATATGTGGTGCTAGATGTTGGATTAGCGATGGTTGCTTACGTGGCTCGAGCTGTAGTTGGTGTACAGCTCGAGCCACAGTTTGATGAGCCCTACCTGGCTACATCTTTGCAGGATTTTTGGGGGAAGAGATGGAATCTGATGGTCACAGGTATACTGCATCCAACAGTATACCTGCCCGTCAGATCATTTTCCAATAGGTTTTTGTCTAGACAGCTGGCATCGCTGCCAGCTGTCATGGCTACGTTTATCGTGTCGGGGTTAATGCACGAGTTAATATTTTATTACATGGGTCGTTTGAAACCCACGTGGGAGGTCACGTGGTTTTTCGTGATTCATGGTATGTTGGTGTGTTTGGAGCTAGTGGTTAAAAGGGCCGTTGGAGGAAGGTTCCGTTTTCCAGCAGTGGTATCAGGGCCGTTGGCGATAGGCGTGGTGGTTGCCACAAGTTTTTGGTTATTTTTTCCACCGTTTTTGAGATGTGACACGGAAGTGAGATCGTGTAAAGAATTTGTGGCGTTTTTGGAACTTGTGGTTCGTGGAAGGTTTGTTGGTCCAAATGACGTTTCTTGTCCTTACTTATGAAACCAACTATTCATGTATTGAAGGGGTATATAAGACTATTTTTAGCTTACAATTTGTTACTAGTATACTTCTACTTTAGTTGTTTGTGGTATGTTGTTAATGTTTGGCTCATGTTATTGCCTTTTTTTCTTCCCAAAGGGACATATGCATAAAGAGACATTCAAAATTTAATGTTATTCAACTACTTGGAGCAATATTGGTAAGGTCTTTAAACTTATTCAACACATGTCCAATAAGTTCTAAATAATTTACTACTATAATTGTAGCAAAATCATTTGTATTTTTGTAACATGATTCTGAATATACCAATTCAGCATTAGTGTTAATGGTATGAAAAATGTGGAAGTTCTAAAAAATATTACGTGTTAGCTTTATTAGATGTTTATGAACTTTAAGCACAAGTCATTTGAATGGTGTTCCCTAGTATAATTAATGTATAAATGGTTAATACGTTCGTTATTCTAAGATGTTTTTCTTTTAAATCTTGAGAATTGCTTTGTTGTGACTTTTCTAGTCCAAGATGTTACTTTTCAAGAAAAACCAACTGAGAAACAAATTAATAAAATAATTATAGTAACAAATTTTGTCATAAGATACGTTATGCTATTATTTAAACCCTTTGACCTCCACTCTTTTTCATTTAACATTTTTTTTTAGCAAATTACTGAAAGAAAAGTTCATGAAAGATAAACTTTATGAAATTTTCACATAAAGGTGGAAACTACAAAAGCATCAATTACGTTGGGCCAATTGTATTGAGCTACTAAGCTGGGCTAACAACTGCTGAGGCCCAAATACTGATCCAACAATTGTCATCCTTCCTATAGGGCAGAGCCAAGATTTTTAGTTAAGAAGAACCGGTCATGCTTAAATTTGACGACATATAAACAACGGCTTGTAATATAAATAATTAATTAATGCAATTGTTGATTAGGGGTGGCTTAGCACCCAGTCACCCACTAATCATCTTACTAGCTCAGCCCCTGGTCCAATATACGTTTGCATTAAAAGTGCCATACAAAACTACAAAAGTGATAGGATTTGCAATGGCTCCTACATAAACTATGTAATTGGAATATGTAGATCAGCAATTTGTCACGATTTAAGGTAAAAAAAAACAACCATTTCAAAAATTCTTTTACAAGTTTTTTGGTTACATCACCGTTATGCAACTAGTTTTTAGCTTTGGGCAATACCAGCACGAGGCATTGTTCTAATAAACATAATTGTTTATAAGATAAGGATTCCTTCATGTTCATTTGAGATGAGTCATGTTTATTTATGTTAAATTAAGATTGTATATAACATTTTAATTTCCCTTTAAGGTTTCGTAATAATATATGTTGTGTGTAGCTAATCAGTAATTGTAAGTAAGCAGTTAATGTGGTAGAGATCATATGTGAGCAAACCAAGGAAAACTAGTAAACCTCCCCCATTAAATGAAATTTATTGAAGCATTTAAGCTAGCTGCCTGTCTCATTTTTTTCAAATTTTACAGCACTCAAATCTATACAAACTTTAATACTTGTTACAACTTGTTTATCACTCAGTAAAAAATAGTATAATAGATCCAAGAGTTTTATCTTTAGTAAACAAACATGCTATACTAGGGGGCTGAGCATCAAAGGTTCAAAACCGAACCGGACCGACAAAACCGACCGAACCGACAAAAACCGAGCCGACCCGACGGCCCGTCGGTTCGGTTTCGGTTTCATGTTTTACATGTTTTCGGTTTCGGTTTCATGTTTTACATGTTTTCGGTTTCGATTCGGTTCGGTTCGGCCCAAAACCGACAAAAACATACTTAAATACACCTAAACCGAACCGAACCGACGGCCCGACACAAAACCGAACAGACCTGACAGCCCGTCGTTTCGGTTTCATGTTTTCGGTTTCGGTTCGGTTCGGCCCAAAACCGACAAAAACATACTTAAATACACCTAAACCGAACCGAACCGACGGCCCGACACAAAACCGAACCGACCCGACGGCCCGTCGGTTCGGTTTCGGTTTTGGTTTTGGTTTTTTATGAATTTCGATTTTTGATTTTGTCGGTTCGGTTCGGTTTTGGACCGACGCTCAGCCCTATAGCTATACCATCAATATATATCCCTCAAACTTATCACAATCCTCAACCGTTGGATACTTGGATCTACTTTGACAAATGGTTATGTCTTATGAGCTGATTGGACCCACTAAATACTGATATAAATTCAGCCCATTTCCAACTATAGTCTATACAACACTTGACTTAAAAAAAACTTGTGATCAAGTCATGGAGGGTGTGAACAAGAGGCTCTTGATAATGTGCTTGATGCTACTAATAATGGTTTGGACCATGAGTTCTCCCACTCTAGCATGCTCAGCCAACTCTGGCAATTGCAGGAACTGTATTGCGAACGCGATGAGGAAAGACTGTCCAAAGTGTCCACCAATAATGAAGTGCATGGCTAGATGCTTGTGGGCAAATACACCAAAGGCCAAATGTGTCAAGCAGTGTGATTGCAATACTAACACTTATCCAAGACTTTCTGATTGTAAGAGTTGTTTATCTCAATGCAAATGTACGTGTGCTGTGTACTAACTAATGTGTCTAAGTTTACGTCTTTTGTCTCACTTTAATGTTCGAGCTCAATGTAATGGATATTTCATATTTGAATAAGGACCCTATTAAGAATTCTTATGCATTGTTTTCATATCTCGTAGTATACTTAATGAAGCTAGTTCAAGATGCACTTAATTATAAAGCATGTCTTTTTATGGTATCCTATAACAAGGTTTCGAGTAGGCATGCTTATCCATTCAGACAAATTTGCTACCTAGAAGTCTTTACTTTGAGTCCGATTGTGCTGTATCAGTATTTTAAAAATCAACTTTTTAGTTGAAGAATTCGATCAAGATTAACCTTGTAATTAGTTAAGTGTCTGATTATGGTTTTGAATCATTTGCTAAAAAAAGACACACGGATCATTCATCTAGTCTCATGTAGGGCTGAGCAACGGGTCAAACCCGAACCGAACCGAAAACCGAATAAGGGATAAACGTGAACCGAGAACCGGACCGAGTAAAACCTTGCGAAACCGAAACCGAACCGAATAAGGTAGGTTCGGTTCGGTTTAGATAGTTTCGAACCGAATAGGTGTATTTTGACCCGACCCGAACCAAAATAATTATATAAAACAGAATAAGGTCTCATGTAGCACAAGATTACAGAAGTTGTTGAAAATCTTGTGTCTAAATACCCTACAAGCACATATGAACAGCATTCACCAAAACACCTACACCAGTGACAATTGACGAGTTTATTATAAAGAGGCAGGTACTACTAACACACAATCTAATTAATATTGGAATTTCCCATCATACGGACTCACAAAATCACTCTGTGAACCAGAAAAGGAATACTTGGTGTGCATGCATTCTACCATCTAACAGATCCAGAAGTTGCTAAAGCAGAACACATGCAGGAATTAACATAATCAGCAACGAAAAATGCATACCAAGAAGTCAGGAAATTCAGGTAAGCGGTTAGAACAAATTTAGGATAGCCAAACCTCTCTCATTTGTCCTTGAGAACCACATAGCTGGGACCGTTGGTCTTCTGTAATTTAGAAATCTTCCTCAGGATACCTACAAAAGCATCCTTATCCTGCAACAGGAAGTTTCTTAGGCAGTGAATACAATCAGAAGGTAAAAGAAAAATGATCTGGGCAAGCAACAACAATCATTATGGTTGATTGATGAAAATAATCAAACGCTACTTGACTTTGGCAATGACTCAAACCCATAACCTGTAGGCATTAAGAGCAACATGACCTTTTTGTCATGACAGACGAGCTTACAACCTAGTTAATCATGAAACAGAATAAACCAGTTTGAAAAGCAAACTGATTCGCTCGCTAAAGCAAGACAGTCATGAACGTATGATAGTACTTAGAGTAGGCTTGATGTACCTTCATAACACCTATTGTAACACTACTACACAAACAGGTTTTTCCCACAGTCAAATCCGTGGGAAATCCCGTGAAAAAAAGCTCTTTTCCACGGATTTCACACGGAATTATTCCGTTGGTAAAAACCCCGTGGGTAAATATTTTCCCACCAATCTTCCCACGGTCGTTGACTATTTTCACACTAAATTTGCCGTCCCTAATCTGTGGGAAAAATTACCCACGGATTTCTCACGTATATTTTCCCACAATTTTATGGCAAAAATTTCCCACTAATGTTCCACAAAATGTTTTTGCCACAGATTTTCAACGATTTGCTTATAACAGATTTTTCACGGTTTTCACACAACCCTTTCCAACGAATTTCCCACAGACAATCTTCCCACGTATTTCCTATGTCATTCCGACTAAGAATTCCGGCCAATAATATTCCGACGAACTATTTTTCGCAGAATCAACAGCTCATTCTTTTAGTAAATTTCGTAATTAAATATTTTATTGTATATCCGGTAATACAAAAACTAAAATTCCAGTACCCTAATCATCAACTACATTTATCTAATATCTAAATAGAACAAATTCATATATAAATCAATGGTCCAAATCACATAAATCAGCCATTAAAATGACATAAGATACAAAAGAGTTATATGTTATGAAACAACAAATAGTTTATAAATACTACAACAAAAACCCATAATTCTTCAAAAGCTTCTTGATTTTCCGACAGGTCTTTTATTTTCCAGCATCTCATTACCCATTTGTTTCCCGTCGAGTCTTTTCTTGGAAGAAGGTGCAGTCTTTGAGCATGCCGTTGAGTCTTTTCTTGTAGTGGTGGTTTGAATTAGAGTTAGTGAAAATCACCTATAAAAAATGATGGCAAAAAGAATTAGATTTTAAAATAACCAAATAAGATCCTAATGATAAATACATAACAGTTGCACGAAGTCACTATGCAGCTAATAACCAAATAAGATCCTAATGAAAATCACCAATGGAACAAAGAGGATGTTGAAATTTACGGAAGTAATTTTCCCTAAAAGAAGCTAATTTTTTTTATTGGTGGTGGTTGAATCTGAGATGGAGAAAGAGAGATATGAGAAATAAGTGATGGGGGAGTATTTGTTTTAGTTGCATCTTGGCCATTAAAGATGACATGTTGGCAATCCATGTGAAGTCATCCAAAGGTCTAATATACTTCCCTTACATACACAATAAAATTACAATATATGTTGTAAAAAGAAAAGTGAATAAAATGAAAAAAGCACAAAGTTACAACCAAACATTTAGTTTTTAGCTAAAGATTTTTATCTTACTATTTTGATTGTTAGTTATCTTATAAGATTTGTGACTAATTTATTTTGTAACATAAAAATATATGTTTTTATCATTAACTTTAACACGCGATCTACATGTATTGGTATCGAGAATGCTCTTTAAGAACTTATATACGATTTAACAGTTAACTCGTTTTTAGACATGTTTCAAATAAACTTTTTTTTTGTAACGGAGTTTTTTTACAACATACCCCACCTATCTCGCAAATAATATTTTACATATAGCTTCAATAAAACTTGAACTTACAAACTCTCGGTTAATGAACAATTCACATATCGTTGGGCCAAAAGCCTTTGGCGACATATCTCAAACAATAGTTGAACGCCGAATTAATTGATCGATAGATCACAAGATAGATCACAAACGTATTGTGTAAGTAACATCATAAACACATTTAAAGATAATTTTTTAGGTAAATTTGTGTGAAATTAACGTTAATGAGAAAAAGTCAATCTATGTATATATATATCTATATATATATATATATATATATATATATATATATATATATATATATAATATATATATATATATATATATATATATATATATATATATATATATATATATATATATATATATATATATATATATATATATAAAAATATATAAAATGACAAGGTCGGTGAATAATATTTAATTGATCATTAGTAGTCAATTTATGTATACCATCCCGACATAAATGATCCGATCTATAAATTACAATCGCGATAACTAAAAAAATCCAAAAAACAACGCCATCCAAAACAACAGAAAAGTGGGCAATCACCTGACAGAAAATACAGAGACGTTTGAAATACCGGTCATGGCCCTCACATACCCTTACAAGTAATACCAAACATACTCGTGTAGATATTCATCCATATGCATTGATATGATACACAAAAAATTTATACTAAACCTACATATACACATGATACTAGTATAAATAGTTACATTAATAAACGAAATCATATAATATGAAACTAAAAACACATATGAAGACACTAGACGAGTACCCGTGCATAGCAATGGGATTTTATAGCGGAAAATAGCTATAGTGATATTTTGGTTACAAAAATGTTTTGGTTAAGTGTTTTTTGTAAAATTTCGTTGATATGCACGGGTACTCGTCTAGTGTATTGTTTATTGCTTCAATGCTTAACCAAAGTGCTTCAATAGTTGCCATATTTTCAAGCAATATTTTTAATAGTTTCCTTAATATATTTATGTGGATCAATACTTTCCGTGAATGATTTAATATTTCATTCGATAGATTAAGTTTTAAGATTAATTAAGGGTAATTTAGGCAAAAATATAAAGACGGTATTTTTGTGGGAAATGCATTTATATATAGTATAAATAATAATGTGGGAATGTGTAAGTATGCAGAAACATAAAGACGGTATTTTTGTGGGAAATCCGCGAGCATTTACACACGTGTTTCCCACGGATTTATCAAATTGGTAGGTAATCTGTGGTAAGGTACCCACATATTTCCCACGAATATAATCGTTTTCTTTTACTTTTTTGATATAGTTACACGTTCATGCATATACACGTCGATATACTTAGATACAAAGCATCTATAGATACAATGAAGGTCATAAACAAACATACGAAACACATACGTGTATGTATCCAAACACATACAATGGTTTGTTACACAAAAAGGTTATATATAAACCTACACATACACTTGTGATATTGACATAAATAGTTCCATTAATTGACAACACACATATAATATGAAACTACAAACACATATGAAGACATATTAAGTAATGTGAGAATGTGTAAGCAGACAAAACACAAAAACGATATTTCTGTGGGAAATCCGTGGGTATTTACACACGTATTTCCCACGGATTTATTAAATTGGTAGGTAATCTGTGGGAAAGTACCCACATATTTCCCGCGGACATAATCGTTTTCTTTTACTTATTTGATATAGTTACACGTTCACACATATACACATCAATATACCTAGATACACAACATATATAGATACAATGAAAGTGATAGACATACGGAACATATACATTTAGACATCCACACATATACAATGTGAAATAGTTACTTTATATAAAAAAAAAACGTGTGAAATTCGTGAGTAATGAAGCTAAAATTTTTCACATACTTTTGGCCATGACTAATATGTGTGAAATGTGCCACAAGTTTCCCACAGACGTCTAATAAATACAAATAGTGTGAATATGGTCGCAAATCTGTGGGAAATTTGCGACGTATTTCACACCAAAACTTGGTCAACACTTTAGTGTGTAAAGAGTGGGAAATCCGTGGGAAATTTACGACATATTTCCCACTAAAACTTGGTCAACAATTTGGTGTGTAATTTGTCAGTTTTCCGTGTGAAATTTCACACAGTTTCGTTTTGGTGGGAAATTTTTTGTGGGAAAATCCAATTTGTGTAGTAGTGTAAAGTTATGAACATGTTTCAACGAAACACTCATGTTTAATGTAGGTAAAAAGAGCACCTTAGGCTCTAATTGTCATATGATGGTTATATTTCATACTTGAGTAAGTGAAAGTTCTTTCTAGCAGAAGGCCAATTTGGAGGTCACGATGTGACACAGAAACAAGTGAAATGCAGAAAAATAGCACCACCACAACAGAAACTTAGGAAAACCAAAAAGAGCAGACCTCTCTGGTGCGTAGGCGAGATTTAAACTTAGCAACAAGATCCTGTGCGGTGACAGGTGCCTCATGCAATAGAACTGCCCTGATTTCATCTTCTGTGACAGGTCCAGTGTGAGATGCTGGTTTTGAAGATGATGCACCGTTACCATTCTTTGCACCAGAGCCCCGCTCTTTTTTTACAGCTTTCACCTCCTGAAATCCAACACAAATATCAAAAGTAGGGTTAGTTCAAAACAGACGACGAGCTTACTAAAACATGCATCTGATACAATAATCATCTTTCGATAACATGTTGAGAACCAAAGAAAACAAACAAACAAACATAAAAACAAGAATAACCTCTTAAAATCCTACGTAAATATATTCCTAACTTAAAAAATTACTGAATCAAATATTACAAAATACATCTATTTCGCGATATATCCCTAAACATTATACATATACCGATTCTAGCACTAATTCTAAAGCAATAATTAACATATATATAAATTATTGACATAATAATAATTAAGATAAATAATAAACCTGATGATGATCGATGATTCTGGCGTACCGGCTTAAAGCGTCTTCCTCAGTAACGTCCCATGACACAAATGTTCTCGCCATTAATAACCACCTACAAAATACTTAATAATAATTTACATATATTTAAAAGTCATATAAATATTTACAATAAAAGATGTTTACCTTTAACTTAGGTGTGATGAAAACCTTTTGTTTTGTTTGTGTTTTGGGGTTTTTGTTTGTTAGAGGGGTTTATGGAAGTTATTATAAGGTATAGGTCACTCGTAAGCCCAAACAGAGAAGGGCTTATGCGAGATCACAAATAATCTTTAAAATATAATGAATTAGTATATATCTACTCAATAGATATAATGAATCACAATAGGAATAAGTTTCAGATATGAGATATAATGACAATAGATATGACTATATGTGTCATTACGAATGTTGTTATTTGAAAGAAAAATTATGAAATGTGTATCAACAAAAAGGACAAAAGATACATTAAAATATGTGTGGTTAAAAGATAATTAAAGTGAGACCCACGGAAATACTAGCAAAAGGAGCTTATCCTCTCTCCTTCCATTCCATGCATATGAAATCTACATTTTTGTATTATTTGATTTCTAAAAAATTTAACCAAACACTATCAATGATAGTCATTGTCTTTTCATCGTGTTAAAACCCTCGAACCAAACGTGTGCTAAAATTTATCAAATCCAAAAAATCTTTTTAATTCTCAAATTTATTTCGAAATTTTATCAAAAAAAATAAAATTAAATAATCCATACTCACTATTCCCTTTCCACTATTCTTTACTTTTAGGCGTAAAAAAAGAGACCCGATCGGGACCCAATTAAGCCTATTGATTGTACTCCGATTATTTGGGCAAATTCAATTAAGCCGAATACAAAATAAAGTCGGATATCAAGTTTAAAATATTTGACTAACTCAAGTTCGGAACAACCCAGTTGACTTAAATAAAAGTTTTTTATAATTGTTTTTATTTTTTTATAAGTTATACATGTAAACAAATTCTCTTTTTGTTAGGATACCTACAATAGTAACTCGTGAGCACCCGTGAAACACCCAGATCACGCGCAACCCCATTGTAATGGTGTGACCTCACGCGTAAGGAAGGTAAAACAAGTGGATGGATTAAAGTGCAAGAATCAACCCCAAATGACTAACTAATGAACCCAAATAAGAAACCAATGAACCAAGATGACTATTAGTACTCAAATCTTCAAAGATCAAGAAAAAAAAGTACGTTGGTGGTGAGTTTGGGTATTCGGCCGAGCAAGAGAAAGAAAAGGAGAAGAGAGAGCAACAATGAATTTTGTATTTGTGTTGTGTGAGAGAATGAACATAGTGCGCACTTCATATATAAGCTAGGTTGTGGGTTCCATTTCTAGCCAAGACAAAACATAAGTGAGATATAAAAGGGATTGTGTTGGAATTGGTTAAGTGGGAAGACAAATCAAGAAACAAAACCATGTGGGTGTGGTTTTGGTGGGGTTCGGCTGAAATACAAGAGGGGGGGGGGGGGGATAGTTTTTCAAAAAATTTGAAATAATGTAAGTGTATTTATGTATGTTGTATAAAAAGTAGTGAAAACATATGTGTAGCAAAGAAGATCAAGGCATGACAAACTTCAACGAATTGTTGCAAGTCTTGCTTGTTTATAGTTGTGTGAATTTTTGTTATTCATACATCATTATTTGTATCAAACCATCATAAACCTGATTGTGATTGGTAGTATTTAGTCCTTAAAATACATACTGTGTTGGGAATAGTTGTGCCCCTGTAAAAGAACTCGACATCTAGCTTTGTGTCATTAATATTGTGTAAGCGACGTGTAAAGGTTTTCTCCGCTGGTTAAAGGAGCTTGTTGATTAGTGAAGATAACTCTCGAGTTGGAGACTCGGGGAGTGGAGTAGGGTAAGGAAAAAGAGTCCTTGTAGACCGAACCAGTATAAACAATCGTGTTGTAGTTTGATCGTTTCTTTCTTTCTTTACTTGCATATTATTTATTCTTGATTATCTATATTGTTTGAATTTACGCATTATTATTCAAAGCAAATCAAATTTTAAAACAGTAAAACTATTTGACCCCCCCCCCCCCTTCAAGTTTTTCACAATGGCAACTACACAAACTCCACAACAAACGTTATGTATTAAGAAGTTTTATTTTGTATTTGAATAAGTAACATATACTTTGAATTCTAACAACGGATACATTAAATTTTTTAATATATATTGCATTGTTTGCTTTTACATACATATTTAGATTTCGGCATGCGTTATCCTGAAGCTAGCCCGGCCATCCGAATAAGTAACATGTACTTTGAATTCTAAAAACGGATACATTAAATTTTTCAATATATATTGCATTGTTTGCTTTTACATACATATTTAAATTTTGGCATGCGTTATCCTGAAGCTAGCCAGCCTATCCGAATAAGTAACATATACTTTGAATTCTAAAAACGAATACATCATATTTTTCAATATATATTGCATTGTTTCCTTTTACATACATATTTAGCCAAACGTATAACCCAAAACTCTGATGATTCACGAACTATAACCCTCTAACGAATAACAATAACAGGATTATTACCATAGTTATAGTTATTGCTATTATCTATTAGTAAGTTTAGGATTATAGCTAGGGGTGTTCATCGGTTCGGTTATCGGTTTATTCGGTTAATTTTTTTTTCTGGGTATAACCGAGAATCGAACCGAATTCAAATTTAACTAAACCGAACCGAAAACCGAACCCCTAATAACCGAAAACCGAACCGAATTACCTAAATTTAATAATTTATTCATTTATTTATATATATTTTTTGAAAAAAAAAATAATTTTCAAGCTTAAAAATATTATATATATATTATAAAAGAGTTTTAATATATATTTTTAATATAAATATATAAAAAATATATATATATATATATATATTTATTTAATTTTGGTTTTCGGTTTGGTTTGCTAAAACCATAAACGAATTGAAAACCGAACTTTTATTTCGGTTCGGTTCGGTTTTGGCAATTTCGGTTCGGTTACAAGTTCGGTTCGGTTCGGTTTCGGTTTTCGGTTTATTCGGATATTACCCCACCCATGAACACCCCTAATTATATTGTATAATGGCCTTTAATGAAAATGAAGTTGTATAAGCCCATAGATTGCAAGCGACCGATCTTTTAACAGGAGTTTTTTACTCGTCCATAATAATTTGAAAAAGTAATTAACAAAGTATGTAATTTTAAATATAATTAACAAAGTATGTTTAAGTAACTGTTTTTTTTATTTTTAAAAAGTTATAAAAACCAATGAAAGTTGGTTATTCACCCTTTTAACAAGCGTCTTCCTCATTTGCATAAACATCCTCATTTCGACATCCTCGTTATTGCGGACTATTTCATTAGCAATCATGATGATGTAGGACATTGATTCCGATTTTCTGACGCCATCACTCGGAGGAAAATTATGTCTTGTTTTGATAATTTGGACGTCAACACGATTCCAACATGTCTTCTAAAGAAACACATTAAACAAATACGTAGCGGACTGCTACCACCATAACGATTACAATCAACAAAACCCAATGTTATACTAGTAACAAATACCATTGTTATCTCAAAGTTCATACCAAAGTATCCTTACGTTCGTGATGATTGCTCAAAGTTCATACCGGAGTCAGCAACACCGAAGTAGGAGACGAGAACATCAAGATGAAGACGATGGCTGTTATCTTTTTAATTATTTTCCCTGATTTGGATTGATAACATATCAATGATCAAGGAGACATGGTAGATTTGCTGCTAATAAACACATCTTGCATGATATTTTATGAATTTGTATAAAGAATGAAAATACTTATTTAAATACTTTTAAAAATACATACTTTGTTAATTACTTTTTCAAATTACTATCATCTATATCTATATATATATATATATATCTATATATATATACTACTTATAATGGAGGGATGACCCTCTCTCTTATTTATGAGTGTAAGATTTTCTAAATTAGAATTTAAGCAAATACTACTTATAAAACATAATGTACAACTATGTAAAGCATAATTGATTTTAAGCAAATACTATTTAAGGCATACATACAATTAATACACCCCATCACAAATATATACAACTACCTAAGCACAATGTACAAATACAAATAAAACTAAAAACATATTATTCAATACATACAATTAATACACAATTTAATTCAGCCATTCACCAAAATATACAACTCTTTAACCACAATGTACAATCTAATTAAGTTTTCAAAACATAAATCTGAAATCAAGCAGCGCAAACTAAAATAACATTTGTTCGCTGGAAAATTTGATCACATGGTACCCTCCGCATCGCGCGGGTACCCTGCTAGTCATCTAAAAAACAAAAACAATATATACGTGCAAATAACTCTCCACCGACTCATCATCCTATAAAAATCGTTCCCATATTCATTCATTCATCGTCTCTTCATTGAGCACTCTATTTATTCAATTCTCTCACTCTCAAGGTATCGATCATTCGTTTTAAAATTTCATTCTATTGAGTTTTTTAGTCTGCTAGATTATAAGTATACATGTGTTTTTTATTTGTATATGTTGTTAACTTGTTATGGTGTATTTAAATTTGTTTTGCAAATGTTGATTTGAATATTTTTTGTTGACAGATGAGGAACACTGAGACCCATAAACTTGTTGAAGTTATTAAGGTCACGACTGATGAGTTAAATCATAATAATGTAGTATCTTTCTCTCAACATGATTTACCCAAGGGAGCACTGCAGATATTAATCCGGATCACGCCTACATTAGTGCCCGAATTGTCCTTCATGTCTCTACGGCGTGACACAATCCGCAGCCTTAAGGACAAAATCTTTCACGAGATTCGTTCTCTCCCGTCGATGCAAAAGCTCTTCTTTGCTGGAGTAGAGCTCATCGACAACCACCGTACCTTTTCTGACTACAACATCCCTTGTAGGGCCACCATTGATCTTGTGGTACGACATATGGGACAGATTCCGATAGCTATTAAAACATGTATGGCCCCCTGGGCTTTGACCCAGCTGTCTTTCAATCCCCGCCGCACCACCATTCGGAGAGTGAAAGCCGTGTTTCGTTACAAGACATGAAGATCTACTAACCAACTAAGGCTGGTATACGCTGGACACGAGCTTCATGACAGCTACACCCTTGCCGACTACTGCGTCCAGTACGGGGCGTTCCTCTGGCTTATTAACAATAGAATATGCATGCCGGAAGGTTTCCTGAAAATATATGTCTTGATTGATTCCACCAAAAAACTCTTCCACCTTCTAGTGAATTACTTATGCACCATCAGCAATCTCAAAGCCATGATTGAGGAAAATGAAGGTATTCCCGCACACCTGCAGACACTATTTATGCCCCGAAAGCGGCTCCTGGATGGCTCTAGTACTATTGCAGACAACTACATCTATGATGAAACCTTCATCCATGTTGTTCAGGTTAGATGTCTCTCTTTATGTTTGCAGCTTCTTCAAAACCTCCCTTTGTTGTTTCTTCTAGCATTTTTTTAAACCAAAATTCCCTGCAAGTTTGTTATCTAATTTAAGAATGCCATGCAGGAAACAATGTTCGAGGACCAGAATGAAGCTATCTAAAGAGGCCCATGCTTGTCGGGAAGCAGATTAGGGCGAAGGCTGGGGACGTATTATTAAGAAATGCTCTCTCATGTCACTCTAACATAAAAATTTCAAAAGAATGGAACAGTATTGAAACTGATTTTTGTAATCAAAATAAAGTTAGAGTGACTAAATAAGAACAGTTCTCAAACTTGGTTACTATTTGATAGAAGACATATGCCATGCAGTTAACTTTGAATACTAGTGTTTTGAATGAATTGCATGATGCCATATATGTAACTGTGTAATCGTATCTAGATGGTTTGATCAAGGTCTCACATTGGTTATATTTTGTTATGATGTATTCAAAGCTTAATTTGATCTCCAATTATGTGATTGCTTCATTTTTTGCAACAAATTTTGATATATTGTTTTCAAACCCTAGAATTTGTGTTTCCTGTATAAGCTTTAAATTGTGATTTTTGGAAGTTGCATGATGTTGTGTGTTGAAGCATAATCTGGCGCGGGCAGGATTCAACGACTCTCCTTGGCCGTTAGTCGTCTTCTCGAGCCCTAATAGACCTGTCAACAAAGAGAACCCGTTAGGAGTGGACCCGAGGCCGTAGCCCCGGGGTCCACCTCCGACGGTCAAGTTAGTATCGGCGTGATGTAGCCAATATATCTTAGGGTTAGAGATAACCTGTCATGTATATATAGGCATGGATTAGGGTTTAGGTGTAGAGTGGGCCGCTGATGCCGGGCCTGACCCATTCCTGGCCCAGTCCGGACCATACGTCCACAAGCCCCCCAAGTCTAGTATGAGATAGCGCATGGCTATGTTATGCTAGACTTAAGTTCTGATGGCCGCGTAGGTGAAAGTGGAACCCGCATGCTGCATCCTGGGTGAGGGCATACCTTTTGTACCAGTAGCGACGCAGCATGGTGCGACAGAAGACGTGCTTCTGTAGCAGAAGTGCGCGCTGTGCGCGACAAAGATGTGCGACAGAAGACGTGCTTCTGCGCATAAGTGTGCGCTGTGCGCGACAAAGAGGTGCGACAGAAGACGTGCTTCTGCGCATAGGTGCGCGCTAAAGATGTGCGACAGAAGACGTGCTTCTGTAGCAGAAGTGCGCGCTGTGCGCGACAAAGGAGACGTATGCGCATACGGAAACAGTGGTATATATACCCTGGTAGCCCCCCAAGTTTGATGGTGCTACTCGTGTAGGAGCATTAAACTTATGTAATCTGCGAAAAACACTCAATGCAAAGATTAAAAGTATATGCCGCGAATCGCAGCATATAAAACCTAATAAAATTAAGCAATATATAGTACATAGCATAAAAAAAATATATAGCACATAGCATATAAGAAAATTAGCAGTGCGCACCCGTCGTGGGATGCGTACCGACGAAATAATTAATTGTGTTTTTTTTTTTTTTAACAGATGGACGTACCGTGACCGCGACGAATAGACACAGATGGATTTATCTTAACCGCATAGACTCGAACGTTTCTGGATGATCGCAGATGTTTATACCACGGCTTTTGTCCAGTGCGCATCATGGCAATTGACTAGCATCGTGGTTTTCGCGCGTACGCGTTCTCTGCGAAGATGTCTGAACGCACGGTCTAACGCGGGTAGATTTATCGCGACTGCGTTAGTCGACCCGAACATGCGTACCAACCATAAAAACAGTATCTGCGCGAATTAATTCGCGGCTAAAAAATAAAATAACTCCGATCGTGCGGATATTTTCTTAGGTCCAATCGTGCGGACTAAAATATAAAATAGGTCCGATCATGCGGACTAAAAGATAAAAAATAGGTCCGACCGTGCGGACTTTATCATAATCTCATGTAAAGAAAAATTGTAATTCGTATACAGTTATTTGTATGTGTATCACAGTTAAGTTATGAAATTTGATGATTTAAGACTTATAACAAATGATTTTGCTTAAGTGCTTGTTTATATTAATGTCAATATCAGTTTATATATCGAAACCTATTGCTGTCGCTAACGTTGCATTCTTACAACAATGTAGAGGACACCATATAGTGCAAATCTTATGGAAAAAATTGACGTTTTATAACTTGTTGATAAAGTTTTACACATCGTCCAATTTAATAAAGTTTTACGCATGGCAGAATGCAAAGGTTTTAGAGTTACCGACTTTAGAAATTGATGCTGCTTTTCGGTAATATGAGAACACGAAACATAGTTTATTCGTGTCCCACGGATGGCGCCAACTTGTTGAAGCATAATCTGGCGCGGGCAGGATTCAACGACTCTCCTTGGCCGTTAGTCGTCTTCTCGAGCCCTAATAGACCTGTCAACAAAGAGAACCCGTTAGGAGTGGACCCGAGGCCGTAGCCCCGGGGTCCACCTCCGACGGTCAAGTTAGTATCGGCGTGATGTAGCCAATATATCTTAGGGTTAGAGATAACCTGTCATGTATATATAGGCATGGATTAGGGTTTAGGTGTAGAGTGGGCCGCTGATGCCGGGCCTGACCCATTCCTGGCCCAGTCCGGACCATACGTCCACAGTGAGATGGAAGTAGGCTGTGCTTTTTAAACCCTTGAAGTTGTTAGGTATTGATTTCATCAAATTAATGTATCTGGGTTCTCACTTTGCTCAAATTTCGATTCTATAAAAATTGTTGTTTATGTCTCTATTATTCAATATCCAAATGATTTGGTTATTGCTTGTTAGTATTGTAGTTTGCTGTTTTGGTCCTCTGTCTCCGTGGTGGTAACTAAGAGAGCTAGGTGTCATAACAAGGCTTAACTTCGTCGTCGCGTCACCTCAGCGTCACATCAGCATACCACTTCTCCACAACTAACCACAACAAACCCCCCTCACTCACAACCAATGTTGCAAAAATCGTGAATCAGTAGTCGGGCGGTCGATCAACCTGTAGCAAGTAATCAGTCAAGTCGGGATTAATCGGTGATTAATCGGATTGGTATTTCCTGCAATTTTTTGGTATTTCTGGAGACCAAACTAAAAATCTTAACCGATTCCAAGCCTGCTATGTTTCCAAACCTCAATAAAAGGCTCAAATTCTAATTATGATGCCCATTGTGCGTTATAAATGAAATATACGATCCCCAAATTAAGTAGAATGCCTAAATTATTATTTTTTTTAAATGACCGATTTGGCCGATTTTTTACCGATTCGGACGATTTTTTATCGATTCGGCCGATTTTTGACCGATTCGGCCGATTCAGCCGATTTTTTGACTGCTTAGTGTTGATTTTTTTCCTAGGCCGATTTTTCGACCGATTTTCAAAAATCGACAAGGTACTCGGCCGATTAACGATTAATCGGAGATTAATCGGCCGAGTTGACCGATTTTTGCAACATTGCTCACAACAAACCCCAACTTACTCATTTGGGTCCCACATACACATTTATCAAACACACAACCACAATAAAAAATAAAAAATAAGTACAAAAAGTAAACGATCTCAGCTCGTTGTGGTGACGAAGCAGGGTTCGACGACGAGCGACGACAAGCCCAGCCGGTGTGGTGGCGAGCGACGACGAGCTTGCCACGGTGGCGGCGAAGAGGACGGCGAAGACCACACCTTGTGCTCTAAGTCCACTTTCAACTTTGTCATCATCGTTTTTAGGTGGTAAATGAAGCTCTTTTTCATGGTTTGTGATTGTTAGTCTGTAAAATCTGATACTCCTTTTAAGTTTTTGTTGACAGTGGTACTACTTTGGTTTAAAATTATAATATTAGCTGGTTTGATGTAATGTCGGTGTTCATATTAGATTTGCTTGCATATGCTCGGCTAGAGAATTCCACTGTTTCATAGCCATTTTCAGTTGATAGCTCAACTTGATTAATCACTGATTCAAACACTTTTCTTAATGGCCCTGCACAGTGTAATTGAAGTTAATTTAGGTTGGTGTCACAAGTTGGGGTTGTTTTGAGGTACCTGTCAAGGAAACCCGTGGAATTAGCTTTAGCTCTTGTAAGCCGAGGCTCCCCTTATAGTTTGATAAGAAACATTTCAGTCCTTTATAAGCTTAAGCTTGAGGATGTGGTAGTCCGTTGCTTTCAGCTTTGGGGGTGTTAGTGCAGTACAATACCACACGCTATGTTAGACTTGTAGGCGTTACAACTAGTAAATAAACCCTAATTCGCCATTACTCTGAAATCATTGATAATCAATTGTCCATTGGTATGATTTATTACTCTTTCAAGTTATTTGTTTTGCTTTTGATCTGTATATCCATTCAATCAGTTTTTTTTAGTTGAATCTTAGTGTTTTCGGTTTGTTTAATGATTGAATCAATTACTTTATGAACTTGATTTTTATTAGTCGATCGATTAATGTATCCTTGAATGGCAACATATGTTTTTATTTACCGTGTGTATTGTTCATATACTTTGATGTGCATTCTCACTTAGGGTTAGGGTTTGAAATTTAGGTCAAAATCGTTGATGTCAAGTTCGTTAGGCGCTGCCGGGGAACCGATACCGACATCTATGGTGTCAATTTTCGGTATCGAGAAACATAGCGAGTAAGTTTAGAGGTGAAAATGTTGCGTTTCATTAGTGTAAGAAGGATGATCTGAATCTAAAGAAGTGTCTTGAGAAAGGCCTTCAAGTTACGAGATGTATTTGGTCGCTCTAAATGTATATATGTAATATGCTCATCTATGTCTTGAATGTTTGTTACATTATGTGTTTTGAGTAGTTAATATATAGGTGTGAAATGGTGAAATGAATGTAATTAGGTTACACCTTTCATGTTGTAATAACATGGATATAGTTTCGCTGTGATTTGTTTGTTGATTACATTATTTGATTGGAATTGGTGTGAAATATGCTTGACACATGAGACTTATTATGAACATTAATGTAAACTGAAATACACTAAACTTGTGTTGCTTGAAACCACCACTATTCAACCCCCTTCTAGTTTTCCACAATGGCAACTACCCAAACTCCACAACAAACGTCATGTAAAAAGAAGTTTTATTTTTTCTCTGAATAAGTAACGTATACTTTGAATTCTAAAAGCGGATACATTAAATTTTTCAATATATATTGCATTGTTTGCTTTTACATACATATTTAGATTTTGGCATGCGTTATCCTGAAGCTAGCCCGACCATCCGAATAAGTAAACATATACTTTGAATTCTAAAAACGGATACATTAAATTTTTCAATATATATTGCATTGTTTGCTTTTACATACATATTTAAATTTTGGCATGCGTTATCCTGAAGCTAGCCCGGCCATCTGAATAAGTAACATATACTTTGAATTCTAAAAACGGATATGTTGAATACACAAAGACCTTGATAGATCTTAAGCACTCGGAGATCGTTAGTGTTGCCTATGTAATCACAAGCAAACTAATAGAAGATCTCTACAACTCGTATTCTTTAGCGGAATGAAAATACAAGTTATAATAACTAAGAACTCTTAGATCCTCTATGGATCTTTTGTTTATTGAAACTCTATGTTTCGGATATTTTACAAGACTTGAAAGACTTTCCAAAAACTTATCTAATACAAACTATTATGGTTCCTTTTATAGATAAGAAACCCTAAACACTCACGAGCATTCACAACGTATGCTCCTAATACAAGCATAGACAACGCATGCACCTAGACAAGCATGCAACTCATCATAATGTTTTACTAATCATATTGTTTTGTTCCAAACACATTCTGAGTAAACTCTAAACAATACGGTGCCAACCTATCCTTCATACGGCGCTGACTTTTCCTGCATACGGCCTACATACGGCGCTTATCTCTCCTATGTGGATTCGCACTATCAGCAGAATCACGATTTCTGCATTATCACTTCAGTTGAAGTATAACTTCAGCAGAATCCATTCTTCTTCAGCAGAAACTCTTCGGCAGATACTTCAGCAGATCCAGTAGTTTACCGTAATTCCCAAAAATCCTCCCTTAAACTGGAATTTGACTAGGTTAAGTTCCAGTTTCCTTGATAGATCGTTAATACTATTGAGGATTGTACCATCTTATGACAAAATTTTCAAACAATATCCTCCCCATACCGTAAACACTTCTGAGCTATGAAGGTCCAGTTTCTTGAGCACAAATACTTCACATTAAGAGGATTGCATTCGAACATCAGCAGCAAGATTCAGAAGAAGGACATCTCTATGATGACTGAACTGTTATACACCAGATCTTTGCAGCAACATATGACATCATGTACATCAAAACATATAAGTTTCATACTATTCTCATCACTTCCAGGTGTGTTAACTCCTGTGAGAGGTGAATCATTGAAAATAATGGGTTTGATGTCTCTTTACCAATAGCCATCACTACTGGAGTAGTCATATGTTTGAGTTCGAAAACTATGGTACATTGATAACCATCTGATTTATTGGCAAACCAGCAACCATATAAACGGATTTGACTTGTCTTTACCTGTAGCCGTTTGCTCAGGACTAGTCAATTCTTAGAATTGGTGAATTGAGAACCAATAATGGATTCAATTGCCTTTACCACATGCCATATACATGTGGGCTAGCCAATTCTTGGATTCCAAAAAGGAATAGACCATGGTGAATTGATGACCATACAACCCTCAGCAGTTTAAGCATGGGTGGTTGTAGACCCTATGATTTTGAGCAAACCATTACAGCTATCAACAGATTTGTTGTGTCTTTACCAAAGCTGTACCCTTTGGACTAGCCAACTCTTTGACATACACAAGGTATATCTGGTGAGTTAAAAACTATCAGAATTGTACAACAAACAAACCTGCATAAAAGTAAGTTTTTTTTTTTTTTTTTTTTTTTTTTTTTTTTTTTTTTTTTTTTTTTTTAACTAAGAAATTGAAAAATAACACAGAAATTAACAAATAACATAAATAACACAAATTAAATGCAACAAAACAAGGTAGTGCAGAGAGTACCCAGTACCATGATTAGGATGAGGATGAGGCCTGTTGCTGTTGTAGAAGTTGAGTCTTGATCAAACCCACCAATGTTGAAGCAGACAATCTTTCATTGCCCACTGGTTCTGGAGGAATCTCCAATTTCTGACTAAGCATCCTTTCCATAAGTCTCACGAGCAATGGATACTTTCTTTCAGCAAGCATGCAGACAGTGATTCCACCCTTAGTCTCAAGCACATGCACACGAGGGAGAGGATAGAATCTCCAGGACGCAACCTTTCACAGATGTGAGTTCTCCCAAATGGAATGTGCTTTACTATTGGGAGAATGAGAGTTTAACAGGACTTGAAGATCTCCCAGTAAGAACATCCCAGAACCTTGTGGTGCCTTGTTGCAGTAATGGGTGGTAACAAGAGTGTACAGAGTAAGCAAATCTACCCTGTCTACCAAGTGTAGAATTTCCTTCAGAAAGATGAATTCCATTGAAGTGGATCCTTTCGATGAATGACATTCATCTCATCATCCTTCAGATTCCAATCGACCAACACATTTTGATCTCCCTCAGGAAAATCAGCAATAGAACCCTCTATAATGAAAGTTGAGTCATCAGCTTCAAGATCCAAGGGAGATCTTTTGGCCATTCTCTTCTTCCTCCTACCAGGCTTATAGATTTCCCCAGAGGGAGCATTTTCAGTTTGAACATTTGTGGAAAGACTTGAAGAGGTAGAGGGAGACTTAGTTGGAACACCTTCACGTAGTGCATTCATCCTGTGAAGCATCTTTATCGCCCTTTTTGTTTTTATTTCAGCGAGATCAGCTTCCTTAACTTTAGAATCTTCTTGTGTGTCAACGGTTGCCACAGATGAAGTGGGAGCTGATACATCAGGTGCTTCAGGAGAATTGGCAGATACTTCAGCATTATAACTTCAGTGGAGTCAAATTTTTTGCTTCAGTACTTTTAATTTCAGAAGAAACAAGCAACAATCTTTTAGCTATCTTGACCATATACCAATGAACCACACTTGATGAATTTGATCTTGATCATGAAATAGACAAACTGCAATCCAGACAACTGCAAAACAGACACAAAAACACACAAGAACAACACAAAGACAAACAAACTAAAGAATTATTAGAAAGTTAGTGTTAATAAACAAAATAACACACAAAAATATGCAGAGTTTGCACAAATCCTCCCCTGAGGCATATGCCTCCCCTGAGGCCTATGCCTCCCCTTAAACTTTGCAGTCAAGGGTTTAGCATTCCAATATTGACCACAAGGTGTTGAAACCTTGGTCCATCAAAAGCTTTTGTTAATAAATCCGCCACATTATCATCAGTATGAATTTTAGCCACTTTTATCAAATGTTTTTCATATGCATCTCTTATAAAGTGGTGCCTGATTTCAATGTGTTTTGTTCGACTGTGAAAAACTGGATTTTTGACTATGCAGATGGTACTTTGATTATCTATATAAATTGTTGTGTTCATGAAGTTGTACCCATAGTCCAGCAATTGGTTTTGAATCCAAAGGACCTGTCCACAGCAATTTGCAGCAGCAACATACTCTGCTTCAGTAGTTGAGGCAGCCACAATGGTTTGTTTCTTGCATTGCCAAGAAATCAACCTCTTTCCAAGAAATTGGCAGCCTCCAGTTGTGGATCTTCGATCCAGATTTGCACCAGCATAATCACTGTCACTATATGCTTCCAACTTGAAAGGAGACTCTTTTGGGTACCAAAGGCCTAAATGAGGTTGGCCTTTGAGGTACTTAAAGATCTTCTTGACAACATTGAGATGGGAAGTAAGTGGAGTGACTTGATGTCGAGAACAAACACTCACAGCAAAAGTAGTATCAGGTCTTGAAGCTGTTAGATACATCAATGAACCAATCATGGACCTGTACAGATGAACATTCACAGGTAGATCTGGTTCATTATTTGTTTTAGTCTTTGGAGCTTCATAAGGTGTTGTGGCAGTCCTAACACCTTCCATACCAAATTTCTTCAAAATGTCCCTCACATATTTATCTTGACAGATAAAGATGCCATCTTGTTTCTGCTGAACTTGGAGACCCAAAAAGAAAGTAAGCTCTCCCATAGCACTCATCTGAAATTCTCCCTTCATTAGTTCCTCAAATTCTCTGCACCAAGCTTCGTTTGTGGAGCCAAAAATAATGTCATCCACATAAACTTGCACAAGAATGATGTCTGAGTAATTCTTCTTTAGGAACAGAGTTTTATCAATAGCACCTCTCCTATAGCCATGCTTCAGCAGAAAGGATGAAAGCCTAGCATACCAAGCTCTAGGTGCCTGATGTAAGCCATAGAGAGCTTTGACAACCTTGTAAACATGATTTGGGTGATCTGGGTCTTCAAATCCCTTAGGTTGAGTGACATAAACCTCCTCTTCAATCTCACCATACAGAAAAGCACCTTTAACATCCATCTGATACACCATGAAACCCATGTAAGAAGCATAAGCCAAGAAAATTCGAATGGCTTCAACTCTAGCAACAGGTGCAAACACTTCATCATAATCAATCCCCTCCTCTTGTCTGAAGCCTTGAGCCACTAATCTTGCCTTATTTTTTTATCACAACACCCCGAGCATCTCTCTTATTCTTCAAAATCCACTTTGTCCCAATGGCATATTTGCCATCAGGGAGTGGAACCAAGATCCAAACCTGCTGATTGTGAAATTGTTGCATCTCTTCTTGCATTGCTTCTATCCAGCTTGAATCTTCAAGAGCTTGAGAAACACTTGTTGGTTCCACTTGAGAAAGAAAACAAGCAAACAGACAATGCTTGAAGTCTGTGTGATTGTCTCTTTGCTGGTTGGAGACATAAGAGAGAAAAGCAATCTGTCCAAACTGAGGACTTGTTATAGCCCTGCGAGTTCTAACAGGTGCCAGAAGATCACCTATTATGTTGGATTGAGGATGAGCAATATTGATCCTCTGAGTAGTATTGGGGCTGACTTCAATGGATGAATCAAGATTAGTTATAGTTGGCTCAAACTTAGCATCATAAGAGGGTGAGGTGAAGATGCCAGCTTTGGGTTGATGATTTCCAAGATCTGAGGATCTTGGAAAGCGTGTATAAGGTTCTCCAAAGTCTGAAGACACTTGAGAAGGAACATGAGAAGAAACAGCATAGCCTTCAGCGGATTTGTGGATGGTAGGTGTGACAGAATCAACTTCAGCAGAAACATGGTTTCTACTGACTCCTTCATTAGCAACCTCTCCATTCAGTTTCTCTGCTTCAAGCTTAGCTGCAAATTCTTGAGTCTGAAGCCTAGCAAGGTCCTCAGCATAATGTGATTCATCTTCATCACTCTTATCAGCAATATCCTTGGAGGTGGTACCTGCAATATTGTTAGGGGAGAAAGAAGGCACAAGTATAGGTTGTTCATCATCTTCAAACTCATTTTCAGAGTCATCATCCAAGGTACCTGCATTGTTAGTGGGAGACTCTTGAGGACCTGCATTTTGGTTAGCCAAATGTCTAGTGTAACCCAAATAATCAGTTAAGTAGTCAAGGTCAAAAGACCACGTATGACCCTGTCCTTGAACATTAGGCTTATCTTCCAAGTATCTCAGGTTCAAAGTCTCCTCTATCTTTTTGGCTTGCAAATTGTACACCCTGTATGCCTTACTATGAGCTGAATAACCCACAATATAACCATCATCAGCCTTCTCATCAAACTTTCCCAACGGATCACTGGTGTTTAGAATGGTTACTTGACAACCAAAAGGTTTTAGGTAGTGAATGACAGGAACCTTCCCAAAGAGAAGTTCATATGGTGTTTTGAGTTGAGGTCTAGTAATGGAGACCCTGTTTAGCACATAGAATGCTGTGCCAACAGCTTCAGTCCAGAACATAGTGGGCAGTTTAGAGTCTGCAAGCATTGATCTTGCAGCCTCTATTAAGGTCCTATTCTTTCTTTCAGCCACCCCATTTTGTTGTGGGGTTCTTGGATTACTATAATCCCTTTTTATACCTTTTGACCTACAGAGTTCTATAAGAATAGCATTCTTGAACTATGTCCCATTATCACACCGAATTCCCTTAACCTTTTTATTCAACTGATTTTCAACGAGGGTGATGAAGTCAGTCAGCACTTGAGATGTTTCATCTTTGGTTCTTAGAAAGAAAACCCAACAAAATCTGCTATAGCCATCAGTGATAACCAAACAGAAGGACTTATGATCAATGCTTCTGACTTGAGTTGGACCAAACAGATCCATGTGGAGCAACTGAAGAGGTTCAGAAATGATGCTCATAGCATTGATAGCTTTGTAGGAGGCTCTGTGTTGTTTTCCTTTGTTGCATGCAACACAATTATGATCATTGGTGAAAACTTTGGAGGGAAGACCTTCAACAAGACCCATTTTAGAGAGTTTGTTTATGGTCTTGAAATTCACATGAGCCATCCTCCTATGCCATTTAGTAGACTCATCAAGGGATGCTTTAGCCACCAAACAAGTGAGGTCACCAGCATGTTGAACTTCATTAAGGTTAAATGTGTACAAATTGTGAGTTCGAGGAGCTTTCAGCAGAATTGAAGTTTCTTCTGGGAGTTTGAAGTCTTTAGACAGCACAAGACATTCATTCTCAGAGAAGAGTACTTTGTTCTTGGTGTCACAGATTTGTGAAACGGAGAACAAGTTGAAATGCTGAAGTTCCTTAACATAGTACACATTTTCAAAATCCAGATGAGGTGTCTTTATGGTGCCTTTCCCTGTGATACTCCCATCACTTCCTCCAAAAGTCACATTGCCTCCTCCTTCTATAGGAAAAAAATTGTGCATCATATCTCTGTTCCCAGACATGCTTCTGGAACAGCCACTATCAACAATACCAATATCTTTATGCTTAAGGGGATGATCCTACAAACAACAACAAAATATATACATATAGTTAGTATTCAAAGGAGGTTCAAGTCATTACTGACTTGAACCTGCCTTGTGGATCACAGGTGTAGGCCATGAAGATCTAGAGGATCCACCATTGTTCTTGGTCCTCCATTGATGATTGGGTCCCTTGATAGTCCAAGAACAACCTGCTGAGGGCTTCACATCAGTACTCCCATATCCCATCCCAGCATACATAGAGTCAACATATGTAGGCCAATAACCATGATTAAAGTATGGGCTAGTTGTTTGCACATAAGGTCTGGCAACTGAACTTCTCTAATGAGAGTTAGTATGAGCTGCCTGTGGAACATAAGGTGGAATATTATCAACATTGGTCCACTTTGATTTATGTTTCTGGTGAATAGCACATGCACTCAATCTTTGCTCATAAAAATCACAATCCTTAATTAAATGAAATTTACTTCCACACACAAAACATGTCTTCTTCTTGGAATATTTATTAAAATAGGGAGATGTTTGATTACATGCAGAAGTACTTAAATCAGAAACATTCAAGGAATTATTTTTAACAGACTGATTATGCAAAGATTTAAAAGATAAATCTTCAGAAGAAACTGTCTTGGAAGTTGATTCCTCAGCAGCTTTTCTAGAAGGCTTGTAAATAGACTGGGGTGCAGGCTTGGGTGTAGGCTCAGGTGAGGGCTTGGGAAGGTCAGACTTCTCATTTGAATCACAGCTTTTATAGGAAGTAGACCCTTGATCCGATGAATTGTCACTGTCAGAGCAAGAGACAAAGTCATTAGATGAGGTATCAGGGTCTGGCAAGTCTTTTGACTTTTTGCCATATAGATGATGTGATCCATCAAAGTCAACAGTGATGGATAGGTCTATGGGCATAAATTCACCTCTAATAGGTCCAGGGACAACATGCAGTTTACCTTCTTTTACAAAGTTAGCTAACCCTGCTGGTGTTGATTTACGACCATCATTCCTAGCTTCTAATCCTACATACTTTTGAAAGCCTAAACCTAAGCCAGAGGTTACTGATTGACTGTTATAGATTTCTCTAGCCAGATTATCACCTGAAATTAACCATTGATTATGCCTAGCTATTTCCTCAGCTAGTTTTTCTTTAAGCTCTAGGTTCTCAGACACAGCTTCAGCCTTTACTTTTTCAGACAGTTTTAAGTAATTATTTGCAACTTCTAGATCAAACTGTAACACCTTTATCTTTTCTTCATAAGCTATTTGATTCTTTTGAAACCATACCTTTTGTCTTTCTACTGTTTTTAATGCTAGTTTATGAGCTTCATTTTCAACATAGCATTCATTGAACTTAGGTTTCATAGCATCATACTCTTCTTTAAGTTCGTTGTATCTTAGACTACAACCAAATATACAGTTGTGTACCTGAGATAGTCCCATCAAGGCAAACTAATCATGCCTTTCATTCGAAGTACACCTTGCCAGCAATCCAAGCTTATCAGTATCATGAGCTTCCTCATTCACAGGTTCATGTGCAGTCCAGTTGACCTGTTCATCCATGGTGAGAAGAGTTGCTGAAGCTCCAGCTTCCTGCTGTTTCTGCTGATAGGAAATGTAGTTAGCTCCATCTCCACTCTTCCTGTCTTTGCATTCCCTTGAGAAATGCCCCATCTGGTGGCAAGTGAAACACTTGACTTTTCTCCTGTCAAAGCGAGCTGGTTCCTTTCCCTTGAAAGCAAACTTCCTTCCAGACTTCTCTTCAAACCTTTTGATATCCACTGACAGCAATGCCACCTGCATTTTCAGTTTCATCTCCTCCATTTCAAGTGGGTCCACCTGATCAAAGTCTTCATATGCAAGATACTGCTGAGTATCATAATCAGCAACAAATGAATGAAGAACATCCTCCATCACACTACTAGTCTTAGTTTGAGAACATGGTGGAGTGGGACGAGTGTTATGTGGTGGAGTGGGAGTGCAAGATGATGATGGAAAGTAGGTTGAACTAGGAGCATGTACCATCACGTTGGAGTGAGATGTCCCAACAAATGCTGCATGGCCTGAAGAAGATGCACGGTAGGGAGTTCTGACATCAGGTTCAAGAGATCTGAGTCTGTTGTACAGCTCATCAAAGGTGAGCATGTCCAACCCACCTTTAGCCTTGAGGGCTATACTTACATGTAACCATGATGGAGGCAAGGATCGTAGGAACTTTGAATTGCAATCATCATTGTCAGGTTTTGCATTCAGCTGGTTTAGCTGACTCAAAATCCTATGGAACCTGTCGTATCCCTTGTGGATACCTTCTTCTTCGGAGATATTAAAGTCTTGAAATTGTTGTCTCAGCATGGACTTCCTCATTCTCTTCGATTCTTCATTGCCACCGAACCTTGCTTTGAGAGCCATCCATATGTCCTTTGCATCATCCATGTGGTGAAAATCACACAGGTGATCTTCAGGAATGGCTTGAAGAAGGATAGTTTTTACTTTGTGCTCTCTCTGCATAGCCAGCACCTCTTCAGCAGTTTTGGGAGGAGCCATGATAAACTTCCCATCCCTGTCTGGAATCATTTTCTTTAGACTGTTTCCTTTCTTCACTACCTCCCACAGATTCCAATCAATATTGGAAATCCAGTTTTCCATCTTCATAGTCCAAAGATCATACTCTTCCCTTTTTAAATAAGGAAATTTACCATTACTGTTTGAAAGACTAAGCTGTTGCATGGAAGTGGTGTTGGTGTTGTTTGTGTTGGTGACTTCAGTTTCATTATCAGATCCAGGCATGGTGAGTGTATGTTTGGTTGTATGGGGGTGAGAATGGTTCTTAGTATCGTAGAGACTTTCCCGAGGCTCTGATACCACTTGTTGAATACACAAAGACCTTGATAGATCTTAAGCACTCGGAGATCGTTAGTGTTGCCTATGTAATCACAAGCAAACTAATATAAGATCTCTACAACTCGTATTCTTTAGCGGAATGAAAATACAAGTTATAATAACTAAGAACTCTTAGATCCTCTATGGATCTTTTGTTTATTGAAACTCTATGTTTCGGATATTTTACAAGACTTGAAAGACTTTCCAAAAACTTATCTAATACAAACTATTATGGTTCCTTTTATAGATAAGAAACCCTAAACACTCACGAGCATTCACAACGTATGCTCCTAATACAAGCATAGACAACGCATGCACCTAGACAAGCATGCAACTCATCATAATGTTTTACTAATCATATTGTTTTGTTCCAAACACATTCTGAGTAAACTCTAAACAATACGGCGCCAACCTATCCTTCATACGGCGCTGACTTTTCCTGCATACGGCCTACATACGGCGCTTATCTCTCCTACGTGGATTCGCACTATCAGCAGAATCACGATTTCTGCATTATCACTTCAGTTGAAGTATAACTTCAGCAGAATCCATTCTTCTTCAGCAGAAACTCTTCGGCAGATACTTCAGCAGATCCAGTAGTTTACCGTAATTCCCAACAGGATACATTAAATTTTTCAATATATATTACATTGTTTGCTTTTACATACGTATTTAAATTTTGGCATGCGTTATCCTGAAGCTAGCCAACCCATCCGAATAAGGTGGTGTTTATTTTTTAAGAGGCTCTGAATCTGAATCTGAACCGCACATCTGAATCTAAATCTGAGGCGTAAATGTCTGAATCTGACCGCATCTGAAAAGGAAAAAAAAAAACTTATGTTTAAACCGCACATTTGCTTGCTCGTACTAACTTTTTTGTTTTTCTTTTTTGTGTCAGCAAGAGGCAACAAGAGGCATTCAGACACCCCTCTCAAGTCTAGACCATTAAGATCTTACTGCCTTTGAACGCGTCTGAACGGGGGAAAAAAACAAACGGTCTGAACGACCAAAATGTCGGACCGCGTCTGAACGGTTCAGATTAAAAAGCTTGTAAAAGCCTCTTTATGAAAAACAAACACCAACTAAGTAACATATACTTCGAATTCTAAAAACGAATACATTAAAATTTTCAATATATATTGCATTGTTTAGCCACGTATAACCCAAAACTCTGATGATTCACGAACTATAACCCTCCAACGAATAACAATAACAGGATTATTACCATAGTTATAGTTATTGCTGATATCTATTAGTAAGTTTAGGGTATTATAGCTTGTATTATGGGCTTTAAGGAAAATGAAGTTGTATAAGCCCATAGATTGCAAGCGACCGACCTTTTAACAAGAGTTTTTTACTTGACCATAATAATTTGAAAAAGTAATTAACAAAGTATGTAATTTTAAATATAATTAACTAAGTACTTTAAGTAACTGTTTTTTTTATTTTAAAAAAGTTATAAAAACCAATGAAAGTTGGTTATTCACCCTTTTAACAAGCGTCTTCCTCATTTGCATAAACATCCTCATTTCGACATCCTCGTTATTTCGGACTAGTATTTCATTAGCAATGATGATGATGTAGGACATTGATTCCGATTTCCCGACGCCATCACTCGGAGGAAAATTATGTCTTGTTTTGATAATTTGGATGTCAACACGATTCCGATATGTCTTCTAAAGAAACACAATAAACAAATAAGTAGCGGACTGCTACCACCATAACGATTACAATCAACAAAACCCAATGTTATAACAAATACCATTGTTAATTATCTCAAAGTTCATACCGAAGTATCCTTACGTTCGTGATGTTTGTTCAAAGTTCATACCGGAGTCAGCAACACCGAAGTAGGAGACGAGAACATCAAGATGAAGACGATGGCTGGTATCTTTTTAATTATTTTCCTTTTTTGGATTGATAACATATCATTGATCAAGGAGACATGGCAGATTTGCTGCTAATAAACACATCTTGCATGATATTTTATGAATTTGTATAAAGAAGGAAAATACTTATTTAAATACTTTTAAAAATACATACTTTGTTAATTAGTTTTTCAAATTACTATCATCATCTAAAAAACAAAAACAATATATAACAAATAACTCTCCACCGACTCATCATCCTATAAAAATCGTTCCCATATTCATTCATTCATTCATCGTCTCTTCATTCACACTACACCAAAATCACGGTTTGGGGACGGGGATATTTTTTGGGTCGACTTTGTCGTCCCAAATTGTACGTAGGACCCACACGGTTTTCAACAAACACAAAAGTCAGATAATAACTTTTGACCCATGCATTTTGGGACGACAATGTCGTCCCATTTTGTAATTATTTAATTTTTTGTATTTAAATAACTTTTCACGAAAATTAAATACCCCCGCCAAACACTTTGGGACGACATTGTCGTCCCAAAATGTAAATATATTTTTTTAACCCAAGTTTTTAGTTAAATTATTTATTTTAAATAATTTTATTTAATATAGAATTAAAATTAAATAGTTTATATTCATGATTAAATACTTTAATCTAAAATTAAATACATTTATAGAATTAAAAAAAATATTTACCGCCAATTGTTTCCCGCCATTATTTTTACCGCCAATAGTTTCCCGCCATTATTTTTAAATAGTTTATTTAATTTTAAAAAATTATTTTTATTTAATTTAAATATTTTTATTTAATATAGAATGAAAATTAAATAGTTTATATTTATGATCAAATACTTTATTTTAAAATTAAATACATTTTTCCCGCCATTATTTTTCCCGCCATTATTTTTCCCGCAAAGTTTTCCTTATATATCCCGTCAAAACATAAATAACCACAAAACACACGTAACGATAAAATGGCTGATTACACGCCGGAAAAAGAGTGGTCACTGGTTTTATCGTCCATATATCTCTTTAGTCGAGTTCTTGATACGTATGGGTCAGAAATTTATGATGAATATGGTTCTTATAAGAACATAGATCCGTTTATGAGAGACGCATTCTGGAATGGTTAAGGAAAGAGCGATTATACAGAGTGTATTTGGACAGTGATGCTACTTCTGCATTATGGAATGGAGGAGCAAACCTACTGGAAGCTGAAGCAATATGGGAGCAGTTCGTCGTCAAGCAAAGGAAGGAAAAAGATGAAGCTGAAAAAAGCCCGTTCGATTACACATTTGATGATGCGGGAAATAGGGTAACAAATCTTGAAGCATTGTTTGAACAGTTCGTCAAGCAAAGGAAGGGAAAAGATGGTGCAGGTTCTAGCAGAGCGGGAAGTAGCAGGGAAAATAATTGAATGGCCGAGTTGTTTTGTTTGATCTGTTTCATTTTGTTGTCAAGTTGTTTCGTTTGAGTTGTTTCGTATGTCGTGTGTAGCATATGGTTTATGCCGTGTTGTGTATAATATCGTTTGCTTGCCGAGTTGTTTCGTTTGATCTGTTTCGTTATGTTGTCAAGTTGTTTCTTTATTCATGTGTAATTTAGTATTGGAAAAGGGGTGTTTGGAAACCATAATCTTGTTAACTTAGAACATGGTCAAATTGAAAGGTACATAGTAATAAGTGACATGTTAACTTAGAACATGACCAGCTTTACAAATCCAGCATGTGCTTTGATTTATAAAAATACTTGACGGATACATATTACAAGAACAACGACAACAACATCAATAACAACCACTACCAGAACAACAACTACAACAACAACAACATCAACAACAACAACAACTACCAGAACAACAACTACATCAACAACAACAACAAAAAGAACAACAACAACAACTACGTACAACAACAACTACAACTACAAGAACAACAACTAATACTACATACGGAGATTATCCATGTCACCTAACAGCTCATGAAGTAATGCATCCGACTGACATGCGTGGTCGTCAGGAATCGTTGCCATTTCAAGTTTGGCCTCAAGCACCCTTATTCTTGTCTCTAGCACATGTTTTTGTGTTTCAAGCAAGCTTATCCTAAGATCTTTTTCATGGCAGCTCGAGCACTCTGTTGGTGCAGAGATTGTTCTTAAGTACTCGTCAAATGCATCCTTCCACATAAAATATCCGCACCCATTATCTTTTCTGGGCTGTTACATAATAAGAAAATTTTAAGAGATTACAACCCAATTATTTGTATATTTACATAAATAAGAAATGTATGATTGTTCACCTTTGACAGAGGACATGAATAATATTGTTGTCCAGATGAATATTCTCTATGCGATGTTCTTAATTTTATATTTCCTGCTCCACAAGAACACATAAAAGGATTAAATGGCTCCATATCAGGTTTTGAAATTTGTGCGAAGATAAGAGGTTGAGAGGTTGAGTGGTTTGAGGATAAGATCTGGTGGCTTTTGGTGGGATAAGATCTCAAGTTTTCTTTATGTGATATATAGAGCAGATCTGGTAGATTTTGGTGGGAAATTTTGGCGCCATTATTATTGGAGGGAAATTTTGGCGCCATTATTTTTGGAGGGAAGTTTTGGTTGGATGTTACATATCATGTATCATGATACTATCTCGATTCATCCGTTTTAACATGTCATGTATAACGACATTATCTTGACTCGTTCGTTTAACATTTCATCCGTTTTAATTTATCTAAAAAATTTATCATTAATTTTAAGAATCCAAACAACCTCAAAAGTAGCAAAAATTTTAAGAAATTTTATAACTAATTTAAACTTTATATAACTAATTAATTAATTTTTAAATTATTTAAAAAGTTTATAACAAATTTAATTTATTTAGTATTAATTAAATAATTTAAACACACTATATTATACATAAAATAAAGGAAAATAAAAAAAAAAGACAAAAAGGGACGACATTGTCGTCCCCTTTTTTTTACCAAAAATTTTCACGAAAGTTAAATATGCCGCCAAATAATTCGGAGGAAAAATCACGGTTTGGGGACGACATTGTCGTCCCTATTTGGTCGTCCCAAAACACCTACAATAATTAACCAGATCTCATATTCTCTGTCTTCAACAATTGCAAACAAAACCCACCAAAACTGCTATAATATCCCTCGTAAAAAAAGAAAAAAAATCGGGAAAAATCACAAAAAAACGCAATTTTCTTCAAAACACTACTATCACTCTTACCCATCAATTACACACGCACCACTGTGCACAATTTGTATAATTTTTGTTATTTTGTCACATTTAAAGGTATTTTTTTTTTGATAAAATTTGGTTTGTTAATTTAATTTCTTTAATTATGGTTTGTTTACAATGGTTTTATGTTGTGTTTGTGTTGGTTAGATGGTCCACCGCAACAGCTCACCACCACCGTGAACCACCGCCGTGAACCACCACCAACAACCGCAGCAGCTGCAGCAGCTCCACCACCACCACCTTTTGTGTTGGGGTTAGTGACTTTTTTTTTTTAATTTTGTTAATGTGTTTTGGGACGACAATGTCGTGCCTAAAGTTTTTATTAGTTAATTTGGTACGACAATGTGTTTTGGGACGACAATAGTTTGTTTAACTTTGGTTTTATGTGTAGTGTTTGGGACAGCCGGGACCGTAGACAGCCGGGACAGCCGAGACCACCTCTTTTTCTCTTTCTCTTTTCTTCACTTCGTGTATTTCAGCCGCGAAATAGGTATATATATATATATACTTTTATTACTTTGTCGATAATGTATATACTTTTATTACTTTGTCGATAATGAAAATGATATGTGATATCGAAAAAAATGTTATGTGATATGTTATTAATTGTTACTTATAAACTTAAAGTGACCGTGTTAAAATGAAAATGATATGTGATATATATGTTATTAATTGTCGATACTGAAAATGATACTTGTGTTACTGTTTTTAGGATTTTAGTGATTAATTTTGGAAATTCCCCGTCCGAAGTTAATCATCCTATAGAAAACCCGTCCGAAATTAATTTATTAGAAATTAATTTCGGAAAGTCCCCTGTTTGGGACTGCTTTTTGAATGTTTTGTCTCATTTAGGATATGGATGCGTATAACTGTTTTACTATTTGAGAGAAATTCGACAGTATTTCCCTTTCACTCCTACGAATATGTCTTTAATGCACATATTTGGGGAGTTGAGGGGAAATACTGCCGAATTTTTTTCAAATAGTAAATCAGTTATACGCATTCATATATGAGACGACACATTCAAAGAGTGGGTTAGGATTGCCTTCCATAGTTGCACTAGGTAAACAGAACAGCTCATAATTACGTCTTTTCATGTTTGAATATGTATGTATATATACAAATTAATTTTTTTGAATATGTTTTTTTACAACGCAGTCATGACAATTGATAAGAGTTGGACCACTGTATCCAACCGTAATTCCCCAGAATTTTTAAATGGTCTTTTTGCATTCATCGCGCATTGTAAGCCATTGGTAAACCCCATCACAAAAATGATTCATTGCCCATGTGTTCGTTGTGGTAACGCTCCAACTAAATTGGGTACGCTCAAAACTCTTGAGTTACACATATCTAAATACGGGTTTGACATACTTTATACCCCTTGGAAATATCACGGTGAACCACTTCCTCCACCCGTAGTACATAACATACCACAACCACCTTCACCTGAACACATGAACATGGATGCATTCTTCCAAGATATTTCTGCTGATAATGTCCCAACTCCACCATCTCAAACAACAGTTTCTCAACCAGATCAAACAACAGGTCCTCAACCAGCTCAAACCAGTGATCATAACATTACTAACAAGTACGAAGAGTTACTTGCTAGGTCCACCCAAAAGTTGTACCCAGATTGTGATATGACTACATTGGGCTTTACGTCAGAGCTTTCGCACATCAAGGTCTTACATAAAATAACTGATGTCGGGTTTAACAAGATTCTAGCTCTTTTGCAAAAGGCATGTCCCCCTAGTAAAGGATTCAATTTCCCACCGTCATACTATGAAATCAAGAAGACATACAAAGATATCGGGTTAGGATACGAATCGATCCATGCTTGTATAAATGATTGTTTTTTATTTTGGGGATCAGATGAGAACAAAATTCTCAATAATTGTCCAATCTGCAACGAGAGTAGATGGAAAAACCAAAAGACAAACGGGAAGAAAGTTGCCAACAAGGTGTTGCGTTACTTTCCGTTAAAACCTAGACTACAACGTATGTTCAACACAAAAGACATCGCAAAGTGGATGACTTGGCATGCTACTGGACAGTCTAAGGAAAACGGTAAGATGAATCACCCGTGTGATGGTCAAGCATGGAAAAATTTTGACATAATGAAACCTGAGTTTTCTCGTGACCCTAGAAACGTCCGATTAGGGTTGGCTGCTGATGGTTTCAATCCGTTTGGCAACATGAGTCAAGGTTACAGCATGTGGCCGGTGATATTGACAACATACAACACACCCCCTTGGATGTGTATGAAAGAGACTTCTTTAATGTTGACGATGTTAATTCCTGGCCCTAAATCAGCTGCAAAGGACATTGATGTTTTCTTGCAGCCTTTGATCAAAGAACTCAAAGAGTTATGGATAGGAGAGTGGACTTTAGACGCTGCTACGGGTACTCATTTCAAAATGAAAGCGGCGGTTTTATGGAATATCAATGACTTTCCAGCTCGAAGTAGTTTGTCCGGGTGGGTTGGACAAGGCTACTATGCATGCCCCACATGTAATCAGGACACTCCATCGCTTCCTGTGAAGCATAAAATCGCTTATGTTGGGTATAGAAGATTCTTACGCGTAAGTCATCAACTGAGGAAAAAACATAAGGAATTCCATGGTAAACCTGAAAAGAAACCTCCTCCTAAAAGCTTTACCCATGAGGAAATCATGATTCAAATTAGTAAAGTCTTTAAACGTGTCTCAGGGAAGCATCCAAATACTTTAAAAAATAACCCTAAACCTAATCGACAAATCGAATTGAATTGGAGTAAGCGTTCTATTTTCTACGAACTGGAGTATTGGCCCGTTCTTCTACTAAAACACAATCTCGATGTCATGCACATCGAAAAGAACGTGCTTGAGAGTGTGTTGAATACCTTGTTAATGAACGACAAATCCAAAGACACGCTAAAGGCAAGGCAAGACTTGAAAACTTTGGGAGTTCGAAAGGAGTTGTGGCTCGTTGATAAAGGAAACGGGAAGTTCGATAAGCCTCATCCAACGTACTCTTTCACACCAGAAAACAGAAAACTTTTTTGTAAATTCATCAAAGGAGTTAGACTACCTGATGGGTTTGGATCGAACTTCAAGAAAAAAGTGACCGTTGATGATAACAACATAACAGGCCTAAAATCTCATGACTGTCATATAATGATGCAGCGGTTACTTCCTTATGGAGTTCAACGATACTTACCTAAAGACATTTCAACCCCATTAATCGAGCTCTGCTTATTAAGCAGATTTGTGCTCGAAGTTTGATGCAGCAGGACATGGTGAAAGCTAAAAAGCAAATGATCGAGGTTATGATTAATTTAGAGCAAATATTTCCTCCTGCTTTTTTTGACATAATGATTCATTTGGTTATACATTTACCTGAAGAGGCTATTCTAGGTGGCCCTGTTTACTACAGGTGGATGTATCCATTTGAAAGATACATGAAAAAACTAAAAAATTATGTCCGAAATAAAGCTAAGCCTGAAGGTTCTATAGCAGAGGGTTATGTTGCAGAAGAAGCATTCACTTTCTGTTCGCGTTATCTTAAGGATGTCGAGACAAGATTTAATCGTCTTGACAGAAATGATGACGGTTTTCCAGAACAACCAAATAAATTCCAGGTGTTCCAGTTCGTAGGCAAACCGGTGGGTAGAGAACGCCCGACCATGTTGAATACAGATGTTATGCAGGCAGTTGTATGGTTTATACTTAACAACAGTCCTGAAATAGAAGCAGACATCCTGGCGTACAAAGAGTACGTTTCTTATTTTTTATATTTTGAAGAACTTTTTTTTTTCTTAAGTTATTTGTTTCCGATGACTTATTCATTACCTTTTTGCAATGAATTTCCTAACGATACCGTGGAAACAAGTTTTCCTCCCTGGTTCAATCACAAGGTAAACACATTAGATATATTACCTTGTAGTCCAGAGTTATTGCTCATCTAAATATGTTTGTATCTCTTTCGTAGATTCGTGAAAAGAGCGTGGCAAAAGACCCAAGTTGTAGTCCCGAGTTACTCTCTTTGGCATGTGGACCTTCATCTAGTGCAAGTACATACCCCGCATGCATAGTGAACGGTGTGAAGTTCTTGGTGCATGAGCGCGATAAACTTCATACCACTCAAAGCAGTGGAGTTTCAACACCCGGGCCTGATGGAGCTATGTATTATGGTCAACTAGAAGAAATTCTAGAGCTCACTTATATGGGCAACCGTAAGGTTGTGTTGTTCCGATGTATATGGTTCGACACCCGTAACCCTACTAACCCTACGCCACGCTCCAGACGTTCTTACATTGATCATGGCATACATCATATTTTGACTGAACGGGATGCTTTTAGAAATCAACAATACATTCTTGCGACACAAGCAACACAAGTCTTCTACCTTGAAGACCCTGCTAGACGACCACCTCATTGGAAGGTTGTCGAAGATGTTCATCATCGGAAGATCTGGCATGGGGATGTGGTAGATTCTTATCAGGATGTTATACATGGTAGCAGTTCATCTGATGTTGCATTGTCTGTTGGTTTAACTGGTTTTGAGTATGCGAATTTGAGTGTAAATGATGAATCAGCAGAAGTGGACGCCCCACCAGATGTTGTTGCTGAAGAAGATGCTGATTTTGTTACTAATGAAGATAACGTCGTTGCCCATGTCCTTGATGATGATGATGATATTGACGTGTCTGATGATGATGAAGTGAACCCCACTATTGTTGTTGAAGAAGTTTTATCTAGTGATGATTCTGATTATGACAATTAATTGTTTTTGAATTGTAATTTGATTATGACAATCATTGTTTTTAAATTGTAATTTGAATGAAATTGTTACTATATGTTTATATGAATGTGTATATTAGTGTTAATTGGTCCACGAAATTATGTGTTCTTTTACTTGTACTTTTACAGATGGCGTGTGTACAACCTAGATCACACGGCGGGGATGCTGGCGGTGATCCACCAAGACGGCCCTCATTTACTTTGCCGGGCTATTGCGCAGGTAACAAATTGTGATTTTTTATTTTATTATTTTATTTTTTATTATTATATAATTTTTATTGATAAAACTAATTTTTTTTACATATATTTTCACAACTTAATAACTTATATTTGTAGGTTCAATGATCACCGGTGAGACGGCAAATCGGGCCTTAAGGAAGGCTTTTAGGGAAAATAACGGACAGCCTTTGCCTATAGGCTTTGATACCGATGATCAAGGCACTTTCACACCGGTAGGCACTCATGCAATGCAGTTAAGTAGTCTTATGGGGGAACAAGTGAGGCCACTTCCCCTTGATGCCGATTGGGAAGAAATTCCTGATTCTTATAAGGCGCATATAATGCCGACCCTACAGGTTATATTTATTGTTTATTTTATTTCTATTGTGATTGTTATTAACCGTTTAGATATGCTTGTTATATTTAAATTGTGTGTTTGTTTAAATGCGTATACTTTTTTGCAGACCTATTTCAACCTGGCGCCTTGGTTGAATAATGAGACCAGATTCACGATTGGACAGAATGTTTATACGGTGGGGGAAAGGATAGGACTTGGGCTATGGTTACAGCAGAGGACGCTATTCCGAAAATACAAACACAGGCTCAAGTCTAGATACTTTGATATCCACGAGACACCCGCGGCGGCAAAGGCACATCCGCCACCCAAGAAATCCTGGGGGAACAGAACCCAAGAGGAATGGGAGATGTTGGTTGACTGGTGGTTAGACCCGAAACGGATGGCAAGATCGACCACAAATGCAGAAAATCGATCAAAAAACAAGATTATAACTTACCAAGGTCGACGGTCGTTCGTTCAAGGACGCAACATTCATGTAAGACTCGTTATAATTTTTGTGATTTTTAAAGGTTTTTATATTGTTTATATTTACCTCGTTATCAATTTAATTTATATTGTATGTATAGAGGGTCAACAATAACAATCAAAATGAAGACCTGCTTGAAACCTGGAGGAGATGCCATTCAAAAAAAGATGGCACATTTGAGACGAGAGAGAACGAGACGGCTTACGTAAGTAGTTTATCTCTTAACATGCGTCATTATATTAAGTTACTTCTCATTTATTATTTTTTTCCTAACTTTTTTTTTTTTTTTTTTTTTTTTTTTTTTTTTTTTTTTTTGAAATTACACAGAATGAGATGAGGGCCCTTCAAGAGCAAGTCAGAGCCGGTCTCATCCCGTACATGAGCAGCTTGGAAATATTGCAGCGTGTAGTTCCGAGTGATAACCGCCAGAACTGGGCAGGCAGGGGCAGGAGGTTACCTGGTGGTGGCTCAACCGCTCGCAGGTTCACACGTGGGCATGCTACTGAAGATTATGTTACTAGGGAGCATATGGCAGAGGCGATGAGGGAAACCAAGGCTGCTCAAGAACGGGCTCGTCAGGCTGAGGCAGAAGCTGCCGCGGCTAGGCAAGAGTCTGCCGCGGCTAAGGAAGCCGCTGTCGCGGCCCAAGCCGCAGTTGGGACATACGGATCTTACCTTCAGAATTTTTTGTCCCACTACAACTCATCACAAGGTAATCCATTTTCACCTCCCTTTCCCTCGGTACCCATTCCTACCCCTTTTCCCCCTCCCGGCCCTTATGGTTTCCAAGCTTCCACTTTCAACCCCAATAATGCATTTGCCGGTTGTTATCGGCCCACCTTTCCAAACTCTATCACGTGCCCAGGTACTAGTTCGAACTATGCTATGCCGCCACCAGACCTTAACCGGTACAACTCACAAAATAATCCCCATTTGAGCCAAAATGATCATATTGATAATAATGACTTGAATAATAATGATGATGATAGTGGGGATAATAATGAGGCGGGCAACGAGTCGGGTGACGAGTCGGGCGGCGATTCGGGCGGCGAGTTCTTTGAGGAGTAGGCGGGAAGTTAGTTTGTGTATTTTAGACTTATTAATATTATGGAATAGTATTGTATTTGTCGAATGTTATTTAGGAAATTTGAGACATGTTAGTTTGAGACATGTTATTTAGGAAATTTGCGCCTTGTTGGTTTGAGACATGTTAGTTTGAGACTTGTTAGTTTAAGAGTAGTTTACTTTGTATCGTATTTGTTAAATGGTATCGTAGAATTGTGGAATGTTATTCAATCCGTTTAGTAATTTGGTATTGTATCATATTGTCGATTTGGTATTGTGGATTGTGATTGATCACAGGTTGCATTTGTTTTGGTAGATTTTTTCCGGAAAAAAATCCGGAAAAAATCTGGAAAATATGCAGTTTCCTGCATTTTTTTTGCCCATCCAGGACAATTAGGGACGACATTGTCGTCCCTAATATACAAAGAATGTCGTGCCATTCTGCACAAAGTGGCCACATGTTTTTCCACGTGTGTATACAATTTCCACGTGTGTATACAATTTGGCACGACAATGTCGTGCCGTTTTGCAATTTAATTACTTTTTTAGGTTAATTTAAAAAGATTTAAAAAAAAAAAAAAAAAAAAAAAAGGTACGACATTGTCGTCCCAAATCAGATTTTCAGATTGAATTTTATTTGGGCCCCACAACATATGTCGTCCCAAAGTATAAAGTAAATGTCGTCCCAAATTTTTTTGGGTCAACACAATAGGGTCTACCAAAAAGGCACGACATGTCGTGCCTTTTTTTCTTTGGGTCGACATTGTGTGCAAGTTTGGGACGAGAAAGTCGTGCCAAATCTTACATTTTTTTGTAGTGTCAGTACTCTATTTATTCAATTCTCTCTTTCAAGGTATCGATCATTCGTTTTAAAATTTCATTCTATTGAGTTTTTTAGTCTGCTAGATTATAAGTATACATGTGTTTTTTATTTGTATATGTTGTTAACTTGTTATGGTGTATTTAAATTATTGATTCTTGTTTTGCAAATGTTGATATGAATATTTTTTGTTGACAGATGAGGAACACTGAGACCCATAAACTTGTTGAAGTTATTAAGGTCACGACAGATGAGTTAAATCATAATGTAGTATCTTTCTCTCAACATGATTTACCCAAGGGAGCACTGCAGATATTAATCCGAATCACGCCTACATTAGTGCCCGAATTGTCCTTCATGTCTCTACGGCGTGACACAATCCGCAGCCTTAAGGACAAAATCTTTCACGAGATTCGTTCTCTCCCGTCGATGCAAAAGCTCTTCTTTGCTGGAGTAGAGCTCATCGACAACCACCGTACCTTTTCTGACTACAACATCCCTTGTAGGGCCACCATTGATCTTGTGTTACGACATATGGGACAGATTCCGATAGCTATTAAAACATGTATGGCCCCCTGGGCTTTGACCCAGCTGTTTTTCAATCCCCGCACCACCACCATTCAGAGAGTGAAAGCCGTGTTTCGTTACAAGACAGGAAGATCTACTAACCAACTAAGGCTGGTATACGCTGGACACGAGCTTCATGACAGTTACACCCTTGCCGACTACTGCGTCCAGTACGGGGCGTCCCTCTGGCTTATTAACAATAGAATACGCATGCCGGAAGGTTTCCTGAAAATATATGTCTTGATTGATTCCACCAAAAAACTCTTCCACCTTCTAGTGAATTACTTATGCACCATCAGCAATCTCAAAGCCATGATTGAGGAAAATGAAGGTATTCCCGCACACCTGCAGACACTGTTTATGCCCCGAAAGCGGCTCCTGGATGGCTCTAGTACTATTGCAGACAACTACATCTATGATGAAATCTTCATCCATGTTGTTCAGGTTAGATGTCTCTCTTTATGTTTGCAGCTTCTTCAAAACCTCCCTTTGTTGTTTCTTCTAGCATTTTTTTAAACCAAAATTCCCTGCAAGTTTGTTATCTAATTTAAGAATGCCATGCAGGAAACAATGTTCGAGGACCAGAATGAAGCTATCTAAAGAGGCCCATGCTTGTCGGGAAGCAGATTAGGGCGAAGGCTGGGGACGTATTATTAAGAAATGCTCTGTCATGTCACTCTAACATAAAAATTTCAAAAGAATGGAACAGTATTGAAACTGATTTTTGTAATCAAAATAAAGTTAGAGTGACTAAATAAGAACAGTTCTCAAACTTGGTTACTATTTGATAGAAGGCATATGCCATGCAGTTAACTTTGAATACTAGTGTTTTGAATGAATTGCATGATGCCATATATGTAACTGTGTAATCGTATCTAGAGGGTTTGATCTGATTAATGAATTGTTTAGGTCTCACATTGGTTATATTTTGTTATGATGTATTCAAATTTCAAAGCTTAATTTGATCTCCAGTTATGTGATTGCTTCATTTTTTGCAACAAATTTTGATATATTGTATTCAAACCCTAGAATTTGTGTTTCCTGTATAAGCTTTAAATTGTGATTTTTGGAAGTTGCATGATGTTGTGAGATGGAAGTAGGCTGTGCTTTTTAAACCCTTGAAGTTGTTAGGTATTGATTTCATCAAATTAATGTATCTGGGTTCTCACTTTGCTCAAATTTCGATTCTATAAAAATTGTTGTTTATGTCTCTATTATTCAATATCCAAATGATTTGGTTATTGCTTGTTAGTATTATAGTGATACGACCCTATTAGGGGTTGTATCGGGATAAGGCACCACTTCAAGCGGGCGCGGGCTTCATAAGAATATTAGAGAAGAAAACTAGAGATATTTTTATTAGACAAATCATACCTTTCATTAATGAATGACACGGTATATAAATACCGAATAAACCCTAACTTGTATCACAAGTCGATTAGAAGATAGATATCCAAAACGACGGCACTTTCCTAATATGACTCAAAGACATCCTAAACATAACTTTCACAATACTTATCCTAACACCTAAACAAAAGATAGTTATCCCATAACATAGTCCTTGTGCCACGTTGGGATGGCCGTGACCCTTTGTAGCTCGAGCGCGTCCTACACCTTCCATGGCAGTCGTAACATTCCTCTCTCCTTCAAAGTCACCTTGTCCTCAAGGTGCTGCTTCAAAATCTCGCCTCATGTAACCCCAGGATCCCAAACTTTGACTTGTAGTTTAGTCCCTTGTGGATCACATGTTTTGAGTTGTGAATTTGCCTCTTGCAGATCATACTCAAAGCGCAAAGTATGCCTACACAAATGTTGGCACATCAGTCTGACAATGAGTTCAAATATTCTTTCATAGCATAAAACGTCATTACTTTGATTGAAAATCAACCAAACTGGACTCGCAGCGGGATACTTTAATTCACAAATGCATATTTTAGTCACAAATGCATATTGTAACACTACATCAGGTGGCTTATGTTTCTGCCCAACATCCACTATCTTATTCACCCGGCCATGAGGCCCCAACTTGTTTCCTCCACCTTCTCTTGTTGCTACGAGAGGAATTTGTTGACGTTGGCTATTACTCTCGTCTATACTCTTTTCTGCTGCAATTGGTTTGATTGGTACCTGGTGATCAATTACCTTCCGATCCACTGGTTCCCAAGAGTTTACGTCGCTTGGTTTGGCGATGGCTGTGATGGGCCATTGGTCCTCCAAACAAGCCTCGGTAATGCGTGCCAAGGAAAAAGCGTCGCCTAGCGTGGTAGGTCTTGCCACTAGGAGTTCCAGTTGTAACGCCGGTTTAAGGCCGGAGATATAAAAAGAAATCAATAAGTGGTCTGAGATAACCGTGACCCGATTCATAAGCTTCTCAAACTCGCTTTGATATTGTGCCACCGACCCCATTTGCAACAACTTAGAAAGTGTGCCTTGCGGGTCCTCGTACTTACATCGTCCAAAACGATTACGAACACTCTCCAAAAAAACCATCCCAAGTCGTGATTAAATTGTGACGCGTCATCCAACGAAACCACTCTTCCGCGTCTCCTTCGAGATTAAATCCCACCACACATAGTCGCTGCTCGACCGGTGTATTCAAGAGAGTAAAGTACTCAGTGATTGAGAGGATCCAACTATCAGGATCAGACCCCGAAAACTTTGGCATGTCCAGCCGCATGAAACGTTGTAGTGTCACACCGTACCGAATAAACCCTAACCAGATCAGGGTATACCAACGTCCACCAAAAACAACCAGGAACCCGAGAGAAAAAATATGAAGTTAATCACGTCGGGTATGCTTCAAAGATCCAACCAATAATAAGTACTATAAACCCAATATGTAGATTAACACATGCAGTAGATGACAAAAGAGAGCATGCAGTATATACGAACAAAGATTGATGCCAAAAACCAAATGAATTAGAAGCTGCGATTGATTTAAAAACCGAATGACAGTACTTTTTTTTTTTTTTTTTTTTTTTTTTTTTTTTTTTTTTTGCAGCAATGAAAGCACCAGTCAAAAAAAAAAAAAAAAAAAAAAAAATCCCGATGAATAGTATCCGCGATGAACAGTAACGGATGAATAGTGTCGATGAACAATAACTTTTTTTTCTTTTTTTTTTTTTTTTTTAAATAAATTGGAACCTTAATTGTAAGCCCTCTCAATGAAAGCACCAGTTGATACGACCCTATTAGGGGTTGTATCGGGATAAGGCACCACTTCAAGCGGGCGCGGGCTCCTTAAGAATATTAGAGAAGAAAACTAGAGATATTTTTATTAGACAAATCATAACTTTCATTAATGAATGACACGGTATATAAATACCGAATAAACCCTAACTTGTATCACAAGTCGATTAGAAGATAGATATCCAAAATGACGGCACTTTCCTAATACGACTCAAAGACATCCTAAACATAACTTTCACAATACTTATCCTAACACCTAAACAAAAGATAGTTATCCCATAACATAGTCCTTGTGCCACGTTGGGATGGCCGTGACCCTTTGTAGCTCGAGCGCGTCCTACACCTTCCATGGCAGTCGTAACATATAGTTTGCTGTTTTGGTCCTCTGTCTCCGTGGTGGTAACTAAGTCCACTTTCAACTTTGTCATCGTCGTTTTTAGGTGGTAAATGAAGCTCTTTTTCATGGTTTGTGATTGTTAGTCTGTAAAATCTGATACTCCTTTTAAGTTTTTGTTGACAGTGGTACTACTTTGGTTTAAAATTATAATATTAGCTGGTTTGATGTAATGTCGGTGTTCATATTAGATTTGCTTGCATATGCTCGGCTAGAGAATTCCACTGTTTCATAGCCATTTTCAGTTGATAGCTCAACTTGATTAATCACTGATTCAAACACTTTTCTTAATGGCCCTGCACAGTGTAATTGAAGTTAATTTAGGTTCGTGTCACAAGTTGGGGTTGTTTTGAGGTACCTGTCAAGGAAACCCGTGGAATTAGCTTTAGCTCTTGTAAGCCTAGGCTCCCCTTATAGTTTGATAAGAAACATTTCAGTCCTTTATAAGCTTAAGCTTGAGGATGTGGCCTACGAGTACGGAGTATCCTTCCACCATGGTTTTTAGTTGAAACCTGGTAGTCCGTTGCTTTCGGCTTTGGGGGTGTTAGCGCGGTACAATACCACACGCTATGTTAGACTTGTAGGTTACAACTAGTAATTATAAACCCTAATTTGCCATTACTCCGAAATCATTGATAATCAGTTGTCCATTGGTATGATTTATTACTCTTTCAAGTTATTTGTTTTGCTTTTGATCTGTATATCCATTCAATCAGTTTTTTTTAGCTGAATCTTAGTGTTTTCGGTTTGTTTAATGATTGAATCAATTACTTTATGAACTTGATTTTTAATAGTCGATCGATTAATGTATCTTGAATGGCAACATATGTTTTTATTTACCGTGTGTATTGTTCATATACTTTGATGTGCATTCTCACTTAGGGTTAGGGTTTGAGATTTAGGTCAAAATCGTTGATGTCAAGTTCATTAGACGCTGCCGGGGAACCGATACCGACATCTATGGTGTCAATTTCCGGTATCGAGAAACATAGCGAGTAAGTTTAGAGGTGAAAATGTTGCGTTTCATTAGTGTAAGAAGGATGATCTGAATCTAAAGAAGTGTCTTGAGAAAGGTCTTCAAGTTACGAGATGTATTTGGTCGCTCTAAGTGTATATATTTAATATGCTCATCTATGTCTTGAATGTTTGTTACATTATGTGTTTTGAGTAGTTAATAAGTGTGAAATGGTGAAATGAATGTAATTAGGTTACACCTTTCATGTTGTAATAACATGGATATAGTTTCGCTAGAATAGTTTATGTGACTTGATTTGTTTGTTGATTACAGTGTTTTGAGTAGTTAATAGTTTATGGTCCGATTTTAACTTTTTGTATTTCAATTTTGAAAATTTAAATATACGACCATAGAAATATTAACACAATTGTTCAAATACTTCAACCGAGTTTTGAACGAGTTTGACTCAGCTAAACGTCAAGTTTTGACCAAACCGTTTTTTTTTGGCCGATTTGGCTCAACTCGCCACATTGATTGACCTTGTAGTGAGTACTAAATGATTGCCTGGCCATGTAGTCCGAGTTTTACACCACTGATTTCGACAAAAGTGAAGAGTTGTGTGTTTGATTGGAATTGGTGTGAAATATGCTTGACTATTAGTACTCAAATCTTCAAAGATCAAGAAAAACAAGTATGTTGGTGGTGAGTTTGGGTATTCGGCCGAGCAAGAGAAATAAAGGGAGAAGAGAGAGCAACAATGAATTTTGTATTTGTGTTGTGTGACAAAATGAACATAGTGCGCGCTTCATATATAAGCTAGGTTGTGGGTTCCATTTCAAGCCAAGACAAAATATAAGTGAGATATAAAAGGGATTGTGTTGGAATTGGTTAAGTAGGAAGACAAATCAAGAAACAAAACCATGTGGGAGTGGTTTTGGTGGGGTTCGGCCGAAATACAAGAAGTGGGGGCGGGGGGAAATAGTTTTTCAAAAATTTGAAATAATGTAAGTGTATTTATGTATGTTGTATAAAAAGTAGTAAAAACATATGCGTATATGAGTAAATTGCAAAGTATATGTGTTTTATGTAGAAATATAATTATGAAACAATTTATATGACTTGCATAAATTAGACTTATAAAATAAATTTATACAAGTTGTAATGTACTAATGTAATGCATACTATACTTAGTCCAGTGTCGGTACGTGTTCGGTTTCGTTTTTCATTATACGTGAGATAACTTCCCGGTTTTAGTTTAAATTAACTATGTAAGTGTCAAAAGTGTAATAATTCTAGTTTCTGGATAAATATTAACTTGGAAATTCGCCGGTTGTCACACCTGACATTAAACCAAACGAACACGACCACACAATCTGAGCCATCTCATGACCTCACTATTTGAATCATCTCCACTACCACAATCATAGACCAAAACAACTTAGACCTCACAATCCGAACCATCTTCATGACCACAGGTCCACAACCATCTCACGACCTCATGATCTGAAACCATCTCACAACCTCGCTAACTCAAGACATTACCATCTCCATCACATGACATGAATCGTCTCATGACCTCACCATCATACGACATCACCATCTCCACGACCTCGCCATCACAACAACCTCGCCATCTCCACGACCTCACCATTACCACGGCCTTGCCATCACTACGACCTCATCATCACCACGGCCTCACCATCTTGAACCTCCCGATCTAAACCACATAACCACTTCGACCCTAAAACTACCAATCTGAACCACAGAGCATACCGAACCAAAAACAACCCATAACCACAAGGATCCTAAAGAAAATGAACTGAAAAATTGCCAAAAAAAACGATTTATAAAATCCTATTTAATCGAAAACTAAAACGAAATGGTAATCTTTCTACAAAGAAGAGGTATTGGAGAGGGTCTCTCCTAACCATTTGACAAAACCATTTATTTTGCTTTTTTGCATTGTGCAAATAGGTTGATAAAAAGTTTACTACACGAATACTTGACAAACTACAAATTTTTTGCCAAAAGTCTTTTCATCTTTAAAGAAAACTTTTGTTTCCAACTTGATATGTAAAATGTATGGAAAGCTTTTGATAATAACTTTTTGCATTGGATCAAAGTTTAACGATGACTTTTTAATTTATGAAATCTAGTTAAATTTGTGATGTATAATAAGAAAAAGGGGCAGGCTATCGGAACCCCCTTCCCCCCTTATAGGGAGTTGCTAAGTGCACGCGCATCGCGATGTTGTATTGTGTGCATCGCGATGTTGTACTGTGTGCTTCGCGACTTGTACGGTTAACTATAGGGAGTTCCAATAACATATCGCTAAGAAAAATGGTCTCATAGTTTAAACTTTAAAGTATAAACCCCCCATAATAAATTTTAACAAAATAAATCCCTTTCCAAAATATTCCTGCATGTCTAGTTCCTTACTCTCTATTTGGCCTGGATCCCTAGTTAACACTATTCTTCCCACTAAAGCACTTTGAATGGCAATTTCAGCGACCCCAACTACCCACAAACCTAAAATTTATTAATTCTTCCCCATTTTATCACAAAATCATTCTCATTTTCACAATCGGCAAAGGCAACAAACAAATTTAATTGTTAGATTCATATTAAGGATCCTTCCCAACAAAGCATTTTATATATAGTTGTCATTTGATATAATTTACTTACTGGTCTTGGATTTATTTTATTTTGTTGTTTTTGGATGTGCACATGATGTTTTTCTACTAATTAATAATCAACTTATCTTTCATGATTTGTATCGGAACTTGAAAATCCTAATCTTTGTATAAAGTTAACATGCAAAATCCTAATATTTTGTAGGAGGTTTATTTTGTAGGAAGAATTGATGGGGAACCACAACAGCCTCCCGAACAACAACAAGAAGCAGAATCATCTCCAGGTGCATTTTTCTATCAATTTGTTAAACAATATAATGTGCTCTAATCTTATATATTCCGATATGTATTTAACAAACATTTGGTGCTAACGATTTATTGATAGTATCGCCAAAACGAGACCAACCGGATGCAAGATGCCTACAAGACGTAATTTCTTTCGTCGAAGGAGATAATCCCTGCCCGGATTCGGAAGGCATTGAAAGAATACTACAAGGCATACATTTTTTTTATAGAGGCAGCGAACCTTGACCCAGAAGACAGGAGCAAACTCAAACTTGCTAAAGACGCACTCCTAGAGGTTCTTGAAAGGCGCCTAGGACCGAGCAAATAATGACTGTCAAGGTAAAAAGAAAAAATTGCAAAGATTTATATGGTTATTTTCGGGTCACCTTGCCCTAAAACTGAACTGATACGTTGGTAGGAGTCGTACCTCATTTGCACCGGGGTTCCTTATGCATTAGCTAAAAATAGCTAGACTATATTGGGGTACCTTTCTCATTGCAATGTAGATAGCTCATACTGCTACCCATTTGCAACTTTTCACTCGCATTATGACCAACAATGTATAACTAATAGCATTGTTATTCAAAATGATCATATGGTGTTTCTGAGTCGTCTTTGGAAGTTAAAAGGTATTTATGAATTCTATAGCTGCATAGGTTATTCGCTGCAGGCTTGTTCGTTTTTAATCTCTAATTAAGCCCTATTTAGCAGCCTGAAGCCGTTTTGCTGAGTTTTCAACTTCCATAACTTTCTTGTTTAACATATATCTACTTTTACCCCATTGAATAAAACATGGTAGTGCGCAGTGTTGTTATCCCTGATTCCCTATCTTATTTCAACATTTTCTAAGATGTTATGACATGGTAATTAAAGCTTGATGCAACAAAGTGTATATACATGAATACCTCTTTTACCATCATTACTTTGATATGACATACATGAAACCAACATTTAAATATTGTGTTGATATCTACAATCTTTCTGCGTTGGTAGGTTTGATAAAGAGCTTGGGCAAATTATCATGTACTTGAAACTACGTATGTTGTTTGATGTTTCTACTACTCTAGACTTTAATATCGTGTTTCGTGTTGGATTAATCCCAATCTCTAAGTCAAACATGAAAGTCAACCAGGAGCAAAAGTCAAAGGCAGTTACAAAGCAGTTACAAGACAGTTAGAATAGCAGTTTTAGTCAGTTTGAAAAAACAGTTATTTGTCAGTTAATTTCGAAAAGACACACCCCTTGGTTCACCTGAACCATCACGATTGTTCAATCGTGTCTTTTCAGTATGTATAAATAGATAGGAGATATTTATGAACAAGAATGACATATTTTATATATAAAAAGTAGTTTACGTTTATAATTTTAATCTTTTATTCTATTTTGGTATATTTTGATTCTGTTAAAAACCATAAATCCACAAACAAGGCCAACAATTGGCATCAGAGCAGGTTTGGATTACTAACCAAATTATCATATACCAAGGCTTTTCCATACCCTGTTCTTGAATCAAAGCAACGACTGAGATTCATTTTTTTTTTTTTTTGCAAAACAGTCGAACCACGATAATCCCAAAATCATTTTATTGCGATATTTCATCAAAGAATCCATCTTTTCGTCACCAAGGTATCAATCACAGAAGTGATTTGTTACCGGCATAAAAAAGGGATCCTTTTCATCACTTTTGCAAATTCCAGTCGAATCAATTCAAGAACAAAGAAGAAAAAAACCATATACCAAAGTCATCAAAGGGGCAGAAATTAACGATTCAAAACATAGAACAAACACACATGTTCAATTAAGGAATCAAGCCTAGAACATCAATTGAGTCACCAATCGACTCAATTTCAATCTCCAATCATTCAATTCTCTCACGGATAGAAAACCCCTAATTCATTCGAAACCCTAAGTTTCAAATTGAAGGACTATAAGTGCTCACGAAGAACACAACACACCGGAGAAGAAACAAGGACGGTCAACCTTGCCATTTATAGGCGGTCAACCATCAGAAATTGGAGAAGGAGAAGAACGATTTTCATCCCAGAAAGAGACAGAAGGAACAGAAGGAGAAGAACAGTCTCAAAGAATAAAAGGAGAAGCGTTTTATTTCTATCTCATTAAACGAGATAAAGAAATAAGAATAAAGGAGAGACACATTTATAATATTAGGGCTACGGTTTATTAACCCATCAGGTTTCAAAGTTTACAAGAAACACCATTCACTTTTTTTTTTAAGATATAGTATAATAGTATATTTAAGTTTTGATATATTATAGGTATTTAGAAATGTTTACATTATTTTTAGTTTTAAGTTTTAAAGTTTTGTTTTTTTTTTTTTTTTTTTTTTTTTTTTTTTTTTTTTTTAGATTTAAGTTTATAAAGTATTTTAAGTTTTTAAGTTTCAAAGTTTTTTTTTCTTATTTGGTTTACGATAAGAAAGTTTCAAGTTCTTTTATTAGGTTCATGATAAGAAACAAGTTTTAAGATTTTTCTTATTTGGTTTATGATAAGAAAATAAGTTTTTACAAGATTTTACTTATTAAGTTTAAGATAAGTAATATATATAAAATTTAAGAATTTTAAAGTTTTTTTAAGTTCTTATAAAGTTTTTAAAGGTTTAAAAGGTTTTAAGATTTACATTGTTAAGTTTTTAGATTTATAAAGTTATTAACAAAAGTTTTGAAAGTTTTAAGAGTATTTTATCAGAATGGGAAAAGGTGAAACAAGTAGTCAAATTAAAAGTTTAGATAACATACACCACTTTCAATATCCCGCGTTAAATTCAACAAATTATACCATATGGTCTATAAGAATAAAAATCATACTAGAAGCAAATGGTCTTTGGGAAATGGTAGAACCTACTACTGAGACTCAAGTAAATGACAAAAGAGACAAAACTGCATTGGCATATCTATTCCAATCACTACCCGAAGATCAAGTATTACAAGTGGCAAATTGCAAAAGTGCAAAAGAAGTTTGGGATGCACTAAAGACTAGAAATATTCGAGTGGATCGAGTGTAAAAGGCAAAACTACAAACACTCAAATCCGAATTTGAGACATAACAAATGGAGAAAGATGACACTATTGATTCATTCACCGCAAAGATGACAAGTATTACGTCAAAAATGACAAGTCTTGGATCAACACTTGATGAATCAACTCGCGTACGAAAATTGCTAAATTATGTACCTGAAAGATTCATTCACATTGTCGCATCCATAGAGCAATACTCCGATCTAGACACAATGACTCTAGACGAAGCAATTGGTAAATTGAAAACCTTCGAAGAAAGAGTAAAGGTTAAGAAAGGAAGAACATTCGATGATCAAGATAAACTATTGTTTACAAAACACAGCAACAATGGTCGAAGACATCACTATGATAATCAAGGAAAAGGAAGGTAATTCCACCACATAGCCGAAATCGTGAAGAAGAAAAATCCTCACAAGATTACAATGAAGCAACGAAAAATCCTAGAGATTTAAGCAAAGTAAAATGTTATAATTGCAATGAATATGGACATTATGCCTCACATTTCCAGAAAAGAGATCGAAGATATCGAAGACAAGAAGAGACAAACCTCATCGAAGAAGATTTAGAACCAACCCTTTTATTGGCAGTTTCAAGCACTACCGAAGATCTACGACAACGAGATTGTGATTAAGGGGGATAACAAAATTATAAGCCGCTATAAAATCTCGTTGGTATGCACGAATACTCGTCTAATATATTAAAAAAAATAATAAAAAATAAAAAAATTTAAATATAAAATCCCAAATGCGACCTGATTACATCATAAAATATATGTTATCTTAATTTTGGAGAGAATTCGAAATTTTCGGTCAAAACAACAATATACTGGCTTTAATTTCTACAGGTCCGCTACATTGCTTATGGCTAGGGGTCAATTTTCGATACGACACGATAAATGACACGAACCCGACACGAAGTTAAACATGTTTAGGTTGAGGATAAATAGGTTTTGGTATAAAAACGGGTCAACCAGTCTAACCCGTTTAATAAACGGGTCGTGTTTGGGTTGAGTAAGTATTAAACAGGTCAACCCGTGAACCCGTTTAAGTAGATCTTAAAAATAAAATATATAACCTGGTTTTTATGTTGGATGTGGATTAAATGTATTTTGTTATTTACTTAGTATGAGTGAATTATAATTTTATACCTTAGATATCATAAAAATTGACGCTTGTAATTTAGAAAATTGTCGCATAGTTATTTGTATGTTATTTTTATCATATTTTAGATCCTTATATCATTTTTTGCATTTAAACTAGTTAAATCGACAAACCACCAACTTTATTCACTGCTTGACCTATTTACTTAAATGGGTTAAACGAGTCACAAATGGGTTACATGTGTTATGCAGTTTTGAGTTTTTATGCATGGAATAAATTATTATTTTTTTTGTAGAAAAACACTTTTTATGCATGAAATAAATTATTTTTTTGCTAAATATTTATTTAATTATTAATTTTTTATAATAAATAGTGAAATTCGGGTTATTTAGGTCAACCCGAGAACCAAAACAAATTCAAATTCAATTTTCGGTTCGGTTCGGTTGATTCTTGTTTGGTTCGGTTCGGTTTTCGTGTTGACTTAAAAAAAATTAACCGAATTCATCAAACCGAATTAACCGAACAACCCGATAACCGAACCGATCAACACCCAAGCTACATCAAAAAGTAAAATCAAACAAAATGAGCTTTAAAGTTGGGCTTAAGTACCATACATATCAGCTGGGTATAAAATATTTGTTGGAGGCCCTTCAAGGATTTTGGCCCTGTGCAGTTTCCAACCTGTATTGACCCAAATGATTATTCTTTAAGGGCCCGTTTGGTTCGTAGATGGGTTTTGGATTAGGATTTGGATTTAGATTAGAATTTGGTTTTGAATTTGATGTAGAAAGAGAAAAGATATTAAAATAAATGAGAGTGAGAAAATATATTATTTAATAAATAATAATTAATGTATATGTTAATTAAAAATCATTAAAAAAATAATATAAACATTTTTTAACATAACAAGACAAATAAAATTAACATAGGGCCCACACAAATAGCAATCCCCACCCCCTCCCTATACATTTCAAACAGTGGACATTTTTAAATCTATCATAATCCCAACAGTGGGAATTTTTTAAACGGACAAAGGTTTTAACCATGATTGAGTCCAAACCCATCAAAAACCCCACAACCAAACGGCCCTAAAGTCTTTTTAACATTTCAACTATTCATCCTTAGGGGCTGTTTATTTGACACTTAATCATCCCTTAGCTAACATGTGTGGACCCAAAAAACATAATTTAATATTTCTTTTTTCATATGCGGCCTACTAAATTCCTTTAGCTAAAGGCATAAAATTTCATTTCTTCCCCAATAAGAGGAAGAAACAGACGTGGACCCCATGTATGACCCTACAATCTTTATAAGCCACTTATTTAGGTAAACAGGCCCTTAGATTCTTTTGGATATATTTCATATTCATTTATGTTTCACTTGTTACTCGTATGTTTTAGGTTCATATATTCAATTCTTTGTTCACCTGCATTTCATTCATTAAATTTTATCAACTACTTTGTTTCACTAGACTAGATGGTGTAATATATTAAAATCATTCCAAAATTGCATATTTAATTCTTTCGTATATAAGAAAGTGCATCACTCTTCTTACTCACACAACAAACTATAAGTGAAACCAATACCAAATATGATTTGATGTACATTTTGATGTACAAAATGCATTTTAAAAAAATCTATTTTTTTCTTCAAAAAATAACATCACATCAAAAAATTTCATCGATATCCCAAGACCCCACGGGACTCCCTCGGTTCTATCAATATTGCTTACATTGACACCAACACAAATGACTAATTAAAACTAAACAAACCAATTGCATCAAACTATATATAAATTTGATTAATAGTTTTCATAGCATAAAGCTACATAGAATATTCAAGTTCATTGGCATCTAAAATCAGAGACGTAACTAAAAGGTTGCGTGGGAACCCCATAGATATTTGCCCCGTAATGTAACTTTTTGTTAAAAACCTTGATTTTTACGAAATGAACATGGTCCCTAAAATTTTTGTCATGTGTTTTGTTTAGTTAGTAGTTATCGTAAAAAATATTTGAACCTGATCACTTATATACCTAGTTCGCACATGTCTAAAATATCAAATCTTATAAAACTAGCTCGTTTGACCTATTTGAACCATTGTTTATGCATTTAGGTCTCTACCACATCACTTCCATTTGTTTTATGTTTTTATTTAATGTTTGCTTTTTACTCCCCTTTACCCAAAAAAATATTTAATGTTTGCTTTGGCGTGATATATAGGTGACCATAAATGCAAGTGTGATAAGCTTTTGTATGAAATTGAGACCGGTTTCTTCATGTCATTACTTGCTTTCTTTTTATTTTCTCCTTCTAAGATAGCTTCATTTATATCTATCCAACAATGGTAGTTGACATAATAAATGCTATAACGCTAGTTTAAATAATTTACAGCTTACTTTTACGAGAACAAAAGCTATTATAGAAATTAACAAATGACTATTGGTTAATTTACCTTTACAACATACTAACTTCGTCTCAATGTTACTGTGGATAGATAACAAAATTATATATACTATTTCAAAGCAATACAATCATGTGCTACTTATTAAGAGCTTATTGGTTAATTAGACGCAACCATTAAAATAGGAAGCACATTAATATAAGCACTCTTATTATTTTATGACTTACAAAAAACATTTTCAGGACTTTTAACTAACATTTATTTGAAAACAAGTCTGGTGTGTTTGAGGTAAACATTTTTTTTATATTGATATCTTCTAGTTATTGCATGCTTATTCTTGTTGAAGTGCATTAAATATATAACATGATCAAATCTTATGTGAACATGACTATCTCAAAATCATACACTTGTTTTGTTTGCCCTGTTCTAATTCATACTTCATAGCCTTCATAATATATTATCATATCATCATTGTTCATCGTGTTGAATTAATGATTTGAACTCTTTTTCATTTTACCTCATATTAAGCATCATAGCGAGATATAACTTTACTATAACAGTATAACTTTACTATAACAGTATAACTTCACCACACACTCGAACTCAATCGATCGCTTTCGTTTAGTAAGGCGTTCATATGTTAGTTAAATTATGTGAACTTAACATGTAACTATAATATTTATTTAATTTATACACTACAAACATTCCCCAAGATATTTCTATTGTCACAAATTGAAAATCCACAACCTAAAAAGTAAAAACATGTAGTAAAAACACATTTTCATTTTCTTTGACAATCAATACTCTCATTACTTCAAAACCTTCAACCAAAAAACCAACACTTCATTCTCCATTTTAACTAGGAATTAGAGTTTAGGAGTGTGAATATTTTTCTTAAGGTTGATGTTATACGTGTAATCTATCAATTTGTATGTTTCTTAACTTATGCAACAACATTGGTGTGAAAATTTCGGTTGCTTAACTGTTACTAGTAGTTGTATCAATAATGACGCTGATGTTCATGTTATGTAGGTCGAAAATTGTTTAGTATGTCATTTTACAAACTCGTATAAGCAGACAAACTCGTTTCGTTATGTTGACTGAATATGTAAACCGTTAAAACCAATGTGGGTATTTTGCATGCTAGTTGCTAACAAAATGTTGTTACTAAACAAATTGGGGCTAGTCAAGAGTGAGTAACCATTGCACATAGATAAAAGTAAAAACCTTAATGGAGGAGTTTCAAAGTTGAAATTCAAGACTTGTAATAAACGGAAATTAAGCTAGCATTGATATTTGAAAAATTCATGCGTGATGTTTCCTTACATTTCTTGGCAAGTATTTTGATAAACGGGAAGACTACTACAAATATTATAAGTTTTGGTCGACTCATTATTATGTCTACCAAACTCATGGCCTCTTATTTATGGTAGAATTCAATACATTTTCGTATGCATCAGATACTTTTACATTTCTTGGCAAACCTCATCTTATTTATGGTAGATCTACCAATTTAAAGATGCCAACTACCTATTAAATTGATGCCAACTACCTCAGATCCCATTACTCTGATGATGACCAAGAAATAATGTATTTCGTATGCATCACATACTTTAATTCTTTCATATATAAGAAAGTGCATCAAACCTAATTAGTGTGATGCCAACTACCTAGTATTATATATGCCAACTACCTACTTTCTCCTCCTTCTCTCTTTAACATACAACTAATCTTTTTATCTCCTTTCAATATAATCACCAAGTTACTGTGATGATGACCATCGTTGGCGGGTGGTGGTGGTGGTAATGCACGTGGACGGTTAGGTGTTTAAGCGTTAAAGAATCGATATCAAGATATTTCCTAGAGACTAATGAAACAGAATTAAGGACATCGTTGTCTTGTATGCAAGGAATTAAGGAAGGATTTGCAATTCAATTTCTTGTATTTCAAGTATTTTTTTCTTTTCATCCCAAATCTGTTTCATTGATGGATTGTTTGTAACCACTCGTAAATTTCCCTACCGATTTTTTGCGACTATATTTTTTTTTCTTTTCTTTCTCTTCAATCTATAATCACGACAAGTTACGACTTATCTATAAAAATGAACTATAAAAACCAATGACATTACTTTCGTATCAATCATTCAGAAACGTGTCCCAAAAATATAAGTAATATAACTTTCCGTTTAAAGTTATACCCGTTTACGAGTTAATAAAACAGAGGGATACAAAATACATCTAATACCAAATAATGCACAAACTAACAACTACTAATACTCTCTTTTTACAAAATAAATAACTGATTACAAATTACAAAAAGTAAAATAAATAAAATCTCACCCTTATCCCCTTATCTACCCACGCCCTCCCATTCATATCTACTTCTTTTCTTTCTTTGTCTTCCCCAGAAAACGCTCCCACAACTGCCAAGCTTTCCTCCATTTTCGTCTCTCCCTCTACCTCCTCTGCATACGCTGCTAGCCTCCCCCAAAAAGAGTAAAACCTCCAAACTTCTTTCCCCCACTTCAGAAGTAACCCCAACCATATTTAAATCTCATCTTGGCTTATCCCATGGAAGAAACGACAAGGTATCAAGGCCCCCCATCTGATTCCCTTGTCTCTAGGGTACGGTTGGAATCAAAACTGAAGAGCCACGTGAAGACCTTGTGAGATTTCCCAAGAAGGACTCTTAAGCTACCCCCACCTTCGAATGGTCCAAGTGAGGACTTCCTCATCTACACCTATATGAAGGCCACGAAGGACCTGGGTTTCACACACTTTTCACTCACTCACATCACCCAAAAAGACTTCGGATTGGAAATTGGAGTGCTCGGTTAAGCTTTTGTGTGAAGGTTGTGTGAATCCCCAAGAAAGGTCTTCGTTGGCTTGGCAAGGTTCATGATTTCCCTTTCTAGTTTTATTCTTGTTGTAATCTTGATTTTAGTTTAATCATGATATTGAAGTTAACAAAGATAAGAAACTTAGTCGAACCATAAATTTTATAGCGAATGAATTCTTTGTTGTGGTTAAATTGACATCATAGGATTTTTATAAGTTTAGTTCTTGTTTTCGAATTGGTAAAATATTTCGATGAAGTTCTGCTTGAATGGATATGTGGTCAAAGAAATGTATAAGCTTTTGCTAAGTGATACTACTCGAAACGGTTAAAATAGGTAAAGAAAACGGTGGTAATCTAAGTGTACATTGGCTCGACATGGTAGAGTGTTAGTAAATTTTATGGCTAATCGGCTGAGTTTTGTGTGTGTACTCGAATTGGTTTGTGATATGGTGTAATTGGCCTTTTGATTTCTCGACTTGGTCTTACTCACCATGGGTGGGAAAAGGTAACTTTTGAACTCGATTAAAGCTTCGGTTTAGGATAGGTTCGAGGGGTCGGGTAGAAGAGAGTTAGCAAGCCGAAAGGCTGCTAGACTCCTCTTTCCTTCCTAACGCAAATGTCTTCCATAAAACAACTCGTTCTAAGCTTTTGGTATCAAGTCTTGGGTTTACTCATCTTATTGTCCAAATATGTTTGTATGTACACTAGGTTCTAAAGTCGAGTCAAAGTCACCTTTATAAGTTTCACTTTCTTATAGCCTTTGGTTGTCAAAACACTTTCAAAACACAACTTCTAATGTCAAACTTCCTTAAAGACATGTATTTCTCTTTTCTTTTCACATATGGGTGCGTTTGGTTTGACCTCCATTTGGGCCACGAAGCCACAACCTGGGATGATATCATTCTTGGTCTAACTCCATGTCAAGAACATGTTGGGCCTAAGCCCATGTCGAGGGCCTTGGGCTAAAGTCACTTAACATACGTCCTTGTACTGAAGTCACAAAAACAAATGTATACGAGTTCATTTTTTATTTTTATTTTTTTACATAAGAGTTTACAAAGTCGAGAACAAACGAATAAATTGCATAACACTAAGTATAACAAAATTGTCATTTTAAACGCACTACGGTTACTTGCCTTTTCGATCCTTTTCACGCCTCGTTCACAACTCGCTCGTCTACCCGTGTTGACATAATTACTTTCAATATTATTTCACGATATCTCATTTTACAAGAATATGATATAAGCAAATAACGAAATACAATTAACTCTAAATTCATACTAAACAAGATTTATTTTAAAGCAATAATCTCCTTTACTTCGTCGCTAAATATATTTTAGACGTATAAACAAGTTATACCCATTTTTCTAAATGACTATTACAACTTATAACCGAAATATACCTTTTTACCATTATAATGAAAACTATTACTTTCCTTATATATAATATATATATATATATATATATATATATATATATACATATATATATATATATATATATATATATATATATATATATATATATATATATATATATATATAGGGTGAGGTTATTGTCAGAACCAAATAAATTGCGAGAACTGCGAGAACCAGCATCAACCAATCAGATTTTTTTGGATATTAAATTTTATTATATAATTAAAAAGGGTAAAATGGTAAAAATACTTTTTATTTTATTTTTGATTTTTTTTTAAAAACGTTTTTTTAGTTCCCTAAATTATAGGATTTTTTTTTTTTTTTTTTTTTTTTGCATTATACCAGTTTAAAAAAACACTATGTGCACATGTGTTTTGCATTATATGGCGATTGTATTTTTCATTTATGCATAGGTGTTTTATATTTGCACATGTATTTTTAAGAAAAATTACATAATATAAATACAAACAATAAATTTTAATAATAGATTTATGCAATTTCAAAATTTACAAATTGTATTACTCTAGTGAAATGATATTCAAATTTATCACAAACATCAGTATGTTTACACTTGAATTCAATTTTATTACACATATATGAAGCTTGCACATGTGCATAATCCAATGTCTTTAACAGCTGGTTCATCTTTAAGGCATGCACATGTATTTCTCGCATAGTTCAAGAAACCATGAAATCTTCAGATGTATTTTTAATCCTTGTGCACATATGTTTTTATCATCTCGCTAATCTTACTTGTTATAAACACATGTGCACTCTTTATATCAATCATGGTCCTCATCTTTATCAAACATGTTTGGTACCTGAAACTAAAAAAAATGTTTTTTTTTTATCATAAGCAAGTAGCAAATACAATATGCACAATTTACAACATAAATGCGTACCTCTTTTCTTGATTTATACAACCTTTAAACACATACGCACACCCTTTTCATTAGTTTTTTACCAGCCATAAAATGAGTGAAAACATATATGCGTAATATATTTCTGACTTGTGCACATAAGACCATATTCTTAACTTCTTTGAGAAATTAGTACGGCCTTAATACACAAAATAAAAATGCACCCTTAAATCAGAACTAAACACAAAATATCCTTATATTATAACTAAAAACATATATGCACTTTCAATGCATTTAATATCCGAAACTGTAAAAATACATATGTACAGAAGGCATCAAATTCACTAGAACTGTAAAAACGCATATGTACATAAGGCATCAAATTCACTAAAAATGGTAAAAACACATATGCACTCTCAATAACACATATGCACACTCCTTTTATTGATTTTGTATCGACCATAAAACATATATGTATTTCAAAATTAATTAACTCATGTCACTAGATTGGTTAAAAAAAAAAACATATATGCACAACTAGTCAAAACACACATGCACAATCTAAAAATAAATATGTAGTTTTTGTTTTTTACATGAACCACAAACTAGGAAAATCAATAACGTACAAACTAGGAAATATCAATACTTAGTCATTTGTTGTACAGTTACAAATTAAAATTCACTCATGAATCAAAAACCTGATTTGATACCCAACAACCAATATTAAACTACACACATGAATATAAAACTTACTCATAAATACTATTTAAAATTAAATTGCATTAAAAGAGTATAACAAATTTCGAGGAGCAAATCAATGGAAGATTAAAATTTACCTACACCACACAAATCAGTGAATGATTGATTAATATATATATTTTGTTGTTGTAAATTCATAGTTCATAATGCCCTTTATTTAATAATTATAATATAAAATTTCTCATGAATATAAATCACCTACCAAGCAGTCAATCAATAGACGGATCAGTGGGAGATTAATTTAATTTTATCTTTGTTGGTTTCGTGGAGCAGATCACGAGTCTGATATCCGAATAAACCATGACATGGCACCACAAATATTAAATAACCATGGTCATGGTCGGATCCATACATCATAAATAAGATTCAACCGTTTTTGTGTTATTTTTATGTTGGTGGCGAACATCTTTTTCTTGTAATGGAGGCAATAGTGGTGAAGATGAAGGAGCAGTAGATGTGGGCGATGATTGTGGTGGTGATGGTAGGCGGCTAGGGTTTTTCTTTGTAAGGGAGATGACTAGATGAGAGAAATGTGCAGTGATAACTTCTTAAATCAATATATTTAGACGGTTTCAGTTTTTAGATTTAAGTTGCCCATAATACCCTTATCTCTTCTACAAAATATTACCTTATTTTTATTTTTATTACCTTTATGCCACAACTATTTATATCCATTGATCAAAAAATTAATGGCTAAGATTGGTTCTCGCAGTTCTCGCAATTTATTTGGTTCTGAAAATAACCTTACACTATATATATATATATATATATATATATATATATATATATATTTTAAACGACGTCTTTATAACCTAAATACGTTATTATTTGTTTATGATTTTTTCATACCTCATCTCCCGATTACGACAAACCCACGACTCACTCGTTTTAATACTTTTGTGTATACCTAAGCACTTCCATGAGCCAATATTCCACAATACAAATGAATGTCATACAAACATTAATTAATTTAAACTTTTGCTGTATATAAATGTTATCGAGTCAAAATATAAAGATAGTAATTAGAGCATTGTTATATTAATTATAGGTCGCGTGACGGTACTTTGTGCATCTTCTACTTGACTCTTTTACTACTCGGATACAACTTTGCTAAGGTGAGTTTATAGCCCCACTTTTACTCTTTTTACTTGCTTTATAAAACTATGGGGTGAGAAACATGCAAACTCTTTTCGGACCTGAAACTGAAAACACTATTACGTGAAACAACCTTGAATCCCAACTATGCTACCGTTAGTTCCCTTTGGGGAGACGCGATTGTTATGAATAGATCTATTGGGGATGACACCCTCGTTCGAGTTTGACCGGATAGGCAAACGTCGGGCGTATATCATATCGTATTGATTTAGTGTACTGGAAATATACTTGCTGGGCTTTTATTTATCATGCTTCTAGATGCATGCACATTGTCGTAGTTTCGGTCGCATGAACTTGGTACTAGCGTAATAGCCTTTTTGCATATAGTGTCATTCACGGAGATGCTATATGTGCAACTGTGGTGCAACTTGATTTCTTAAACTTAAACCTATGAACTCACCAACCTTTGTGTTGACATTTTAGCATGTTTTTCTCAGGTTTACTTATTGGCGTGGGCAATGGCAAAGGCATTCGTTGAAGACTGGCATCCGAAGTGTTTTCAAACAAATCTAATACAACTTTTAATGGGACAACATATTTTTTATGGGCTTTACTTCCGCACTTTGAAACAATGATGTAAAACTATTTCTTAAATTAATATATCTTTTGAAAATGGAATAGAATTTCCATTCTTTATTACCTTGTGTTGTGTATATTGATTTAGTAGCACCCCATGACCCGAACGCTTCCGCTGTAAAATTTTGGGGGTGTTACATTGTTTCATCGAGATTCAATCCAAATCACGATGGCAAAATGACGACAAACACGAGAAGGGAAGGCATGCAGCAACAAGTAAGTTTGGATTTTGTTGTATACACGGTACTTTGTTTATTTATGGAATGATAAACAAGAAAGAATAGAAGTTTTTATAATTTGGCAAGCTTAAACACAGGTCGGTTCTTTTTTTTTGAAAACTTTGTTCTTGTTTCCGACTTATAAATAATCCATCAATGAAACAGATTTGGGATGAAAAGAAAAAAATACTTGAAATACAAGAAATTGAATTGCAAATCCTTCCTTAATTAAGACTAATGAGAAACAACAACAAGAGTCTTACCAGTGTGAGTTTTGAAAATGGGGTTTTTAAGGTTTGCAATTCAATTTCTTTTCATTTGGGGTACAAAATCCTTATAGTCAAAGAGTCAACCAGTATTATTACTCCGGGTTCGGGTATTTTTAACAAGAAAGTATTAGGTTTAAGTTGGGCCTAGCAAAATAAACAAACATTTATTATGTTGGGCCTGGGCCATATCTATCAAGTATTATTAGTCCGGGTTCGGGTATTTAAAAACCCGGTTCGATGATCATACATAAATTGTTGTTCAAGAAAAGTAAGTAATACTCCGTAGTATTTAAACACAACAGCTCTTAATCTTAAGGAAGGATTGTTTTCGATTCACATTCACAAAGGTATCAATGATTTTAATAAACTTGATTGTTGTTTTTCGATCTTAATCGTACTAGTATATTAATTTCTTAGGCCTTTGTTTGTTTTATATGTGTTGAAACTGATTAATTAGAAAACTTGAGCCCTAACTGATTATTGAGGTTGGCATTGCTGATTCTATTTGTGTTAGGATTATCGTGTTATAGTCTCGTAGCGTAAAGTTTCAATTTTTTTTTTACGAAAAGTATATAAGTCTACTGGCTTTATAACAACTGACAATTTGTTATATATAGATAGATAATGAGCGGTTTTATCGGCGTGAATTGGAAAGTATCTAACTTTACTTTGAAGAATTGCCAACTGCTGTATTTCGAAAATTAAGCCTTTTTATCCGATAAAACATGGAAAGCAATAGAATTAGAGTAATTGTTTAGTAATTAGTCGGTTAATTGCAATTAGCTGAGTTATACCTAAGAGGAATGAAAAAGTAATAAGGAGCGTTTTTATCGTATCGTAAAGTTTGTTGTTTGGAAAAATGTTAATTACAATATTTTTTGCATGTTGGCCGTTTATATAAACCTGCGTTTCTGCTTGATACTGACAATTCAAACCGCTGAAAGTGTGCGTCTGATTCTATAATATAAGTATATTACTTATATCGGTTATTTATATGAATTGGAGCATATTATCTAGATAGCATGTAATGAGAGCACAATTGCACTGCTGTCTTGATTAACTAATGTAGCCTATGGACTAAAACTCAATTTTGTACGATGAAATGATATGATTCTTTCAGGTTATAATCATGAAACTTGACACAAAAAACTCCCCATACATTGTTCATTTATTTTACAAATAGAGTCCTAACTACTGCCTTCTCATGAACATTGTAGTAAAATCATAGTGTGTTATCACTCCTACTCATGAACATTGGTCTTTGCTCAGTTGAGGCGATCGTTTTTAGGGCTTTTCACCAATTTTATTCATTTTTAATTGTTGATTATCACTTCAATATTATAATTAGATGCTAATTATATATGGTTACGTTTTTTACACTGTATACAAAATCAGTGTTTGACTGTAAGTTGAATTGCGTTTGGTAGCTTGTTGGGACATTTAGGTTTACGGCATCTGGATTGCATTTAATTGAATGCGTAGATTATCAGATTACAAAATTTATGTTAGTTATTATTATCTTGCGGTTGCAATGTGAGAATTTGGCTGGTAATTTCTTGTACTGGTATTGAGGGTTATGTGTGCTGCTATTGGTTTATTGACCCTGCTTATAGACAACTTAGAGATGATGTAATTTCCACCTTTGTATTTTCAGTTTGCTCAACCGTGCCGACCTTATTTTTAGTTGCTCTAGATTGGATCATTTGTTTACGCTTAGCTAGTGTCTTTTGGTGGTTATTTAGAATCAGTATGCTTGAGCTATCACTATTAAGCTGAACACAGTTTGACATGGGATTGTCTAGCTAGGCTTGTCAAATGACTAGGACTCTGTCACAAGTTGTGCATGAAATCTTACCCTTTGTATTCCCAGTGAATCATTAGGATAGTGTGGATGTTGTAATTTCAAATATCTATAGAATTCGCTTTTATAATTGCTATTTCTTTGTAACTTAAACAAGTATCAAGGTTTTTGAGAAGGAACATTGCTGATTGCACGTTTTAAATATAACTGCCTACTTTTGTAAAATCATATGAAACTTTTTAAATCTTCCATTTTTGGTTGATTTTATTTTTACGTATCACGTATTATTGTTACATTGAAAGATGTGTGGAACTTGTGATTTATGCTAAATTTTGAATTCCTTATTTTTGTAAGCACTTTGGAGTTTTTGACTTTAAGGTCTAGGCTTTAGGGTGTGAGACCAAAGTTCACGGTACAGATGCTCCTGTTATTTGAACCTTTTATTGAATTAATTGTGCGTTAACTACTTGAAATTCTTACACCTGAATGTTTTCTATTGAAGGTTATTGTTGTCAGTAATTCAACATGTAGGCTTTTATAACTCTAAGTTATTAAGAACTGGTCCCTTGCTCACTAGATCCTGACTGACAACTTTGTCCGAATTTTTTCAAAAGGTTTATAGAATTGACCTATTAGTAGAATATAGTTAGGAATGTTATACAATTGTTGTAGTAATCAGGTTTTGTGAGTAAAGGGTATAGAAGGTTTATGCATTAAAATTTCCCTTTATGAGACTTTTAGCCGAGCTATTTCCGGTTAAGCTATTTCTTTGTTTTAACCATAACCGTAATCGACCTGTTATGTAAATTGGTCGAAATTCTCAAGTCTATTCATTATTTGCATGCTAATCAGTTCCCCATTTGTAATTCTTTTGCATTGTTTCTGCTTTTCAATTGCTAAAGTGATTCTCATGTTTGAGATATTCTCTTTTTGTGGGTTACTGTTTTGTAGATGTCGAGAAGATATGACAGCCGTACAACAATCTTTTCCCCAGAAGGTCGTCTCTACCAGGTCGAGTATGCAATGGAAGCCATTGGAAATGCAGGATCTGCCATTGGAATCCTATCAAAAGATGGAGTCGTCTTGGTTGGTGAGAAGAAAGTAACTTCAAAGCTTCTCCAAACCTCAACCTCAACCGAGAAGATGTACAAAATAGACGATCATGTAGCATGTGCTGTAGCTGGTATCATGTCAGATGCCAACATTCTCATCAACACTGCACGTGTCCAAGCACAACGCTACACTTTCTCTTACCAAGAGCCAATGCCCGTAGAACAACTGGTCCAATCCCTCTGTGATACCAAACAAGGCTACACACAGTTTGGTGGGCTCCGTCCTTTTGGGGTCTCGTTTTTATTCGCTGGATGGGATAAGAACTACGGATTCCAGCTTTACATGAGTGACCCAAGTGGAAACTATGGTGGGTGGAAGGCAGCTGCTATTGGTGCAAACAATCAAGCGGCTCAATCGATGCTAAAACAGGACTACAAGGATGATATCAGTAGAGAAGAGGCTGTGCAATTGGCTCTTAAGGTTCTTAGCAAGACGATGGACAGTACCAGTCTTACCTCAGAGAAACTTGAACTTGCTGAAGTTTTCTTGTCATCTTCAGGGAAGGTTAAGTACCAGGTCTGCACACCTGATGCTCTCAGTAAGATGTTGGTAAAATATGGAGTCACCCAGCCTGCTGCAGAAGCTTAATTAGTTTGCCATATGGTTTGCTTTGTTGTTAATTTGCTGGTGATAGACTTTGTTTTGGATAATGGTTTGAGTTGTATGGTTTGGATCTTTATTTTGTAACGTTGGTGTCATAAACATGTGATAAGTTCTCAATGTGTTGTTCCATATGCATGATTTAATGTTCTGCACTGCAAACCCTTGTGCTGCTAGCCAGGGCTTGAATCTAATGAATTGTTACAGATTTAAGTAGTGAAAGTACATCCAGACACTATTTTACGGGGACTGTATTTAACAAAAATGTATTGTTTAATTTTGATTAGTGAGTGAAAATAGTTGCTTTTTGACAGTGTCATCCAAACACAGCCTTAACGAGCGTGTGTATCTGATTATGGTTGTCTTTTTCTAGTATGTTTGTAGCTGCGCTGAATTGTTTACTTCACGGGCATGATAGGCCTGATGTGAAGTTCAGAAGTTCTATGGTGATCGTGAAGATTCGTTGTTGTTGAGGTACACGTTTAGTGAAATGATTGGTAATTATCAGTTATGTGCAAGCTTGTGTTTGATTGTTCGTAATTTCGTATTTCTAAGACAGGTATATGCTTTCTATTGCTCTCTTCATTCAAAAGTCAAGTATTTTTGTCTGAAAAACCCAAGCCAGTTTACAATAATGAAACATTGCATACAATATAGCGCAGTAGTTTTGCAGATTTCTTATAGTGTACTCTACTTATGGAGTTATACGTTAATGTTTGTATGATTATGGCTTACAACGTGACAGACACACATCGAGGGATTGGAAGTTAATTAGCCCGAAACAAGTCTTGTTCCCTCATTTGAAAACAATGTAATTGATGTATGCTAGAAATTTTAGTACTAATTGACTTATTATAATGGTCTTCTCATATACTTTGGAATCATTGTTTACAGCTCAATGATGTGATGCATTCATCTTCTGACATATTTTTCTTATACTTTTATTCGCTCTAGTAACCACACTTCATATGCAGGTGGTGATTTGAAGCCGCAGCTTGACATGGCAAATCCTCAACACAAGTTAGTCACATAAACGTAAAACTACAATTTACAAACCTATTTGCTCTAGTATTGTACCTTGGAATACTTTCTCTGAAGACTTGATAGGTTCCGAACCATTGTTGTGAATATTGTTGTTTAGAGGTTTTGATGTTGAAAATTTTTACATTGTTGGTAAAGCCTCTTTGGACCTGAGGAAACAGAAGAAAAAAAAAATTACAAAGAGATGCTCTTTTTTTACTTTTCAACATTCTTCGATTTTATATGATACTTATATTTGGAGAATATCCCTTGATACCAGTGTTCTAAAAGGCGCGTCATGGCGCCGCCAAGGCGCGAGTCGTGGCCTCGGCGCCAGTGACGAAGCCAGGATTCTTCGCTCGGGTGGGCCGATACAAAAATAGAAGTTAAAGAAAATAAATACATTAATCGTGAAACCTTATTACTAACATGTATTAATATCTAAGAGTATAATAACCATTGTTTTTTTATAAATTACGCTTCTTAGTCAATATACCTTGATCGTAATCTTAATAATTATTGTTAACAATAGTATAAACTAAAGTAGTACACCTTAACCAACCATAACTTTCAATACACAAGTAAAAAATATTGATATAATGTTATACAATCTTACATACTTGATATCCATAAATAAAAATAAATGATGCAGATGAATAATTAGCAATATTTAAATACTTAAGTCTGCCAATTATAAGTTGAATGGGTCCAAAATAGCTTGGATGAGGTATTTTTTTTATCTTTGGATGGGCCAAAAGTAAACAAATGAGACTAAATACGTTACAAATATACAGTTTCTATGCATGATATTAATAACCAAAGTCCTTTTTGGGGTGGGCCTTGGCCAACCCAAAACATAAGCTGGCTCCGTCCCTGCTCGGCGCCACGAAATGAGCCAAGGCGGGAGGTCTAGGCGTCGTGTGAAAAGGCGTGAGATAAGAATTTAAGGGATTTACGGATTTGGGCTTGAATTTCTAGTATTTGGGCTATTTCCTTCTTGGGCCTCGTTATTTCAAAACTTAATTCCTATTTTAGCCTCATATTTGGGCCTGGTTATTTGGGATTGGGCTTTAGTCATTGAAATTGCTCGTAAAAAATGATACAAAATTATAAATACATATATCTATAAATATTTTTTTGCCGCCTTAAGCACGCCTTATGAAACGTAAAAGCTTTGCAAAGGCTTGTAAGGCTTGAGGCGTGGCTATGCCGCCATGCCACGTCCCACGCCTCACGCCTTTTAGAACATTGCTTGATACTCTAAACAACAAATATGAATTGATCATTATTATGGGGATCATTTGCCTATTGATCATTATTAAGGAGGTGATTTGCACACTCTGAAAAATGACTGGGACATTTATATTTTGAGTGTTTGGACATTTATACACTCATAATACTTATAGTTATGTTTATCCTATAAGTATATAAATGTCCCATCACTCAAATTTGAGTGTCCCAATTATTTTTGAGAGTGTGCAAATCACCTCCCTGTACCTTATAATTATTTGTATTCTTTTTTGTTTTATTGTGTTTTTTTAGTTTGTTAAAAAAAATGTAAAAGAAAAAGAGGAAATAGCATGCCATGACACCCCATGCTCTAATAGAGTTACTTATATAAAAATATGAGTAAATTACACCGTTCGTCCTTGTGGTTTGCGTTGACCGCAGGGTTTAGTCCTTTGACCAAAAAAGTTGCACCGTCCGTCCTTAAGTGTGCAAACGTTATGCACCGTTCGTCCCTCCGTCCACTGGGGCCCACAAATTCACAATAACGTCAGTTAAGTCACTTTTTTAAAGGGGTATTTCGGTCATTTCCCAAGTACTCTACCATTTATTACTCCCATCTACCTTGTCAGTCCCCCAAACTAAACTCTTTTGCAGTCACAAACCCACGAGTTAATCATCTTCTTCCCCAAATCAAATGTGAATAACCCAGTAACATTTGTACTGATACCTCGCAAAGAATCAGATGGTGGTCCCATTGTATGAAATTAGAGCAAATGATGTTCTTGATCGAGACCCATATTGCATGTATCTTAAGTGACTGTTTATAGTTATTTTTTTGATAATGGTGTTAAGTGACGTATGTTTTTAATCATTAGAGTATGCATTTTTTGGGTTTGCAATACTTTGTTTGGTGTTTTAATGTCTAAAACCCTTGTCTGATTGATTCCTTTAATTATTTGCAGATAAAAACTCTACTCTGTTTTCCATCAAGCTCAATCATGGTGGTTTTTTCACGAATGCACCCAACATGATTTACAAGAATGGTAAGATTACTTTTGTGGATTTGATAGACAGTGATCAGTTTTCAATCCATGAAATTGATTCCATGCTAGAAGACTTAGGTCATGATGGTCATAGGTTGATGTTTTACCATTTCTTGAAACCTGATTATGATTTAGACAATGGACTAGAGCCTTTAGCATGTGACAAAGATGTTCAGTTATTAGGCAAGTATGTGATGGAAGGTCTTAAGCTAGTTGATGTATATGTTGAGCATGAAAATACCAATCCTGACCTTTACATACAACCAAAGCATAAAAAACTTGTAATAGAAGAGTTAAATGAACCAATAACATCAAAGGCAGGGATTACCCCAGTGCCTAAGAAAGTAGTTTTGGATGTCAATGAAGGGCGTGTAGGTAAAGATAAAGGTCAAGGAAGTGGTAAAGACCAAGGGCAAAGTATTCTAGTTGCTAATGATGAGTCTTCTCAAGTCCCTAGTCAGTTTGTAAATGATTTTTACTCTTCTTATGACCCATATGTAGAGTCACAAGATCCTAAGTTTGACCCATTTGCTGACTTGGACATTATATCACCAACAATGAATGTTCAAACAAATCCTAGTGAGAATTTTGAAACAAATCCTGAGGTTGGAATGGGTAATCCTAGTGACAGTGTTGAAAGTGAAGTTGAGGGTGAAAGTGAGAGTGAAACAGAGGGTGATAGTGAAGGAGATGATGATAGCCAAGACAGTGATTTCATAGTAGATGAGAATAATAATGCAGATGATGTGGATGTTGACATGAGGGACTTTAATTACACTATTGATGAGACTGTGGAGTTTGTTGGGTGTAGAGAAAGGGAACCAGTTGTGATTGAAGATGAAGCCGATGGAGATGATGTCAATGAATTAGAAAATGACTATTTTGAGAGTGGATCAGGTAGTGACAGTGAAGGTACTAGGTTAAGGAAAAAGAAGTTGAAGCAGTTAAGAAAACAAGCGCATGCTACTCAGAAAATTTACAAGACATATTTCTATGTGGGTCAAAAATTTGCAAACAGAGAAAAGGTGAAGGAGTACATTAAAGAGCATTCAATTGAGACTAGGAGAAGAATAAGAATGGAAAAGAATGACAATGAGAGAGTGAGGGCAGTATGCAAAGGTGTTATCCCTTCTCTAGCAGCTGGTGAAGTCAATGACTGTGGGCCAACTCAGGATACTGGGCCAAGTCAAGAAAAAGGCCCAACTGAGGGTGAAAAAGGGCCAAGTCAGTCTACCCAATCAAAACAAAAATGGACCAAGGAGAGACTCATTAATGGGGGTAAACCTAATAGACAAAAACTGTTGGATGATAATAAATGTCCATGGGTTCTGTTAGTTTCCAAAGTCAAAAAGACTGAATCTTGGGAGGTAAAAACATACAGGTCAGTCCATAAATGTCTACAGGAAAGAGATAACCTTTATGCCACCTACAATTGGTTCTCAAAGGAATTAGTTGAGCAGTTGAAAACAAACCCTAATATACCTGTTAGAGCTGTTCAAGAGCAACTAACAAAAAAACATGAACTAACTATTTCTGAAAGTAAGGCATTTAGAGCTAAGCAAGAAGCTGAAAGGAAATTAAGGGGTGATTACACACATCAGTATAAGATGCTAAGAGATTATGTGTTGGAATTGCAACAAGCTAATCCAAACACAACTGTCAAAATCCATGTTCAAGCTGAAGCAGATCATCAAGTGCCAACAAGAGTTTTTAAGAGAATCTATACATGTTTGGGGCCTTTGAAAGCTGGATTCAGAGCTGGGATGAGGGAAATCCTTGGATTAGATGGAGCATTCATGAAGGGTCCATACCCAGGACAACTTTTAACCGCTGTGAGTATTGATCCAAACAATGGGATCTATCCATTGGCATATGGACTTGTTGAGACAGAAAACACAGAGTCATGGACATGGTTTCTCAATCAACTTGGAGATGACCTAGATCTGTATAGGAATTCCAACTTCACTTTCATAAGTGACAGGCAAAAGGTACTAACTTAACTAGTTAATTTTATTTCAATCTAATTAATTAATTCCTTAAATTACTTAACTAATTAATTGTTTCCAACTGCAGGGTATTATACCAGCAATTGCAAAATTGTTTCCATGTGCAGAGCACAGATATTGTGTGAAACATATTCATGAGAATATGAAGTTGAAGTGGAATGGTACTGCATACAAGGATATGCTATGGAAAGCAGCAACTGCAACAACAGTCCCAGAGTTTCAAATTGCAATGGAAGAGTTGAAAGGTTTCAATAAAGAGGCTTATGACTGGTTGAATCTCATTCCTTCACAACACTGGGCAAGATCACATTTCTCAGGTATACAATATTCTTACTTTAACTGATTTCATAGTATATGTTGATTTAATAAGAGTCTAAACAACAAACTCCTTAAACAGAGAGAGCCAAGTCAGATGTTTTATTGAACAACATGTGTGAAGTCTTGAATGGGAAGCTAATAGGGGGAAGAGACAAGCCTATTATTTCCACATTGGAGTTTGCCAGGGAGTATCTCATGAGAAGGTATTATACATTCCATGTGCTATTCAATTGTCATTCCATGTAAGTACTTAGATTACAATACCTAATAAGTGAACTGGCCAGGATTGTCAATGTTAACAAAGTTATTGCAAGGTGTGATGGACCACTCACACCAACTGCTACAAGGATTTTGAAAGAAAATGCAGATCAAGCTACCAAGTATACTGTTCAATGGAATGGAGGTGAGTTATACCAGGTAAGTGGTCCATGGAATGACCAGTGTGTGGTAAATGTTGTTGCTAGAACCTGCACTTGCAGAAGATGGGAATTGACAGGCATCCCTTGCAAACATGCTGTTGCAACAAATCGGAACATGTCACTTAATCATCAAGAGGTTGTATTACCAGAGGAATGGGTACATCCATGCTATAGGTTAGAGACTTGGAAGAAAGTGTATGCTTTTCATATAAAACCAATCAGAGGTCCTGTCCATTGGCCCAAGTGCACTGTTCCAACTAGTCTGTTGCCACCAAAACATAATCCACAAGTTGGAAGACCAAGGAAAGCAAGAAAAAAGTCAATGACTGAAAAGGATTTCAAGATAGTTAATGATGGTAAGCTTTCAAGAGGGCACAAGACTGTAACTTGTGACAAATGTGGGTCAAGAGGTCACAACCAAAGAACCTGTACTGGACCAAGAATGCCAAAGTCAAAAAAGAGAAAAAATGCAAGCAAAGGGGTGGATTTGGATTCTGATACTCCTACAGGTTCACAATCAAAGACAAGAGCAGATAGTCAAGATAAGGGGAAGGCACCAGCAACAGAAGATGGTGCAAAAAAGAAGAGAGCACCAAGGAAGAAGGTGGTTGTGTTAGGTTGAAGTATATGTCATGTATGTGTTTCTAGTATGTCTGTTATGTATGTGTTTCTAGTATGTCTTATGCACAATGTCAATTAAGTTGTTTTGGATGTTTATGGCATTATATGCCTTGAAACTTGATTGATTAATGGTATGGTTGCTTTAGACTTTATTTTGTTTGACTTTCATTTGGTATGTTATTTTGTTTGACTTTCATTTGGTATGTTATTTTGTTTGACCCAAATGTACACATTCTTTTGGTATGTTGTTTTGGTAATTTGGTATGTTGTTTTAAGTCAACCCGAGAATCGAATCGAACTAAATTCAAATTCGGTTCGGTTTTTGGGTTGACCCGAATTTCACTATTTTTTAAGAAAAAATTAATAATTACATAAATGTTTAGCAAAAAATATATTTCAAGCATAAAAGGTGTTTTATTATATTACGATAACCTTTTAATAGTATTTATTTTATATAAATAATCACTATTTGTTTGAATTCGGTTTTCGGTTCAAACTGTCAAATCCATAACCAACTCGAGAATCGAATTAGTAGTTCGGTTCGGTTCGGTTTTAGCAAATTCAGTTAGTTTATTAGTTCGGTTCAGTTATTTTCAGTTCGGTTCGGTTTCGGTTTTCGGTTTATTCGGTTTTTTCGCTCACCCTTGAAAGTATTATGGTTTAAGTTGGGCCATGATGGAGTAGCAAGATAAAGAAACATTTATGTTGGGCCTGGGCCATATCTATCTAGGAAGTATTATTAGTCCGGGTTCGGGTATTTAAAAACCCGGTTCGATGAACATACATAAATTGTTGTTCAAGAAAAGTAATACCAGTATTTAAACACAACAGCTCTTAAGGAAGGATTGTGTTGGATTCACAAAGGTATGTATGATTTTAATTAATAAACTTGATGATCTCAGTTGTTGTTTTTCGATCTTAATCGTACTAGTATATTTCTTAGGCCTTTGTTTGTTTTATATGTGTTGAAACTGATTAATTAGAAAACTTGAGCCCTAACTGATTATTGAGGTTGCCATTGCTGATTCTATTTGTGCTAGGATTATCGTGTTATAGTCTCGTAGCGTAAAGTTTCAATTTTTTTTACGAAAAGTATAAAAGTCTACTGGCTTTATAACAAGTGATAATGAGTGGTTTTATCGGCGTGAATTGGAAAGTATCTAACTTTACTTAGAAGAATTGCCAACTGCTGTATTTCGAAAATTAAGCCTTTTTATCCGATAAAACATGGAAAGCGACAGAAAGTGTAAAGAGTTGAGCGCCCCGGTTTGATAATTTGTTTAGGTTTTAGAATTAGAGTAATTGTTGAGTTATTAGTCGGTTAAATGCGATTAGCTGAGTTATACCTAAGAGGAATGAAAAAGTAATAAGGAGCGTTTTTTATCATATCGTAAAGTTTGTTGTTCGGAAATTTTTTTGCATGTTGGCCGTTTATATAAACCTGCGTAAGTGCCTGCTTGATACTGACTAACGCAATTATTCAGTCAAGATGGTCACTTAACTAACTAGCTTTGCTTTATGCTGTTACTTGGGTACATTGGCCATTCATATTTTCTTTACTCATATGGTCAGCACCTTGCAAGTTTTAACTTTGCTATGTTATTTCTAAACAAAAAAATTTGTTTTCGTAATGCTGGTATGTTTGTCTTCCGTTTTTTAATATTTGACCCGTGAAATTAGTTGTCTTGAGCTGATGGCGCATGGAGAAAGCTTATATATTTCAAATGAGTGACTAAGCGCAGTACTCACTAGATTAGACTAACAAGTTATATGGCTTAGTTATTGCCTGTTGGTTAAACTTCTACATAAGTTTCTGTGTAATATAGCTAGACCTGTTTGTTTTGCTTTCCTCTTCTGTTACTTCTGAAATTCAACTATTCTTGATTTTGGATGTTAAATATAGTATTTTGACTATTTGTTACTAGCTGACCATCAGTATGTAATTTTACGCGTAAAACTTGTTATAATGTTAGAATCTGCTGTCTAAGCTTATACAATTCAAACCGCTGAAAGTGTGCGTTTGATTCTATAATATAAGTAATTAAGTATATTACTTATATTGGTTATTTATATGAATTGGAGCATATTATCTAGATAGCATGTAATGAGAGCACAATTGCACTGCTGTCTTGATTAACTAATGTTGCCTATGGACTAAAACTCAATTTTGTACGATGAAATGATATGATTCTTTCAGGTTATAATCATGAAACTTGACACAAAAAACTCCCCATACATTGTTCATTTATTTTTCAAATAGAGTCCTAACTACTGCCTTCTCATGAACATTGTAGTAAAATCATAGTGTGTTATCACTCCTACTCATGAACATTGGTCTTTGCTCAGTTGAGGCGATCGTTTTTAGGGCTTTTCACCAATTTTATTCATTTTTAATTGTTGATTATCACTTCAATATTATAATTAGATGCTAATTATATATGGTTACGTTTTTTACACTGTATACAAAATCATTGTTTGACTGTAAGTCTGTAAGTTGAATTGCGTTTGGTAGCTTGTTGGGACATTTAGGTTTACGGCATCTGGATTGCATTTAATTGAATGTGTAGATTATCAGATTACAAAATTTATGTTAGTTATTATTATCTTGCGGATGGAATTGCCCAATTATAGCTCGACGCGCTGTTCAGTGGCTCGATATGCAATGTGAGAATTTGACTGGTAATTTCTTGTACTGGTATTGAGGGTTATGTGTGCTGCTATTGGTTTATTGACCCTGCTTATAGACAACTTAGAGATGATGTAATTTCCACCTTTGTATTTTCAGTTTGCTCAACCGTGCCGACCTTATTTTTAGTTGCTCTAGATTGGATAATTTGTTTACGCTTAGCTAGTGTCTTTTGGTGGTTATTTAGAATCAGTATGCTTGAGCTATCACTATTAAGCTGAACACAGTTTGACATGGGATTGTCTAGCTAGGCTTGTCAAATGACTAGGACTCTGTCACAAGTTGTGCATGAAATCTTACCCTTTGTATTCCCAGTGAATCATTAGGATAGTGTGGATGTTGTAATTTCAAATATCTATAAATTTCGCTTTTATAATTGCTATTTCTTTGTAACTTAAACAAGTATCAAGGTTTTTGAGAAGGAACATTGCTGATTGCACGTTTTAAATATAACTGCCTACTTTTGTAAAATCATATGAAACTTTTTAAATCTTCCATTTTTGGTTGATTTTATTTTTACGTATCACGAATTATTGTTACATTGAAAGATGTGTGGAACTTGTGATTTATGCTATTTTTTGAATTCCTTATTTTTGTAAGCACTTTGGAGTTTTTGACTTTAAGGTCTAGGCTTTAGGGTGTGAGACCAAAGTTCACGGTACAGATGCTCCTGTGATTTGAACCTTTTATTGAATTAATTGTGCGTTAACTACTTGAAATTCTTACACCTGAATGTTTTCTATTGAAGGTTATTGTTGTCAGTAATTCAACATGTAGGCTTTTATAACTCTAAGTTATTAAGAACTGGTCCCTTGCTCACTAGAGGTGGCAAAATGGTAGGTCTGTCAAAACGGGACAGGTTGGGTTATCCTGACTGACGACTTTGTCCTAATTTTTTCAAAAGGTTTATAGAATTGACCCATTAGTAGAATATAGTTAGGAACGTTATACAATTGTTGTAGTAATCAGGTTCTGTGAGTAAAGGGTATAGAAGGTTTATGCATTAAAATTTCCCTTTATGAAACTTTTAGCCGAGCTGTTTCCGGTTAAACTATTTCTTTGTTTTGGCCTGTTAGAGATAAACCATAACCGTAATCGACCTGTTATGTAAATGGGTCGAAATTCTCAAGTCTATTCATTATTTGCATGCTAATCAGTTCCCCATTTGTAATTCTTTTGCATTGTTTCTGCTTTTCAATTGCTAAAGTGATTTTCAAGTTTGAGATATTCTCTTTTTGTGGGTTACTGTTTTGTAGATGTCGAGAAGATATGACAGCCGTACAACAATCTTTTCCCCAGAAGGTCGTCTCTACCAGGTCGAGTATGCAATGGAAGCCATTGGAAATGCAGGATCTGCCATTGGAATCCTATCAAAAGATGGAGTCGTTTTGGTTGGTGAGAAGAAAGTAACCTCAAAGCTCCTCCAAACCTCAACCTCAACCGAGAAGATGTACAAAATAGACGATCATGTAGCATGTGCTGTAGCTGGTATCATGTCAGATGCCAACATTCTCATCAACACTGCACGTGTCCAAGCACAACGCTACACTTTCTCTTACCAAGAGCCAATGCCCGTAGAACAACTGGTCCAATCCCTCTGTGATACCAAACAAGGCTACACACAGTTTGGTGGGCTCCGTCCTTTCGGGGTCTCGTTTTTATTCGCTGGATGGGATAAGAACTACGGATTCCAGCTTTACATGAGTGACCCAAGTGGAAACTATGGTGGGTGGAAGGCAGCTGCTATTGGTGCAAACAATCAAGCCGCTCAATCGATGCTAAAACAGGACTACAAGGATGATATCAGTAGAGAAGAGGCTGTGCAATTGGCTCTTAAGGTTCTTAGCAAGACGATGGACAGTACTAGTCTTACCTCAGAGAAACTTGAACTTGCTGAAGTTTTCTTGTCATCTTCAGGGAAGGTTAAGTACCAGGTCTGCACACCTGATGCTCTCAGTAAGATGTTGGTAAAATATGGAGTCACCCAGCCTGCTGCAGAAGCTTAATTAGTTTGCCATATGGTTTGCTTTGTTGTTAATTTGCTGGTGATAGACTTTGTTTTGGATAATGGTTTAAGTTGTATGGTTTGGATCTTTATTTCGTAATGTTGGTGTCATAAACATGTGATAAGTTCTTAATGTGTTGTTCCATATGCATGATTTAATGTTCTGCACTGCAAACCCTTGTGCTGCAAGCCAGGGCTTGAATCTAATGAATTGTTACAGATTTAAGTAGTGAAAGTACATCCGGACACTATTTTACGGGGACTGTATTTAACAACAATGTATTGTTTAATTTTGATTAGTGAGTGAAAATAGTTGCTTTTCGACAGTGTCATCCAAACACAGCCTTAACGAGCGTGTGTATCTGATTATGGTTGTCTTTTTCTAGTATGTTTGTAGCTGCGCTGAATTGTTTACTTCACGGGCATGATAGGCCTGATGTGAAGTTCTATGGTGATGGTGATGATTTGTTGTTGTTGAGGTACACGTTTAGTGAAATGATTGGTAATTATCAGTTATGTGCAAGCTTGTGTTTGATTGTTCGTAATTTCGTATTTCTAAGACAGGTATATGCTTTCTATTGCTCTCTTCATTCAAAAGTCAAGTATTTTTGTCTGAAAAACCCAAGCCAGTTTACAATAATGAAACATTGCATACAATATAGCGCAGTAGTCCTGCAGATTTCTTATAGTGTACTCTACTTATGGAGTTATACATTAATGTTTAAGTCTTGTTCCCTCATTTGAAAACAATATAATTGATGTATGCTAGAAATTTTAGTACTAATTGACTTATTATAATGGTCTTCTCATATACTTTGGAATCATTGTTTACAGCTCAATGATGTGATGCATTCATCTTCTGACATATTTTTCTTATACTTTTTATTAGCTCTAGCAACCACAGTTCATATTTGCAGGTGGTGGTTTGAAGCTGCAGCTTGACATGGCAAATCCTCAACACAAGTTAGTCACATAAACGTAAAACTACAATTTACAAACCTATTTGCTCTAGTACTGTACCTTGGAATACTTTCTCTGAAGACTTGATAGGTTCCGAACCATTGTTGTGAATATTGCTGTTTAGAGGTTTTGATGTTGAAAATTTTTACATTGTTGGTAAAGCCTCTTTGGGACCTGAGAAGAAAAAAAAAAAAATATATATATATATATATATATATATATATATATATATATATATATATATATCCCTTGATACTCTAAACAACAAATATGAATTGATCATTATTATGGGGATCATTTGCCTATTTGAGTTCACTTATATACCGGAGGTGATTTGCACACTCTCAAAAATGATTGAAACATTTACATTTTGAGTGTTTGGACATTTATACGCTCATATTACTTTTAGTTATGTTTATCCTGTAAGGATATAAATGTTTCATCGCTCAAATTTGAGTGTCCCAATTATTTTTGGGAGTGTGCAAATCACCTCCTTGTACCTTATAATTATTTGTATTATTTTTTGTTTTATTGTGTTTTTTTAGTTTGTTAAAAAAATGTAAAAGAAAATAAAATAGGTGAGGCTCAAATGGCGTGTTATGAGTGAAGGGTGTTTTGGTGTGTGAGTGTTAAAAGTGAGTATGCTGAAGTAACGATGAGGTGACACTGAAAAAGAGGAAATAGCATGTCATGACACCCCGTGCTCTAATAGAGTTACTTATATAAAAATATATAATGGAGGAAATTCTAGTTAATTATAATATAATAAAGCGGGTATAGATTCGGGTAAACGGATATGAGTACGGGTACGGGTAATCGGGCGGGGTATTATCAGAACCCGTCCCGAACTTATACCCGGCAAAAAAATTTATCATTACCCAAACCCGCATCCAAACCCGTCAAACCCACACCCGAACCCGACCAAACCGGTTCGGGCTTCGGTTTTCACCGTCGGTTTCGAGTGCTTTTGCCATCCCTAGTTATGTTTGATATACCCAAATATATAAATTTTCACACTTGTATGCTTATGTCCAAGTCTTCATTTGTTTTTCGGATAGGTAGTCACGCCAGACATTATATATAACGTAAGATAAGAACCAGTCGCAAATGCACCGTCTACTCCATTCAATCTATTCATTTCTAAGTTTCCAATTGGACAGGCTACACCAGTTTCAGAAGCCTGAACATGATGGTTAAAAAAGTAACCAACGTATATGTCACTAGTTGACTAATAACTTTTACCTTGATCTTATTCATAATTAAGCACAGGACAGAACATAATAACTGATGCAATTTTTTACCCGTTTTCAGTAAAAAAAAAGTATCCATGTTTATGTCATAGTCACCTATATACTTTTGCATCATCAAGAAAACGAACTTTAGTTGAACTAACACATATATTGCAAGTATCTTTGAAGTTTTAGTAGTTGTGTTATGTTGACAGTCAAAGTTCTCTTAAACGAATAGTTAACCACGTATTTACTTATTCGTCTACATAGATTTCACACTTGTAATTCGCACACTAAATTTTTTTAACAGAGGTCTGCCAACTTCATTATTTAATAAATACTACATTTTTAAGGAATTTTTCCTTTATTTTATACTGTAGTAAACTTATAAAGTCATAAGGTTGGTATATCAGTTTCCCTTTTCAATGATTTAGTCAATCAGAAAAGCCCAAACTAAAGCACAAGAGGGGCTTATGGTCACTCGGCGAAGATAAAAAACTCAGAGAATACATCACGAACCATGGTCTTGGACTCTTGGCTGCCGGAGTTCGGTCCCCATTCATGCAGCTAAGTTAATATCGGTCCAAAACCGACCCGAACAAACAAAACCAAAAACCGAAAATCATAAAAAACCTAAACCGAAACCGAACCGAATATGGTCGGTTCGGTTCAGTTTTGTATCGGGTCCGTCGGTTCGGTTCGGTTTATGTGTGTTTGTGCGTGTTTTTGTCGGTTTTGGGTCGGACTGAACTGAACCGAACCGACCCGAAACCGCAAATCTTAAAAAACCAAAACCAAAACCGAACCAAAAGATTTGAACCTTCCATGCTTAGCCCTATTTAGGCATACTATCTCTATGCCATTTTTAGTTTAATGCAACATTTGACTTAGAAAAATAGCGATTTTTGAGGGTTGTGATTTTAATGCTCGTTTGACAAGTACTAAGTAGTTTTATCTTTTTTTTTTAAATGTTTTCTTTTGCAACTCTTTATAAGATAGTATTTAAAAGTGTTGAGCATTTGGAAGCTGCGATTTACAAAGTTACATCATTTTACATATTATGATTACAACTACAACTAAGGTTGCAAAAATCGCGAATCGGTAATCAGCCAGTTGACTCCCTTGTAGTAGGGATGGCAAAAAAGCCCGAACCCGATGGGGAAACCCGAAACCTGTTTATGTTATAGCATTGGTTATTGCTCTGGTTACGAATGACCCAATCTATCTATGGCAACCACCCCTACTTTTAGTGGATGGAGATACTGCCCCGAAGTACTAGACTAGCTCCTGTTGAAGAATAAGGCTTTTGAGCTGCCTGAGCATTGAATTTGGAACATAGGCCAAACGAAGTCGTACTGAGGACCTTAAGTACTGTCAAATCGGTACGTACAACACCAGGCCGTGAGCACGGTGGGGACGGGCTTCCCAAAAAGCCAGCCCACCACTGAATGATGAACTTTGCCAGTTTTCGCCTCCGACCCGACCAGGAGAGAACATAGGGTCAAGCCAAGCCCTTACCCGCCTGTCTCTGCCTTTCTTTTCTAGTCCTGAGTTTTTCTTCTTGACTATTGCTTGGGATTGGGCTTATCGGGTTACGAGGCAGGTTTTGGGGCATTAATGAGAATTTTTATCGGGTTTGGGGCGGAGAGCGACGCATAGCATCCTCTCCCCTCCCCTCCCTGTCCCGCCCTGAAACATATATATACATATAGATCTATATATTCATATATTGTTATGTTAGTATTTACGTAATAAAAACATTATTCTGGTATTTTTGTATAAAATTAATTGTGACAATAAAAAGTTATTCGTGTCATATTTTTAAAAGAAGTTTTATTTTTTTAAGGGATGTTTTATCATTATTTATGTTAATTTTGTTGAAAAATTATCAACGCTAGTAATTAATATATTATTAGTGGGCTTTTATCCTTCACGTTATTCATATTACTAAAATATAGTGTAAAAGTTAATTTAAACGAGGAAAAACGTGTGTTTGGTGAAGCATTGCGCCCGAAAAAGGCGCCCCAATAAGATCCGCAAAAGGGATCAAAACGGGTTTGGGGGCGCATCTCGCCCCAATGGGGCGCCCCGATAAGATCCCCAATGGGGATTGGGATGGGTTTGAGGCCTGGTTAATATGATAGTATGTTCAAGTAACATTTCGGTCAATATCTTATCTTATATATTAAAAGATTGAGTCCTATACTTAAATGTGAGTCTTAATAACTTCAATTTTTATCTATAGTTGAGTTTTGAATTGATTAATGGAAATAAATATAGCATAGTTTCATTAGATTTTCTAACAACTCGAAATTTGCCATTCAAAACAAAATATATCAAAAAAAACAAATGGTTTTATAACTCACTATGATAAAAGTACCAAATAAATAAGAAAAAAATAATTTATGTAACTTACTAATATTAAAATATTACATATGAAAAGCCTCATTTAAATATAACATCTTCCAAAAAACCTCTTCACATATACTCTTTTAAAGTTAAGTAATTATCTTAAATAGTAGGAACCTAATTAATACCAACTATTTAGCTATGAACTATTAGACAGAATCAGTGCATCGCACGGGTTGAATAAAGCCTCGTAAACATAACAATTCAAGTACTTAAAACTTCAAACGTTAAAATATTACTTCAAATACTTCAAACGTAAGTATTAAATTGATGCTTGGATTCTCATCTTCTATGTTGACAATCTGTTGACTTTGTTGACCGCCTTGGCCACCTAGCCCCGCCTAGCTCCGCCTAGGCGGATGTTTGACCGCCTTTTGACTTTTCCGCTTAGATTGTCCGATTTGCCTAAAATCGAGGCGGTGTATGCCCGCCTAGCGCCTAGGCGGTCGCCTAGACCGCTTTTTACAACACTTGTTGAGGTTAAGGTTTGGAGGAGCTTTGAAGTTACTTTCTTCTCACCAACCAAGACGACTCCATCTTTTGATAGGATTCTAATGGCAGGTCCTGCATTTCCAATGGCTTCCATAGCATACACGACCTGGTAGAGACGACCTTCTGGGGACATGATTGTTGTACCACTGTCATATCTTCTAGACATCTACAAAACAGTAACCCACAAAAAGAGAATGTCTCAAACTTGAAATCACTTTAGCAATTGAAAGGCACAAACAATGTAAAAGAATTACAAATGGGGAACTTATTAGCATGCAAATAATGAATAGACTTGAGAATCTCGGCCCATTTACACAACAGGTCGATTATGGTTATGTTTTATCTCTAACAGGACAAAACAAAGAAATAGTTTAACCGGAAACAGCTTGACTAAAAGTCTCCTAAAGGGAACTTTTAATGCATCAAACCTTATATACCCTTTACTCACAAAACCTGATTACTACAAAATTTGTATAACATTCCTAACTAATATTGCTACAAATGATTCACTGGGAATACAAAGGGTAAGATTTCATGCACAACTTGTGATAGCTCAACTGCTCAAGCATACTGATTCTAAATAACCACCAAAAGACACTAGCTAAGCGTAAACATATGATCCAAACCAGAGCAACTAAAAATAAGGTCGTCATGGTTGAGCAAACTAAAAAAACAAAGTTGAAAATTACATCATCTCTAAGTTGTCTTTAAGCATAAAGCAAAGCTAGTTAGTTAAGTGACCATCTTGACTGAATAATTGCGTTAGTCAGTTTCAAGCTGAAACGCAGGTTTATATAAACGGCCAACATGCAAAAAATATTGTAATTAACATTTTTCCAAACAACAAACTTTACGATACGATAAAAATAAAAAAACGCTCCTTATTACTTCTCATTCCTCTTAGGTACAACTCAGCTAATCGAATTTAACCGACTAATAACTAAACAATTACTCTAATTCTTAAACCTAAACAAATTATCAAACCAGGCTCAACTCTTAACGCTTTCTACTGCTTTCCATGTTTTATTGGATAAAAAGGCTTAATTTTCGAAATACAGCAGTTGGCAATTCTTCAAAGTAAAGTTAGATACTTTCCAATTCACGCCGATAAAACCGCTCATTATATATACGACAACTGTCAGTTGTTATACGTACAACTTAAATTAAAACTTAAGTCAGTAGACTTATATACTTTTCATAAAAATTTCGAAACTTTACGAGACTATAACACGATAATCCTAGCACAAATAGAATCAGCAATGGCAACGTCAATAATGAGTTAGGGGTAAAGTTTTGTAATATAAGTCGATAATTAATCAGTTTAAACACATATAAAACAAACAAAGGCCTAAGAAATATAATAGTACGATTAAGATCGAAAAACAAAAGTTTATTAATTAAAATCATTGATACCTTTGTGAATGTGAATCGAAAACAATCCTTCCTTAAGATTAAGAGCTGTTGTGTTTAAATACTACGGAGTATTACTTACTTTTCTTGAACAACAATTTATTTATGTTCATCGAACCGGGTTTTTAAATACCCGAACCCGGACTAATAATACTTCCTAAATATGGCCCAACTTAAATCAGAATTCTTCTTATTAGTTTCTCGTTTTTGTGTCTGATAATTTGTTTTTTTAAGAAAATAAATCTATATACATATATACTAGCAGGGTACTCGCGCAATGCGGCGGCGGGTACCCGGTGCATAATTTTATAGCGGGCAAATATTTTTCATTTATACGTGTTTTTTAACAGTAATTTTAAGAATAAATGACAACTTTTAATTAAAATATCTATAAGCAATAACAATGCAAACTATTTCATCCAAATAAAAACGGTTGTTCTATTGCTATAATCCACGAAGCAAAGCTTATTTATTTCTACTGTAGGTAACCGTACGCCAAGATAAAAGTAGATTTATCTAATTTTGTGTGTGTTTTTTTATCAGTGCTCGAAAGAAGAAGAGATACTTTATTTCGTATTGGTGTTTGTGTTTTTAGGTTGGCTTATATACCATTGAGATTTGAACTGTTACAAGTAGGCACTTAATAGAATGTATAAATATTTGACTGTATTAATGGACTATATAAATATTTGAAAGCTGTTACAAAGTGTATAAATGAATGTTACTTTTTATTTATGAAAATTGTTATGGAAGCTATGGTAATTAATATTAACTAATGGCTTATTAATTTTCTTTTAAAGAAATGTTTTTTGTCTTAAAATTTTTAAGACTTCTTTATTTAGAAAGTCCTAAACACTTTATAAATTAGTATAAGATTATTTTCAGAACAAAAAAAAAAACGAGAACTGCGAGAACCGATCTAGGCCTTTGATTTTCATATCAATGGTTGTAAAAAATGGTGGCATTAGTGTAACTAGCATGGTACCCGCGCAAAGCAGCGTGATATCAAATATGCAGTTTTTATCGTATTTTTATCTTTTAGCGGTATGTAATGATAGTCGGTATATGACGGTTTATCAGTTTGATAGTTCTAAAAAACAAATGTGTGTCTAAATTTCCATAAAATATATTAATACAAATATAGATTTTCATAATTATAGTCATTTGAACTTAGTGAAAATTGAATATATGATAAATTTAGAACTTTAAATTTGTATTATTGTAGGTTTGTAACATTTATTTTAATACTAAAAGTTAATGTGTCATTAATGTACATTATAATGTAATTAGTGTAGTGTAGTATTTAATTGTATGAATTACTAAATATAGTAACATGTGTAAGCTTAAAAAATTAAGACTTTTATTTATAAATGTCCTAAATGCATTATAGATAGTTATACATTATAGATATAGATTATAGATTATAGATGAGATACATATGCCACGTCACTAATGCTTACTAGCCATTTTAATGTTGACATGGCGCATACTACGATGAGGTGGAAATGGTGACTAGGCACAATTTCCGTTTAAATAAGTAAAAATTTTGTAAGTTGCAAGGTTCGAACACCGGTCTTGACGTCCACACATGAACGCCTCAACCAATGTAGCAATCCAGAAGTTGTTACACAAATTGCATTCCAAAATTGATATACCCGAAAAAAAAAAAAAAAAAAAAAAAAAAAAAAAAAAAAAAAAAAAAAAAAAACCATTACCAGCTTCCCCAATTGATATGAACTAATTTGAAATTCGGTCAACACCACCCCTAAAATAACTCACCTATCGACACACTCTCTCCCCTAAAAATATGGCATTTCTTTCTCAATCAATAACACCAAATCAAAAGCCATTTTTAATCCCAAAACAAACAAACAATCATACGCTACAAAACAATCTCATCATCTTCAATCCAAATCACAGGCGCGACTAAGGTTTTATATTGTAAAAAATTAATGGACAAATTCTGTTTATGTTTATGTGTTTCCTGGTTCTGTGTCACGATTAGAAACACAATGACACAGGCATGCTAATGATTTTTACAATTTTTTATATCATGACATGTTTATTGATTGATTTGATTTATGTTTAATTTATGGTGACATTATAATTTGGATTTATAATCAATTTCATATTAAGATTCTATGCACACCAAGGGTTTGATAAAATGTCTATGAAGTTAATTTTGTGAAAAACTGATTTTGGCATTTTATTCAAAAATATCTGATGTTTGGTGGGAATTTTTATTTTTTTTATCTTTGTTAAACATGATGGAAATCAATTTTTTGAAGGTTATGCCAATCTTACATTTGTGTTATTGTATCATCTGGTTTGCAGAATATTTGAATAAGCATTGGAGCCAGGTTTGACATGTTTAGTCTATGTCAACTCTTCATTATATTTGTTACTGTAGTAGATAATATTCTCGGCATAAGAAAAATAATTAGGAAATATAGTCGAGGTTGATCTATCATCAAGTACACATGACTATTAAGCATGATTATAAGGTTTCAATTGGTTGTTGTTTCATTTGAAGCTAAATTACTGACAAGTTTGATTGATTAATAATTAGGGCAATTTCATCAAGGTCTTTGGTTGTTGGATCTTGTGTATCAGTTCTGAAAGAGCATGTTATACTGGAATATGAGTGCATAACTTCTTAAAATCTTGTTAAGGTTTATGGTGATAGGTTGGTTAACTTCGAATTTCAATTCATCTATTTATGAATGTTTGATTAGCGTAGTAAGAATCTACGTGGTGTTATGTGACGAATTGTAGGTAGATCAGAAGTATTGATTTAGAGATGCAACTGTTCAAAAGATACCTGTTGCTGATGTTGATGGATTTAATAGTACATTGTTGCTAAGGTATACTTTTGTTGCTAAGCTTAGTGAATATGGTTCCTTTTTTCACTTTGGTGTAACATAATTTTGTTGGCATGTGCAGAACTATAAACACAGGTCCAATGGCATTAATACTATAAGTTTTTCCATAATACCAAATCAGTCAAGCATACAATTCTTCATTAACAAGTTTATAACCATACATTATGTTCAGTCAAGCATTTTCCATTACATTATATTATGTTATTTTCAGGAAATATTGTTGAATTAACGCCTAAAAAGTAATTCAATTGTATGGATGCTATTTTAAACAATAGATAAACATAATACATGGCAAGCATGATTGTTCGCAAAACATATTAGAATATGTGGGCATGTAAGCATCTAACATTTATCTTGGCCCATCACATGGCATCAAAATTGTTTACTTGGAACCTTTCTGGAACGATATCCGTATTAATATGTTTTTCTTACTTATCCTTTGTGTGTAGCAGCTTATGAATTTGCATCATTTTGAATTGATGTAGTGTCAAATACTAATTAAAGAAAAGAAATGTAAGCATCTAGCATTTTATTTAGTTGAGCTAAACACAAGTTAACGTGATCAACTTCGTGAAGTGATGATACTTCTCTACTCTGCTGAGATGCATTATATTGACCAAGAGTAAAGAGCTTGAAGTCGAGCCTCAATTTGCTATTAGTTCAACCAGTCTGACATTCCTCAAACTCATGAAAGAGCATATGTTGCTTATGTTTTCCGAACACCTCGAACATCTGGTATTAGTCTATTCCTTGAAGTTTAGCTCTTGGTTGAAAATATTAACATGTTTGAGGAATGTGTAGTGACCTCACTCAAAACCATGTTGTGATAACACATTTTTTTGTAATTTATTTTGCAGGTTCGTTAAAAAGCCCATACTATTGAATTTGGGATTGTTGAGGGAAATTTCAATGCAAGATAGTGTCTTTATATTCAACTCCAGTCGGTAAGATCCATGTAGCACACACTAATGGTTTAGACCCACGTGTGAGCATAGGAAAGTTAACTTTATGCCTTTTAGATCGTATTCCTGTTAACTTTGGGTTTTATCCACAATTATACGACCATTAGAAAGATAGGTAGTTTGACCAACCATTTGTGGTTCAGTTGCTTTTACAAACTTGTATTGTATTCAGATAGCTATTGTTTCACCCACATGTTCGTTAGTAAAGAAAACAATGTTTTAATCAAGTAGAAATGATGCTTAGTTCTGCAAGAGAAATGGAGGACTCAGTTGTTGTTGACTTGAGGTCTGCATACATGTTTTTTTACTTGAAACAACGTCAACTATAGTATTCTTATCTTATAACTTAAATGCACCCTTGCCAATCTTTTCTGAAGTGCACATGTTTCTCAGAAAAGTCTTTTTCAGCCTCAATATGTGGACATTCTGAAATTAAAGTTTTTGTGATTTATGTGGGATATTTGGTAAATCGATTTACTTGATGACTTAATGTGTAAAATTATAGGCTTCAAGAGATTTGAATGCTTCTTCATGTATGTTGAGGGCTTGAATTCTTAGGTTTTTACTTATATATATATATATATATTTTTTTTTTTGATTTATGCCTGTTCAAGATGTAAATTATTTCTTGACTAAGAAAGGTAGATGACCGGTGAACTCTTTTTTTATAAATAAAAACCTGCATGATTGTTATAGGACAAAACTCGCAGCGAGAACTTATTTTTGAATTTCAAGCATGAAAAATATATGATCGTATTTGAAATCTTGGTAACTAGGTTGTGTTAGAAGGTCTGCTTTGTAAGGGGTCTATAGATCATTTGTAGTACAATAGTAGTGCCATATACTTAGTATTGAAGATCATGCATACATGAACACTTCAATTTAGAATTTGCAGTGTTTTATTGGTTTGATAGTCATTTGAGCGTAAGTCTCACCCAATATAAATGACAATAATACAATTAAATGATGTCTTTCAATTTTGGTGCAAGTCAAGGTTGGAATATAATGCTCCCATGGTTGGAGTAAATGGTGCTTTATTTCACATGCAAGAAAGTCGATGTAAACTACAACTACCTTATTCGAGTGTAAGTCTCACTGTTATGACTTAAATAGTAAGATGCTTATGGAAAATTGTTATTAGACAATCATTCGTTTTTAGTCGAAATCATCAAACTCAATTGTTTTAGCGTAATACAAACATGTTACCAGGCCTTTTATTGTTATTTTAGTATAGACCTTATATTTAAATATATATCCAACTCTTTTGGTAAATTCACTTTACAGCATCCGTTTGTAGCTCTACTCGTCAAAGTCAGTTTCGTATAACAAACCTATGTATAAGAAAGTCGAAAGGTACACTATTTTCATATAACCAACAATGTATGTAACATCAATTAGAGTATAAATTTATATTGCATATATTGATTAATATAAACTTTTTGAAGTTTCATGTCTTTTTGTTTTTTAGTCTTCTATAGGAATTCAATACTGTAATTTCATGTTTTAGACTCTCAGTATGAGATAAACATGTTAGTGAATTGACCCACTAAATCATTAGCAAGAATGTGGTTATTTATGATTACAATGCCAATTAAAGAAGGTATTATTGGAGTTTATGAGACCTAAGTCAAATGTAGGGCCGATGGTGCCAAAACTTAGTGAATGTGTGTTCTTATGCATAGTAAATCAGTTGGTATGTGGTTATTTCGTTATCACTTTCCTTATAACATGCTCACGAAACCTTATATTATACCTTAGCCCAATTGTGTTGCTATGAACATGAAACAATATATATAATGGGTTCTTGGTTATAAATGGCCAACCAAACCCGTGTTACAAAATTTACATGTTTTGACCCATCTACCAATCTGCCCTAATATTTCCAGTTTAGATAACATGTTTTTATTCTTCTTGATCTATTGCTTTATTGAATGAATGTAAGTACTCAAACCAACGAGTAGTCTCATTCTCTCAATGCCTTATCATAAAAACTTATATAGGTTAAATCTAATCTAATCTAATCTTAAGTTGTTTTTGTATTAGCATGTATTGTCATTAATCAAATGTGTCAAAAGTTCCTCAAAGTGCCTTTAATCTGATCATAAAATATTACACGTATTGTGATTTTTCTTATTTAAGTTTTACATTGTAGGTTGTTTCTAGAAAGGCCTGTAATTCCACATTTTAAGTAGTTGTTTCAAGAGTCAAGACGAGAAAAGTTTTAAAGGTTCTTTGTTGAGACAGACGGCGAATACACAAACTCCACATCCAACGTTTTGTACAAAAAAGTTTTATTTTGTATATGAATAAGGACCACGTACTTTATTTGTTCTCACACTTTTCATCGTTACTTTTACATATATTACATGAACATTTTTCTTTCAATTTTTGTGACTATGATATTTGTCGTTATTCATTATTTATGTACATCCATTTATGGTTCGCCAAGTATTTTTATGAAGCTAGCCCGCCCATTCAGGCGGGCTATGAAGCTAGTGTTAAAAATATATGTTTAAAATTTATTGTAGTCTAAATTTAGTTAAATTTTACGGGTTAGACGAGTTTAGTGTAATTCTCTTATCAGTCTTTAGGTGTTTAACATAATTTGTTTTAAAATCTTTATTTTACTTTGAATGTTAAGGCATATTATCTTTATATCTGATGACGTATAGCACGTATAGCTGGCCTACCGGGCCTAATTCGTGCTATACACATATTGGGCTCAGGCCCAATAATGAGAACAACTACGAATACTGGACCAACAGTAAGCCCAATAACGAAATTGGCTATAGTCCAAACTCAAAGACGCATGCAGGATACTTAGCGGACCAAACCTCCGACATACTCTCATTTTTCTGACAAGAATGTGTACTTACTCTCACGCCGGAGTCTAATTGTGAGGTTCGTCCCTACGGTAAGGCTAACGGTTTACTCTTTCTTGTGCAGGGATTCAATCAAACTACTTTGATTAGTACAAGATCAGCCCACCAACAGCTTGTTAGCCCAGTCCAACAAGCCTCACCAACACTCATTATAACCCGTCACACTTTTTGTACTAACAAGTTGGCGCTATCCGTGGGACCCAGACACCCAGTACACAACTGCGTTCTTGAAAAATGCTCACCGTAGGCACTCGGTCTGAACTAACTCCCACTCCCGTATCCGCGGGACGGAACACGACGGGAAAAGGAAACTGTCAAGAAGTACTATGACCAGATCCTGCCGATTGTGACAGAGAAAGTTCGGAAGCAAGAAGAAAGGGCCAAAGCTATAGAGGCACTAAAAAATCGGCTAGACTTCCGTGAAGCGTCGCAGTACTCCGAATCAGGAAGGCCGACAAGAAGAAGAGATTTGAGGAAAAAGATCGAATCTCGAAAGCGCCGGAACGCACGGGAAGGCTCCGAGCCAAGGCATAGTCGATCTAGGTCACCAAAAAGGAAAAATAATGAAAGAGATGAGGTGTTCAAAAGACTGCGCAATGATGTGTTTCACAGGCAATGAGACAAGGAAAAAAGTGTCTTCGTGTACTCCAGAGATCCCAAGAAACCAAGTCGTCGCAGCTCTCAAAAAAAGGATGAAAGCGGTTATCATAGCTCCTATTCGCGTAGAACAGAGCCTTATTCTGAAAGATGTGAAGACAGTCGGGCATACTCACGGAGGACTGGTCGAATTTCTGAAAGTGAAGACAGCAGAGGTGAATATTGGAGGTCTGGATCTAAAAAGCAGAAGTCGGACATCGATGACAATGACTTAGCTAGGCCATGGGTATGTAAGGAGACTGATTCGTTCACTCCGCGCATTCGTTATTTCAACATGCCTAAGAAAACACGAACGCCCACTAACGTGAAGACATACAACGGAAGTGAAGACCCGGAAGATCTCCTAAAAATTTTCCAAGCTACAGCAAAAGTGGAACGCTGGGCCATGCCAACCTAGTGCCACATGTTCAATTCTACGCTTACCGGATCCGCTAGGGTGTGGTTTGACGATCTTCCACCATAATCGGTATATAGCTATGACAAGTTGAAAGAGGTCTTCCTAGCGAATTTCCTTCAGCAAAGGAAATGCATAAAAGATCCTGTAGAGCTTCACCTCATCAAACAAAAAGAGGGAGAAACTACAAAAGACTTCGTGAAGAGATTCAAGGCAGAGAGCAAGGATGTCAAAGGAGCTCCTGAAGTCATGAAAATCTCCAGTTTCATGCACGGGATTACTAATCCCGAACTGATTAAGCGCTTGCATGATAAAATACCCAAGTCGGTAGACGAAATGATGAGGGTAATCGCATCCTTCCTACGAGGAGAAGTGGTCGCAGGAAACCACGAGAAGAAGAGATCGCTTCCCAAGGTTCCATGGAAGCCACACGAACCTAGGCAGAAACAAGGCCTCAAAAAGGGATACAAAAACCAGCTCAGGACGGAAAGGAAGCAAGATAAGTTCACCCTCCTCTCCAAGACACCAAAAGAAATATTGGCATTGGGAAAAGCAAAATTCAAAACTCTTCCACCAATGATCACACTGATCGAAAAAAGAATGCTAACAAATATTGTGAGTTTCACGGAGAAGTAGGACATAATACAGATGAGTGCATGCATCTGAAAAGACAAATAGAAGAATTGCTAAGAACTAGGAAGTTATCAAACGTAATAAAAGAACTAAAACAAAACAGCGGAAAGGATCAACCCAAGACGCCCAAAAAAGGAGAGACATCTGGAAAGGATAAACCTCTTGCAATCCTAATGGTGCAAACCCATCAAGGAGTGACGCGACAAAGGATTACACAAATCTTCTCTCCTAACCTGAATATCTCATTCCCGTCACTAACCGAAGAAGAAGGAAATGATGGGCCAATGATTATTGAAGCAGAAATAGGGGGCACTTCATACACCGCATGTGCATTGACGGAGGTTCCGCTTCAGAAATCTTATATTAACACTGTTTTGAAAGGCTCCGGCTCGAAATAAGAAAGCAAATGATACCTGCCACAACTCCCCTTATTGGGTTCAGCGGGGAGGTAATATGGCCGATAGGACAAATATCATTGCTAAACAAATTTGGTAATGACGAGCACTCAACATCAGCATGAATGAACTTTATAATTGTGAGATCCCAGTCGCCATATAACGAGATTATAGGAAGGCCAGGGGTGTGAAAATTGCAAGCGATACCTTCAACAACGCATGGAATGGTAAAAATCCTGGTAGAAGGAGGAGTGTTCACATTACGAAGTAGCCGAATTGTTTCATTAGAATGCACAATGGTTTCCGAACCAATACCGCAAGCCACATCAGAAAATCAACCAGTAGAGCAACGAATACATGTAGCAATACATCCGAAGCATCCAGAGCAAACCATAGCCATTGGATCCACCTTATCAATGAAAGGACGTAAAAGGCTGTGCGACCTACTGAAGCAGAACCTATACATATTCGCCTGGTGTCCAGCAGATATGACGAGAGTTCCAAGGCACATAGCAGAGCAAAACTTAAATATACATGAGGGATACACCCCAATAAGACAAAAGAAAAGAGGCCAGGCACCAGAGTGAAATAAGGCGATCTAAGAGGAGGTGGGAAAGCTCGTGAACGCAGGAATCATGAAAGAAGTACATTACCACAGCTGGTTGGCCAACCCTGTGATGGTAACAAAGCATGACGGAAGTTGGAGGATGTGCGTAGACTTCAAAGACCTCAACAAAGCATGCCCAAAGGATGGATACCCATTGCTGGAAATAGATTGGAAAGTCGAATCACTCTACGTATATCTGTTGGGAATTATGAGAAGTAGGATGTCTGCTGTCAATACTGCCGAAGGATTTTGCTGAAGTAGAAGCAGAATCTGCTGAAGAAGAGACTCTGCTGAAGTATAGAAGTCGTGCCGTGTTTCTGCTGAAGGGTGGAAGCTGACTAGGATCAGCATGCGCTTTATTATTTAAATGCTAACCCATCATTATTTTTGAACGGCCCAAGGTTAGCATGGGTATTATTGTACTGCTCTGATGTGCTTCATCGGGGTTTTAAATTTGTAACAAGAATTACCGGTTAACTAGGAACACATTCGGGCAAGTATACCCTAGTCAAGTTGTAGTATAGTATATGGTAAATCAAGGTCGTCCCAAGAGACTTGGTTGCACTACAAGTGTCGTTTGTTTGTTTAAGCAAGTAACAAGTAACAAGTTGATGGTTATGATTGTCACGGATCAAACCAACAAGAAAAGCATATAAGAACGAGTAACAAGTTGATGGTTATGATTGTCACGGATCAAACCAACAAGAAAAACGTTATAAGAACAAGTAAGTATCAAGACATTCATCATTATTCCAATCAAACACAATCATCTCAATAATCATATCAATAACAAACATCTTTAAATAGAAAAGTAACAAGGTTTACCCAAAGTATGAATTACAATAGGCAAAGATGAAGGATTATAGCACTCCTTCAAGCCTCCAATCAACTACAACGGTTCTACCAAGCCGGAAAATGATGTCCAAACGCCTTCGACAACCCTTGAGCACACTACACGAATTTGGCAGAGGTTTGTGGTCTTTTGGGGAAGATAAGTTGGTGTAATTGGTGGAAATTCTTCCTTAAGGGTGGAGGCTTGAATTTCACACAAGTTGGGATAGGATAGTTGGTGGAAACTCATCCTTAAAGGTGGAGGCTTGAGTTTCACACCTTTGGGGTGAAGATATTGAGAGTGGTTGTGTTCTCTCAAGTTATGGTTTGCTCTCTAGGTGGAAATTCGTCCTTAAGGGTGGAGGCTTGAATTTCACACCTTTGGAAAAGGTAAGTTGAGAGAGGGATGTTGTTTTAGGTGGAAATTCGTCCTTAAGAGTGGAGGCTTGAATTTCACACCTAGAGATGGAGTGGTGGATGAAAGGGATGAGAAAGATGGAGAAGGGATGATGAAATGAGGTGCCAAATGGGTTCTATTTATACTACTACCAAGGCCTAGGGTATTCAATGCATTTCTTGGAGGCCAAGGAGCTTGGAAGGGACTAGAAACCATGTAGGAAGGGACTAGAATCATTTGGAACACGTTTAGGATTTTAGTGATGGAAAAATGGCTGAAACAGGACCTCCAACCGGATCCGGTTGAGCTCCAACCGAATCGGTTGGTCTTCTTGACAGCTCTCCAACCGGATCGGTTACGGGGCTCGACCGATCGGTTGGAGCAAAATCACAAAAATTCATAAACTGCAAAGTTGTAGATCTTTCTCTTAGCTTTCCGTGGCCGTGAACGGGAGGTCAAACGGAGTCCGTATGCAAAAGTTATGGCCAAAATGGTGAAGGTGTGTCGGGAACAACGAGTCTTCCAATATGTCTTCGTTTAAGCTTCTTTTCTTCATTTCTTTCTCGTTTCCCTTCTTGAACTTTATTCTTGAGTCTTTGGACCACTAACTTGATGACTTTATCTTCTCGAGTATACTCCGCAAGTCTTGCTTTTGTCAGGAACTCTTCGTAAATGGAGAAATTTTCGTATTTTACTTCTTTTTCCGTCTTTTTCTCCACTTTCCTGTACTTGGCTACAAATGAACTAGCAAACGCACTTTGATACGATTAAGCAACAAAAGCATATGATTATAGCCAAATAACACACATAAAAGCACGGATAACGCTACTAAAAACATGCACAATTTGAGCGTTATCAAATTCCCCCACACTTAAACTTTGCTTGCCCTCAAGCAAATCTAAGAAAAGAAAAATAAACTACATACCCAAAATGACAAAACGAAAAGAAAAAAAATAAAAAATATTTTTGGGGTTTTTTTTTTTTTTTTTTTTTTTTTTTTTTTTTTTTTTTTAGAGACTCAAAATAAGCGAAAAATGAGCGCAAACTCCCCCACACTTAAGGTTTTGCTTGCCCTCAAGCAAATCTAGAAACTAAGAAAAATAAATCCCACATGGTGCATGAAATATGATTAGAAAAATGTGATGCAAATCTACCAAGTACAAGTACATGATAAGATTCATCGTTTTAAGCTTTATAGGTGAAGAACCGAGATGTTTGACAATACCCTATAGATTCTCTCGCTTGATAACATGGCTAAGCACCTCACAAAAAAGAACGGATGTATAATTCACTCAACACTCATTTTATTTAGTGATGGATAGTATTAAGGAATAGTACACTCATATTGCTCAGTCATGATCTAAATATTACCATAGGCTTGTACAAGAAACAAAACTCCACCGACGTGGCGTAAGCACCAAGTGTAAACATCAAGAGAGGGCTTTTATTCGGGTTATAATGATAGGCTTCGGGTGAATAAAGGGTATGGATAAGGCATGGGGTTATTATGAAATTGGTGTTAAAAAAAAATAAAGTCAAGTCTAATACCCATGTTGCTAGTCACGAACAAACCACAAACCCGTAAATGATTATAGTTACTAACTTCTCTTCACATATCGATCACCAAATATATAATATATCACGTCTTAGCACATTGGCTAATCGATATCTCAAACATACTTCATCCTTGTCATCACATATTTTTTTTTTCATTTTTTTTCGATGACTTATTCTTTTTTTTTTTCTTTTTTTTTTTTCACTTTTTTTTTTCATACTTTTTTTTTCACATACATCACATCTCCCCCACACTTCGTATAAGCATCACCAAAAAAATACAAATATGAAGTTGCGCACCTTCATCTTCGTGGGAATGGCACACACAAATGGCAAAGTGCGGCTAACTCATAATCATCAAAAACAATCCAACAACCAAGCAACTAGCAACCAACCATTTAGACATTGACAAGGGGTAGGCTAAGGCTTAAAGTGTAAAATATTTTTGTATTTTTCTGGATGTAACAAAAAGAATGGGATGGCTCGGAGGGTGTACTAAGGGTATCTAGCGCTAAAGATGAACGCTAACAAATGGGTCCATGTAGGGTGGTTAACTAACCGATGTGGTTAGCTAATATATCATTAGATGTAAAATGGAAGGCCATTTGGTTTTATTCCTAAAGTGCCTCTTTATCACACGAATACACTTATATCACACGAATGTGATCTTACTGCGGTCTGGTAATGATTTACAAGTACAAGTTCTAGAATAAAAAATCACCGGCACACTCATAGCAAAAGATCCAAGCATAAAAGATGTATGCTATATATGAAACAGACTCAAATCCTCACAATTTAGTGGAAGGGCTATAATATGTGCTAGCAAATGTCATCGATCCCAGAATGGATTGCAATATTAATCGGGACACATCTCAAGTTTTTCAAAATTACCGATTTCACCAGTGGGTTGATCCAGTTATTCTAATATATTATCATATAAGCGTGAAAACAACTAGATCACAAGGGCAAACAAGTTCACAAAATTTTAAAATTAGCCCAAACATTTTGGATTTTAAAAACTAGTTTCGCTTTTCACAATAATATTTCCCCCCACACTTAAGTTAAGCACACAAAAGAAAAATAACTTAAATCTAGTTACAACTTTTTTCTTTTTATTCTTTTTTTCTTCTTTTTTTTTTTCTTTTCTTTTTTTATTCTTTCAACTTTTTTAATTTTTTTAATTTTCTTTTTAAAACCAAACATGACTTATTCTTGTCCCACGAGTTCTCGGTAGCTCCATTGAAACGCACAAAGAAGCGGAGAAGCAGGTCAGCGCGAAGCATATTAAAAACCAAACTTCTTTAGGGAACCAGGGAGACCCGCCTTATACCTCTCACACAGTTTGTTTACAATGGGTGAGCCTTACTTTCGAGGGACTAAAAGAAATCAATTTATTAAAATAATTGACCAACAAACCAACAATGGAAAAATAACAAAGAAACAAAATAAAGCAATTGCAAAAACTTCAAAGCATGTAAAGATGGGGAAAATTTTAAATAATGAGTCTGAGATAAACGAAACCTCTCGGGCTAAACATCACGATCGAACTTCAAATGATAAGATGCTAAGCAAACGCTAGCATAAGCGTATGAGATCAATCGATTTCTCTACCAAACATGTCCAATCAAGAGCATAAGGTTCACGATCCAACCAATCCTTCCTCCAAGAGCTTATTAAATCTGCAAAAATAAACTAAACTACAAAAACGCGTAAAATTCTAAAACTCACTTTCGTAGGCATCACGGTTGCATTTAGCGCATGCAACAAGCCTTTAAACCCCTCGGTGGCCCGAGTGGACGAGTTATAGTCTCGTGAGGGTTTCCAGAGAACATACCCACAAATTTCAAAACACTTTATTTTTAAAAACAAGTACTTATTTATTCACAATGTACCAAATTAACAAAATTTAAAATGGAAAAACCAAATAAAAGAAATGATACTCTTGCAAAAACAAAAATACATTTAAACTTATTTTATCTAAACACAAACACACAAAAACAAAAAAACAACAAATTGAAAACGGAATTTTTTTTTTTTTAACAAATCAGTCCAGCCGAATCGGTTACGGGGTGTAACCGATCGGTTGGGACGAACCAAATGTGACCAATCCTTCCAACCGAAACGGTTACGGGTTGCGACCGATCGGTCGGAGGAGTTTTTCTATTTTTTTTTTTTTTTTTTTTTTTTTTTTTAACAAGTTTTATTTCAAAACTTTTTATTGACAAAATAAAACAGTGACACAGACGATAACAAAGAAAAATAGACACAAAGTAAATAAAACACTTAAACACATATTTAACTAGAAGAACACCAAAAACAAAATACGACAATCACATAGACGCAAGCACACACAATTAATCACGTAACACAAATTAAACAAGATAATCTAAAACAAGATAATCTTATTCAAAATTAATACGAAACCAATATAAACAAAAATAACAAAAACAAATAACCTAGAGACATGCAAGAGATCATATAACATAAAAAAAACAAAACACACGAAACAAGAAACACAAGAATTTTTTTTTTTTTTTTTTTGTATACAAAACTCACAACCGGATCCGGTTACGGGTAGTGACCGATCGGTTGTAGTGGTTTGGGTGGTCAAACCGTTCGGCTGCAGAGGCAACCGATCCGGTTAGATGATTCTGGTCAGTTTTGGTGGTTTTTTCGCAAACATTTTCGAGCACACTTAGAAAGCAATCATTGAAACGAGCATTTTAGAACACATGAAACGAAATCCCAACATCAAAAACTTGATTTTGATGCAAAGATCATTTGAGCAATTATGAGAAATTAGAGATTTTTTAGAAAATGAAAGACAAGCATTCAAGCAAACATCAAGAGCAATCAAACAAGAGCAAAGAAACAATCATTCATGAGCAAGAGCAATTTAGCATTCAAACAAACAAGCAAACAAACACACACCTAAGAACAAAAACCAAATCCCCGGCAGCGGCGCCAAAAACTTGATGTGCTTCATCGGGGTTTTAAATTTGTAACAAGAATTACCGGTTAACTAGGAACACATTCGGGCAAGTATACCCTAGTCAAGTTGTAGTATAGTATATGGTAAATCAAGGTCGTCCCAAGAGACTTGGTTGCACTACAAGTGTCGTTTGTTTGTTTAAGCAAGTAACAAGTAACAAGTTGATGGTTATGATTGTCATGGATCAAACCAACAAGAAAAGCATATAAGAACGAGTAACAAGTTGATGGTTATGATTGTCACGGATCAAACCAACAAGAAAAACGTTATAAGAACAAGTAAGTATCAAGACATTCATCATTATTCCAATCAAACACAATCATCTCAATAATCATATCAATAACAAACATCTTTAAATAGAAAAGTAACAAGGTTTACCCAAAGTATGAATTACAATAGGCAAAGATGAAGGATTATAGCACTCCTTCAAGCCTCCAATCAACTACAACGGTTCTACCAAGCCGGAAAATGATGTCCAAATGCCTTCGGCAACACTTGAGCACACTTGATCTGTGCTAAACTAGTCAAGTCTAATCACACAAGCTAGCCACTTGTGAATAGCTAACCGTAATAGACTTAAAACTGCTTAAAACACAAATACAATGAAGTCCTGGAGAATATAGTGAATTCCCGGGTCGTTTAGTCCCACGGAGACTCAATGGTGTGTCAAAACAAACTCAGATGATAGAATGATCACTAAGGATAGTGATCTGTAAAGGTTTTGATTAGAAATATTACACTACTGATCGCTTGGAAAGGAATGGAATACAGAGTTGGAAAACACAACAATCAGATGAAAGAAACGTAAACGTAAGTTTAAAAACTACGTATACGTACAAAAATAAAAAGTGAAAACTAAGAAATAAAAGACCTAAAAATATGAAAATAACATTTTTGAAATCCTAAAAATAAAAGAAAATTATTAGAAAAAGAAAATTATTTTTACAACTATTTATTTAATTATTATTAATTAAAAACTATTTTAACTATTTAATAAATACTCTAAAATAGATAAAAATACAAAATAAGGCTAGAAAAATAAAATTATGATTCAGAAAAATCTAAAATATTATAAAACTAATTTTAAAATTAAAAATATATTTTTCACACTTTTTATCTAATTATTACTAATTAATTATTATTTAAAATACACTTAAATACTAGAAAATATAAAATAAACTTGGAAAAATAAAATTTTAACTTTGAAAAATCTAAAATATGATAAAACTAATTTTAAAACTGAAAAGATATTTTTTATGCTTTTTAATTATTTATTACTAATTAATTACTATTTTTAACTAATTAAAATTATAATAAATACTAAAAAGATAGAGAAAAATATGAAACTTTTTCTAAAAATATTATATGATGACAGAAAACTAAAAAAAAATAGAAAAATAAGATTTGCTTATTAATAAGCTAGAAAGAAAAATCAAAAAGCTAAAACCTATTAAATAAATGCTATCACTGATTTTAAATTGATCTTTTTCTGGATTTTCTTTTTGAAAACTACTTTACTACTGAAAATATGAAACTTTAATAAACACAAAAATTTTACAAATCACAAATAAGCTGTTTTGACAAGCTTATGGACCAACAGATGTGATTAAGAGCTTATTTTGTGGAATAAGCTCAAACAAGCTTGAAAACTGGAAACAAGAGTGGAATATGATTCAAACAAGCTAGATAAACTGAAATGAGGATAAAAGATACAAATAAGCACTCTGAAAAGCTAAGAACAAACAAATAAACACTTATGATAAAAACAGAAATGGGACAAACTTTAAGCTTAGAGCAGCCCTACCTATTAAGCTTCAAATTGAAAAGCTAAACTAGGGTTCTCAAGGTGGCTAGGTTGGCTACCCAAAGAACCAAAAATCACAAGACAAGACCAACAAACAAGCTCTGTGCAAGCTTTTCAAGTTGGTCCAACCAACTGTGCACAGGGCATGTATGCAGACATGGTACTCAATATAAGCCAATAGTTAAGCACTTAAACAGCTGATTTACAGAGAACTAATATTTTTCTAATTTTGTTTAGCAACCAAACTTTGATAATCCAAAAGCTTATAAGCCGAATCTTACTAATGAACACACAATGAAAATATCTTTTTTATTCAAAAACGGCCAAGTTGGAAATTTGACTTTTTAAGAAAACTAGCTAAGTTGACCAAAATGAACTTTAAGTTGATTACAATCACTGATTATGTTATGTTAAGGTGTAATAGGACTAACTTGAGCAAGATTAACAACTTCCTAACACAGAATCATGATCATGAATCCTAAAAATCAAACAGTGAGCTCATAAGATGAGATCAAATGCACTTTGACTTTTGCTTGAATGAGTACTGAATTTCTTGACTTCTTTGAGATATTATGACCAAGTGTAACTCTTGACAACAACAATTACAACCTTTATCAAACTCTAACACAGGTTCACTACTCAAATCCAAACAAGCTTATATTTGACTGTTTGGGTGATTTTAAGAACAAAACAAAGCTTTAACCCATGAAACTGCTTGCAGACCTTACATAATCATTAAATAAGATTAAATAAACATGAAGCAACAACATTAACAACATTAAGCACAAGGACTATGATAATGCTATTTTAACTGTCAAATTAAATTTTTTTACTAACTACTAATTTAAAAGAACAAACCACTGGTTTTAATGCTTAAACACACTTAACTATATCTAATGAACAATAAGAAACAGAAATATAAGCTAATTAACAACTACAACAGTAAAATGCCAAAATGATCAAAAGAGCTCACAAAAGCTTCCAAGCTTAAAACTGAGAACCAGGACCAATGAACACCCCTATTAGCTTACCACTAAGCTTCTAACCCAAGGCCATCCATAATTCACCCTGCTCCAGCTGTGTACACCATTTCCAACTGATTTTTGAATTTTCACTAATTAATTTGTATTTTTGGTGATTTTCTGATTTTGCTTCTAAACTGAGTTTTAGTGTTTCTAATAGCTTAGAAAAGCTATCTGGGAGCTTATGTGTGCTATTTCAGTCCCAAACAACAACTTTCAACAACATTAACACATAGTGAGAATTTTGAAATGAAAAATGCATAAACTGAATTTCAAACTTGAATACTGAAATTGATAATTGCAACAGGTTGTAAATACATTGAGATAACTTAAAGAAGTACTTGAAAGCTTAAGTTTATACTGAAATTTAAAGTTTAACTAAAAACGACATAGAAAAGTAAAAGTTATACTAGATGATGTGATACAATGCATCTCCACTCCTCTTTATAGACTTTAGTGACTTCTCTTTGACCTCTGAATCTTTCCCACCAAATCTGAGCCCTTGGATCACTCTAATTCATCAGAACCATACACTTGTGTTTTTGGCGCCATTTTTCTCATTAGCAGGTTTGAGAATTAATTGGAGTTTGGTTTCAATCAATTAAAGGTTTTGGAGTTTAGAGGAGGTGGAGGGGACAAAGTATGGAGAGGGGTGTTGAAAAGGTTGGAAAACCATGCCTGGTTTTGGTGTTTCAGTGGTGGGAGAGGGAGAGCTACAGTAGCTCTGGTTTTAGGCGCGTATGGGTGGGTTTGACTCTCTGTTGACCGGGGGATTAATAATACCAAGGGGTTCACAATTGGCTTTGGCTGGGGTCAGAATGGATGTGGACTGGGGCTCAAAGGCAAAGGGGCCAAGGGTCAAGAGGAGATTGGGCTTGGATAAGGGATTGGGCCAAGGTTGTGTTGGATTGGGTTTGGATATATATATGTGTCCGTTTGGTTAAGAATAAGCACAAGGACCAAAAATGTAATTCGACCAAAGATGAAGGACTGATCATGCCACTATTCCAAACTTATCATAAGGACTAAACTTGCCATAAATGAATAGTACAAGGATAACTTTTGCATAAAATTCCATTTTAAAACATCCAAGGACTAATTTTGCAATTTTCCAAAGTTTAGGGACCTTTCTTGCCAATTGACCAAAGAATCATTCAAGGATCAATTTAAACAACTTAGAATATTTCAGGGACCTTGAATGATAAATTTCCACATTTTTGAATTCCAGGGACTAGATTTGACATCTTTTAAAACTTGAGGGACTAAAACTGCCAATTTTGCAAACTTGATACATTTTTCATCTGATTTTGATATTTTTGCATTTAAAACACATAAAACACTGATTTGTGATATTTTGATCAATTTGATGTGTTTCTGAGTGTTTTCAGATGATTTTGCAGTTCAGATTTGACTAAAAATGATGAGTATTTACACACTCATCAATCCCCCACACTAAACTATTGCTAGTCCCTAGCAATGATTTGAGAAAACTTGATGGATTTGAAAAACACTTTACCAAAAGCCATCACTTCTGGAGTAGCCAAATGTTTCAGTTCAAGTAAGAACCATGGTACACCGATAACCATGTGATTTTGAGCAAACCACCAGCTTTCAACGGATTTGATTTTTGTCTTTACCAGAAGCCGTTTGCTCTGGACTAGCCAACTCTTAGATAAATTATCAATATTATCTTTGGTGAGCTGATTACCAATTATGGATTTTCCACTGCCTTTACCACAAGCCATAACCTTGCGGGCTAGCCAACTTTTCACTAGTTTAAAGATATGGTGAGTTGAGAACCATACAATTTTGGGCAAATTGCAAGCCATATAAACGGATTTGAGAAATCTTTACCAAGAGCCGTTTGCTCCTGGATTAGCCAATCCTTTTGTCTTACAGACATGGCGGACTGATAACCAAGATGAGTAGGTGTAGAACACTTACTCCAAAAAAATTTTGGCCAAAAACGGGGGAATTGGGTGGATAATATATGAAATTCGTGAGAATTCCCCCCCACACTTAGAAATGAATATTGCCCTCAATATTCAAAGTACCGGCGGTTATGCCGAAACTGAGAACGTAAGAGGGAAATACTACGGCCATTATTTAGAAGATTTTTTTTTTTTTTTTTTTTACTTGATTTTATATACAACAGTGTGGGGAAAACTCCCCCACACTAGGGTGGTAGAAAGAGGTTAAGAAGACAGAAATATGGGTGAAAACCCATATGGTGTGTGCTAATGTTTTTGATTCCCGAGTCACTAGCTTGACTCGATCCCCGCATTCATTGGTTCATGGGGAAAGTTTGTAGATCCGGGACAACCACAGAGGGAATGTCCTCTCCAAAGTAATGCTTCACTCGATGACCATTCACTTTAAAATTAGGACCATCGGGTTGAGATAACTCAACGGTACCATAAGGATAAACCTTAGCAATGGTGAATGGACCAAACCAACGGGACTTGAGCTTTCCCGAGAAAATCTTCAATCTTGAATTGAAAAGAAGGACTCGATCACCAACGTTGAAAACGCGGTTTTTGATTTTTGAGTCATGAATCTTCTTTGTCTTTTGCTTGTAGATCAAAGAGTTCTCGTAAGCTTGATCACGAAGTTCATTTAATTCATTCATTTGAACTTTTCTATGATCACCAGCTGTCTGAATATCGAAATTTGCATGCTTTAAGGCCCAGTATGCCTTGTGCTCTAACTCCATCGGAAGATGACATGCCTTTCCGTACACTAGCTTGTATGGAGTACACCCGATGGGTGTTTTGTAAGCTGTACGGAAGGCCCAGAGTGCGTCATCAAGTTTATCCGACCAGGATGCACGATTTTCGCCTACTGTCCTTTCAAGGATCCTTTTAATACCACGGTTTGAAACTTCCACCTGCCCACTTGTTTGGGGGTGGTATGCAGTAGAGAGACGGTGGGTAACACCATACTTTTGCATGACTCTTTCAAATTGGTCATTGCAAAAATGTGTACCACGATCACTGATTATCGCTCTCGGAGTTCCAAACCTGGCAAAAAGAGATTTCAAAAATTTCACAACAACTCGGGCATCATTGGTGGGTAAAGCTTTTGCTTCAACCCATTTTGACAAATAGTCAACAGCCACGAGTATGTACTTGTTTCCACGAGACGAAGGAAATGGCCCCATAAAATCAATACCCCATATGTCAAATATCTCACAAACTTGAATGGCATTTTGTGGCATTTCATTCCTTTGAGATATATTTCCGTGACGTTGACAAGCGTCACAGGCTTTGACAAATTCGTGGGCATCCTTATAGATTGTGGGCCAATAAAACCCGGAATCAAACACCTTTTTGGCGGTGTAGTTTGGACTATGATGGCCCCCGGTGGGTCCAGCATGGCAAGCTGTGAGAATGTCAATAGCTTCCTGTCCATAAACACACCGTCGGATGACTTGATCCGCACAGATTTTGAATAGGAAAGGGTCGTCCCAGAAATAATGTTTAACATCTTTGAAGAATTTGTTCTTCTGTTGGGTTGACATCCCTTTCACAATGAAGTTACCCGCATGGTAATTTTCAAAGTCAGCAAACCATGGGGTGGTAGAATTTCCACGAAAAGAAACCGCATTGAGTGTCTCAAGAGGAAATGTTTCATTTATTTCCTTTTTCTCGAAAACATCTTGGTGAGGGTTTTCTAATCTGGACAGATGATCAGCAGCTAGATTCTCGGCTCCTTTTTTATCACGTATAATGATATCAAATTCCTGGAGGAGGAGGAGAATCCAACGGAGCAATCTCGGCTTTGCATCTTGTTTTGCAAAGAGATATTTAAGAGCCGAGTGATCCGTATACACTACACATTTGGTCAAGATTAAGTATGGCCGAAACTTTTCAAATGCATACACCACGGCTAATAGCTCTTTTTCTGTGGTGGTGTAATGAGTTTGAGCTTCAGTCATAGTTTTACTTGCGTAGTGGATAGGCTGAAAATGCTTGTTTCTTCGTTGCCCTAAGACTGCACCGATAGCAAAATCACTTGCATCGCACATGAGCTCAAAAGGCAAGTCCCAGTTGGGAGCAACGAGAATGGGTGCTTCAGTAAGCTTTTTCTTCAATGTTTCAAAAGCTTCTATGCACGCGGGTGAGAAGATAAAAGGAGCATCCTTTTCAAGAAGATGGGTCATAGGCCGGGCGATTTTAGAAAAATCTTGTATGAATCTACGATAGAAACCGGCATGACCTAAAAAACTCCTAATACCCTTGACGGTAGTAGGATGAGGTAATTTAGTAATAACATCTACTTTTGCTCTATCAACCTCAATCCCATTTTTAGAAATCTTATGGCCAAGGACTATGCCTTCTTTGACCATAAAGTGGCTTTTCTCCCAGTTTAGACAAAGATTGGTGTCTTCACACCGTTTGAGCATTTTATCTAGATGGGAGAGACATGTTTGAAATGAGTCCCCAATGACCGAGAAGTCATCCATAAACACCTCCATTGTTTCCCCGATCATGTCGTGGAAAATGGCCATCATACATCGTTGGAACGTGCCAGGAGCATTACATAAGCCAAAAGGCATACGTTTGTAGGCAAAAGTTCCGTATGGGCAAGTGAATGTGGTCTTCTCTTGATCTTGTGGATCAATAGGGATCTGAAAGTAACCCGAGAAACCATCAAGGAAACAATAGTACTCGTTCCTTGCTAATCTCTCAAGCATTTGATCCATGAAGGGTAGAGGAAAATGGTCTTTACGAGTGGCGTCATTTAACTTACGATAGTCAATGCAAACACGCCATCCCGTAACCAATCGAGTTGGAATTAACTCGTTATCTTCATTTGTGACAACAGTTATGCCACCCTTTTTAGGAACACAATGAATTGGGCTAACCCCAAGGACTATCCGAGATTGGGTAAATCAATCCTGCATCAAGAAGTTTGATAACCTCTTGTTTGATAACATCATGGATTTTTGGATTCACTCTTCTCTGATGTTGAACTGCTGGTTTAAAGTCATCCTCCATCAAGATTTTATGAGTACAAAACTCAGGGTTGATACCCTTAATGTCGGAGAGTTTCCAAGCAATTGCTTGCTTGTGTGACTTCAAGATCTTTATGAGAGCAGCTTTTTCATCTTTACTCAAATCTCGAGCAATAATGACGGGCAATTTATCATCACCTTCAAGAAATGCATACTCGAGATGAGGTGGTAAGTCCTTAAGCTCAACCTCAGGAAATTCTTCAGTTTTCTCAACTGACTTGACTTCCTTGTTATGAAGTTCGACGGGAGGGAGAGGAGGAGAAGTGTACAGATTTGACAACTTCTTTAGAAGAATATCTCCCTCCAGATTAATCTCATTTTGATTAATCTCATCAGGAATTGAATCACTAGGGTGAGGGTTTGATGATGGGTCATCATTGAGCAACTTCTCAATAAGAAGTATATCCCCCTCAATATCAATTGGAGCGTGATCAATTTCCCAAGGAACAGAATCACTAGCCAAGTAGGCTTCAATCTCTTCCAAGATGAAGTCACTTTCCTCAAAAGGAGTGATAGAAGGAGTAGAATTGGCGATGATAGGTTGAGATGAATGAGTGAGATTATCACTCGAAGAATTATGATCATAACCAAGAACTTCTTGAGAGTACTCTTCAGAAGCAACATCAATGATATCTATTCGGTTAACCGATTCAGAATCATAATTTGCGGAGTACCTCGAAGTTTGATCAAGGTTGAAGGTGACAGCTTCATTACCAACACGCAATGTGATTTCCTGCTCAAATACATCAATGAGAGCACGGCCCGTTCTCAGGAATCCTCGACCAACAATGAGAGGAACCCGATGATCGGCATCAAAATCAACAACCACGAAGTCAGCTGGAAAATGGAACTTTCCTACTTTCACAAATACGTCCTCGGCAATGCCAAGAGGACGGGATATGGAACGATCTGCAAGCTCGAGAGTCATGCATGTAGGAGTAAGTTCCGGAAGAGAAAGTTTCTTCCATACTGAATAAGGCATAAGGTTGATGCTTGCACCAAGATCTGCTAAGGCAAAGCATTCAACCATTCCTGGGAATACACAAGGTAGGAGAAATTTCCCAGGATCTCCAAGCTTTTCAGGAAGCTTCTTCAGGATAACTGCAGAGCAGTTCTCGTTAAGAGGAGTTTTTGCCATTTCAAACAGCTTTTCCTTATTGCTTAGCATGTGTTTGAGAGTCGATGCAAACTTGGGCATCAACATGATAGCATCCGCAAAGCTTATGTCAAAGTGTAACTCTTGGAAAATTTAGAAAAATTTGTCCATTTGATGACTGGCTTTTTCGCGGAGCTTTTGCTCATTCAAACGTGATGGGTAAGGAATAGAAGATTTGGATTTCTGATTCTCAACAGGAGCTACAGGGGGTTCAAAAACAACTCCTTGATTCGACTTGGGTTTCTGGACCACTTGAGGTTGGACTACCGAAGGTGGGACGTGTGCGGTACTTCGTGGGCTTGAATAATGCACCTTGTCCGTTGTTTCCTTGGTAATTTGACTCATTGCCACAGGAGGAGGGGGCATTGGAGTCGTAGGTCCATTATGTGTTGGAGGTTCACTTTCCACTACCTTTGGGAGAGAAGAAGAAGAGGTAGTAGGAACAGCAGGTCCATCATATGAAACACCACTTCTGGTTGTGATCGCCTTTGCATCGCCCCTCGGGTTAGCGATCGTGTTGCTCGGAAGTTTTCCTGAGCCCGAGGGTTGATCATTTAAAGACTTCTTAAGATCAGCGATCTGACTGACCAACAACCTGTTCATTTCATCTTGGGACTTCATGAATTGCTTCAGTAACTCATCAGATGATGGTCCTGGAGGAATAATGACGGGAGGAGCTGGAGGGATAATTTGAGGCCGTATGTTTTGATTATAGCCAAAATTCCCTGGATTAGGATTCATATTCCCATGAAATTGATTTCCTCGATTGAAGTTGTTTTGATGAAGGTTTCCTTGATGTTGGAAACCTTGATTGGGTCCAGGATAGAAATTACCTTGGTTTTGAGAACCTTGGTTCATTCTGGGTTGGTTCTGATTCCGGTTTTGCATGTTATGATTCTGGTTAAAACCGGGTGGTGCTTGATTAGTGTTAGCACGGTAGTGTGGTTCATTTTGAGGACGGTATTGATTACCTCCTTGTTGTGAACTACCGGCTAGAGCATTGGCTTCAAAAGGACTACCATCGGTGGCAATACAATTGTAGTAAGCATGAGGACCACCACAAGTAACACAACTCTCGACTTTCTTTACTTCAGCATGTGTTGGTGTCTGAGTGAAGGTTACTTTCTTCTGGTTAGCAAGAACCAAAGCTTGAACAATGTCTGTGAGTTTGTCAATCTTAGCATCGGTGCTAGATGTACTCACGGGGGAAGAAGAAGAAGAAGGTCCAGCATGAGACTGATATGTCTTTGCTCGGAAAGGACGGACCTGAGATTTGTTCTCAATGATTTGCAAGGCCTCCTTTGTGGTCTTGCTCAGGAAATTACCCCCCGCGGAGGCATTCAAAGAGTCTTGATTAGTCTGATTGAGACCATTGTAGAAAGTATCCATTTGCATTAACTCGGTAAAACCGTGATGTGGACACTTGCGAAGCAACTCTTTGTAACGATCCCATGCCTCCCCGAATGATTCATCAAATCTCTGAGAAAACTTCATTATCTCATTCTTAAGACTTGTGGTTCGGGATGGAGGATAGAATTCGTTAACAAACTTGGTAACTAGATCCTCCCATGTCTCAATGGAACGAGGGGGTTGTTTCTCAAGCCAATTCCGGGCTTGTCCCTCTAGAGAAAATGGGAACAGAAGAAGCTTGATAGCTTCATGTGGGACATTCTTGTACTTGATGGTAGATGCAATCTTGTTAAACCATCGAATGTGTGCATGAGGATCATCCCGCTCAAAACCATAGAATTGGCTTTGGGTTACTAGATTAAGCAACCCGGTTTTGAGCTCGAAAGTGTCAGCCACGATGGCTGGGACAACAATAGCATCTCCGTAACCCTCGATGGGTGCTTGGAGAAGCTCATTCATGGGTTTGTCTTCTGCCATTTCGACAGGAGGTGGTGGTGGTAGACGTTCCTCAGTCACGGCTGAAGGAGCTGAACGTCCTCTACGTCTACGAGGAATCTTTCCAAGTTCTGAAAGTGGACTTGTAGAACTGGAAGAACGAGTGCGCATGCACTATGTATAAAAATCAATTTTCAAAACAAAAGCGAGGCAAAACACAAGTGAACTTAACCAATAATCACAAATAAAATGGCTTCTTTGAAAAAGGTACACCAAATCACAAGTGACACAAAGGCAAGTTTTAAATCTGATGTTCGGGAACTTATTATGGTCGCACCCCCAGTTAGGTAGTGCACTGCCTTGATTTGCGGTGGTTGATTTTTATGTATATATTAAGTACCACTGAAAAGACGTAGGTATAGATTTGTGCAGATGGCCTTAAAACTTTTGGATAATATTTTTGGTATCGTCTCGTTTAACCAAATCGTACTGTTTTAAGAATCACCTTAAAGACAATACAAGATAGAAAACGCTACGATTGTTTTGTTGTTTTATATTTTTTTGGTGTTTTTAACACTTTAGGAAAAGTGCTAATGAACTTTTTGAGGTTTTCTTATAACTTTACAAAAACTTTTTACAAATGATGGGTTATGTGCAAGAATGGGTCTGAAAATGGCTAAACACACGCTAAAGCCTCCCCGGCAGCGGCGCCAAAAATTTGATCTGTGCTAAACTAGTCAAGTCTAATCACACAAGCTAGCCACTTGTGAATGGCTAACCGTAATAGACTTAAAACTGCTTAAAACACAAATACAATGAAGTCCTGGAGAATATAGTGAATTCCCGGGTCGTTTAGTCCCACGGAGACTCAATGGTGTGTTAAAACAAACTCAGATGATAGAATGATCACTAAGGATAGTGATCTGTAAAGGTTTTGATTAGAAATATTACACTACTGATTGCTTGGAAAGGAATGGAATACAGAGTTGGAAAACACAACAATCAGATGAAAGAAACGTAAACGTAAGTTTAAAAACTACGTATACGTACAAAAATAAAAAGTGAAAACTAAGAAATAAAAGACCTAAAAATATGAAAATAACATTTTTAAAATCCTAAAAATAAAAGAAAACTATTAGAAAAAGAAAATTATTTTTACAACTATTTATTTAATTATTATTAATTAAAAACTATTTTAACTATTTAATAAATACTCTAAAATAGATAAAAATACAAAATAAGGCTAGAAAAATAAAATTATGATTCAGAAAAATCTAAAATATTATAAAACTAATTTTAAAATTAAAAATATATTTTTCACACTTTTTATCTAATTATTACTAATTAATTATTATTTAAAATACACTTAAATACTAGAAAATATAAAATAAACTTGGAAAAATAAAATTTTAACTTTGAAAAATCTAAAATATGATAAAACTAATTTTAAAACTGAAACGATATTTTTTATGCTTTTTAATTATTTATTACTAATTAATTACTATTTTTAACTAATTAAAATTATAATAAATACTAAAAAGATAGAGAAAAATATGAAACTTTTTCTAAAAATACTATATGATGACAGAAAACTAAAAAAAAATAGAAAAACAAGATTTGCTTATTAATAAGCTAGAAAAAAAAATCAAAAAGCTAAAACCTATTAAATAAATGCTATCACTGATTTTAAATTGATCTTTTTCTGGATTTTCTTTTTGAAAACTACTTTACTACTGAAAATATGAAACTTTAATAAACACAAAAATTTTACAAATCACAAATAAGCTGTTTTGACAAGCTTATGGACCAACATATGTGATTAAGAGCTTATTTTGTGGAATAAGCTCAAACAAGCTTGAAAAGTGGAAACAAGAGTGGAATATGATTCAAACAAGCTAGATAAACTGAAATGAGGATAAAAGATACAAATAAGCACTCTGAAAAGCTAAGAACAAACAAATAAGCACTTATGATAAAAACAGAAATGGGACAAACTTTAAGCTTAGAGCAGCCCTACCTATTAAGCTTCAAATTGAAAAGCTAAACTAGGGTTCTCAAGGTGGCTAGGTTGGCTACCCAAAGAACCAAAAATCACAAGACAAGACCAACAAACAAGCTCTGTGCAAGCTTTTCAAGTTGGTCCAACCAACTGTGCACAGGGCATGTATGCAGACATGGTACTCAATATAAGCCAATAGTTAAGCACTTAAACAGCTGATTTACAGAGAACTAATATTTTTCTAATTTTGTTTAGCAACCAAACTTTGATAATCCAAAAGCTTATAAGCCGAATCTTACTAATGAACACACAATGAAAATATCTTTTTTATTCAAAAACGACCAAGTTGGAAATTTGACTTTTTAAGAAAACTAGCTAAGTTGACCAAAATGAACTTTAAGTTGATTACAATCACTGATTATGTTATGTTAAGGTGTAATAGGACTAACTTGAGCAAGATTAACAACTTCCTAACACAGAATCATGATCATGAATCCAAAAATCAAACAGTGAGCTCATAAGATGAGATCAAATGCACTTTGACTTTTGCTTGAATGAGTACTGAATTTCTTGACTTCTTTGAGATATTATGACCAAGTGTAACTCTTGACAACAACAATTACAACCTTTATCAAACTCTAACACAGGTTCACTACTCAAATCCAAACAAGCTTATATTTGACTGTTTGGGTGATTTTAAGAACAAAACAAAGCTTTAACCCATGAAACTGCTTGCAGACCTTACATAATCATTAAATAAGATTAAATAAACATGAAGCAACAACATTAACAACATTAAGCACAAGGACTATGATAATGCTATTTTAACTGTCAAATTAAAATTTTTTACTAACTACTAATTTAAAAGAACAAACCACTGGTTTTAATGCTTAAACACACTTAACTATATCTAATGAACAATAAGAAACAGAAATATAAGCTAATTAACAACTACAACAGTAAAATGCCAAAATGATCAAAAGAGCTCACAAAAGCTTCCAAGCTTAAAACTGAGAACCAGGACCAATGAACACCCCTATTAGCTTACCACTAAGCTTCTAACCCAAGGCCATCCATAATTCACCCTGCTCCAGCTGTGTACACCATTTCCAACTGATTTTTGAATTTTCACTAATTAATTTGTATTTTTGGTGATTTTCTGATTTTGCTTCTAAACTGAGTTTTAGTGTTTCTAATAGCTTAGAAAAGCTATCTGGGAGCTTATGTGTGCTATTTCAGTCCCAAACAACAACTTTCAACAACATTAACACATAGTGAGAATTTTGAAATGAAAAATGCATAAACTGAATTTCAAACTTGAATACTGAAATTGATAATTGCAAAAGGTTGTAAATACACTGAGATAACTTAAAGAAGTACTTGAAAGCTTAAGTTTATACTGAAATTTAAAGTTTAACTAAAAACGACATAGAAAAGTAAAAGTTATACTAGATGATGTGATACAATGCATCTCCACTCCTCTTTATAGACTTTAGTGACTTCTCTTTGACCTCTGAATCTTTCCCACCAAATCTGAGCCCTTGGATCACTCTAATTCATCAGAACCATACACTTGTGTTTTTGGCGCCATTTTTCTCATTAGCAGGTTTGAGAATTAATTGGAGTTTGGTTTCAATCAATTAAAGGTTTTGGAGTTTAGAGGAGGTGGAGGGGACAAAGTATGGAGAGTGGTGTTGAAAAGGTTGGAAAACCATGCCTGGTTTTGGTGTTTCAGTGGTGGGAGAGGGAGAGCTACAGTAGCTCTGGTTTTAGGCGCGTATGGGTGGGTTTGACTCTCTGTTGACCGGGGGATTAATAATACCAGGGGGTTCACAATTGGCTTTGGCTGGGGTCAGAATGGATGTGGACTGGGGCTCAAAGGCAAAGGGGCCAAGGGTCAAGAGGAGATTGGGCTTGGATAAGGGATTGGGCCAAGGTTGTGTTGGATTGGGTTTGGATATATATATATATATGTGTCTGTTTGGTTAAGAATAAGCACAAGGACCAAAAATGTAATTCGACCAAAGATGAAGGACTGATCATGCCACTATTCCAAACTTATCATAAGGACTAAACTTGCCATAAATGAATAGTACAAGGATAACTTTTGCATAAAATTCCATTTTAAAACATCCAAGGACTAATTTTGCAATTTTCCAAAGTTTAGGGACCTTTCTTGCCAATTGACCAAAGAATCATTCAAGGATCAATTTAAACAACTTAGAATATTTCAGGGACCTTGAATGATAAATTTCCACATTTTTGAATTCCAGGGACTAGATTTGACATCTTTTAAAACTTGAGGGACTAAAACTGCCAATTTTGCAAACTTGATACATTTTTCATCTGATTTTGATATTTTTGCATTTAAAACACATAAAACACTGATTTGTGATATTTTGATCAATTTGATGTGTTTCTGAGTGTTTTCAGATGATTTTGCAGTTCAGATTTGACTAAAAATGATGAGTATTTACACACTCATCAACACTACACGAATTTGGCAGAGGTTTGTGGTCTTTTGGGGAAGATAAGTTGGTGTAATTGGTGGAAATTCATCCTTTAGGGTGGAGGCTTGAATTTCACACAAGTTGGGATAGGATAGTTGGTGGAAACTCATCCTTAAAGGTGGAGGCTTGAGTTTCACACCTTTGGGGTGAAGATATTGAGAGTGGTTGTGTTCTCTCAAGTTATGGTTTGCTCTCTAGGTGGAAATTCGTCCTTAAGGGTGGAGGCTTGAATTTCACACCTTTGGAGAAGGTAAGTTGAGAGAGGGATGTTGTTTTAGGTGGAAATTCGTCCTTAAGGGTGGAGGCTTGAATTTCACACCTAGAGATGGAGTGGTGGATGAAAGGGATGAGAAAGATGGAGAAGGGATGATGAAATGAGGTGCCAAGTGGGTTCTATTTATACTACTACCAATGCCTAGGGTATTCAATGCATTTCTTGGAGGCCAAGGAGCTTGGAAGGGACTAGAAACCATGTAGGAAGGGACTAGAATCATTTGGAACACGTTTGGGATCTTAGTGATGGAAAAATGGCTGAAACAGGACCTCCAACCGGATCCGGTTGAGCTCCAACCGAATCGGTTGGTCTTCTTGACAGCTCTCCAACCGGATCGGTTACGGGGCTCGACCGATCGGTTGGAGCAAAATCACAAAAATTCATAAACTGCAAAGTTGTATATCTTTCTCTTAGCTTTCCGTGGCCGCGAACGGGAGGTCAAGCGGAGTCCGTATGCAAAAGTTATGGCCAAAATGGTGAAGGTGTTTCGGGAACAACGAGTCTTCCAATATGTCTTCGTTTAAGCTTCTTTTCTTCATTTCTTTCTCGTTTCCCTTCTTGAACTTTATTCTTGAGTCTTTGGACCACTAACTTGATGACTTTATCTTCTCGAGTATACTCCACAAGTCTTGCTTTTGTCAGGAACTCTTCGTAAATGGAGAAATCTTCGTATTTTACTTCTTTTTCCGTCTTTTTCTCCACTTTCCTGTACTTGGCTACAAATGAACTAGCAAACGCACTTTGATACGATTAAGCAACAAAAGCATATAATTATAGCCAAATAACACACATAAAAGCACGGATAACGCTACTAAAAACATGCACAATTTGAGCGTTATCATGCTCAATATTATTTAGTGTTTTAGCCATTAAATGTTTAGTCGATTGAGTAGTAATAGTTTAGGGTTCCTTGTCTATAAAAGGAATTTGATAGTTTGTAATAGAGAACTTATCCGAAACATAGTGTTTCAGTTAATAAAAGATCCATATAGGATCAAAGTGTTCTTAGTTATAACAACTTATATTTACATTCTGCTATAGAATACGGGTTGTAGAGATTTTCTATTAGTTTGCTTATGATTACATAGGCAACACTAACGATCCACGAGTGCTCAAGATCTGTCAAGGTCTGTTCTGTGTTCAACAAGTGGTATCAGAGCCTCGGGAGAGTCTCTACGATACTAAGAACCATATTTACCTCACCCCCATACAACCAAAAACATATTCACCATGCCTGGAACTGATGATGAATCAAAAGTCACCAACAACAACATCAAAAACACCACCTGTATGCAACAACTTAGTCTCTCCAACAGTAATGGTAAGTTTCCTTACCTAAAGAAGGAAGAGTATGATCTGTGGACCATGAAGATGCAGAACTGGATCTCCAATATTGATTGGAATCTTTGGGAAATAGTGAAGAAAGGAAACAGTCTGAAGAGGACTATCCCAGATCTTGATGGTAAGTTTACCATTGCTCCTCCCAAAACTGCTGAAGAGATTTTAGCTGTGCAGAGAGAGCACAAAGTAAGAACCATCCTTCTTCAAGCTATTCCTGAAGATCACTTAGGTGATTTTCATCACATGGATGATGCTAAGGACATATGGATGGCTCTTAAAGCAAGGTTCGGTGGAAATGAAGAGTCCAGGAGAATGAGGAAGTCCATGCTGAGACAACACTTCCAAGAGTTCAATATCTCTGAAGAAGAAGGTATCCACAAGGGATATGACAGGTTTCACAAGATTCTGAGTCAGCTAAACCAGCTGAATGCAAAGCCTGACAATGATGATTGCAATTCTAAGTTCCTAAGATCTTTGCCTCCATCATAGTTACATGTCAGTATAGCTCTTAAGGCTAAAGGTGGGTTGGACATGCTCACTTTTGATGAGCTGTACAACAAACTCGAATCTCTTGAACCTGATGTCAGATCTCCCTATCGTGCATCCTCTTCTAGTCATTCAGCCTTTGTTGGGACATCTCACTCTAATATGATGATGCATGCTTCAAGTCCATCTTACTTACCATCATCATCTTATCGTCCCACTCCATCATATCCTCAAGCTAAAACTGGTAGTATATTGGAGGATGTTCTTCATTCATTTGTTGCTGATTATGATACTCAGCAGCATCTTGTCTATGAAGATTTTGAGCAAGTGGACCCACTTGAAATGGAGGAGATGAAACTGAAATGGCAGGTGGCCATGCTTTCAGTAGATATCAAGAGGTTTGAGGAGAAAGCAGGAAGAAAGTTTGGCTTCAAGGGAAAGGATCCAGCTCGTTTTGACAGGAGCAAGGTCAAGTGCTTCTCTTGTCACCAGATGGGTCATTTCTCCAAGGAATGCAAAGATAGGAAGAGGGGAGAGGGAGCTATCTACAATTCCTATCAGCAGAAACAGAAGGAAGCCAGTACTTCAGCAGCCCTTGTCACCTTGGATGAACAGGTCAACTGGGCTGCACATGAACCTATGAATGAGGAAGCTGTTGATACTGAGAAGCTTGGATTGCTGGCAAGATGCACTTCAGAAGATAGGCATGATCAGTTTGCCTTGATGGGACTTTCTCAGGTACACAATTGTATATTTGGTTGTAGTGAAAGATACAATGAACTAAAAGAAGCTTATGATACTATGAAACCTAGAACAATGAATGCTATGTTGATAATGAAGCTTATAAACTTTCGTTAAAAACATTGGAAAGATAAAAGGTATGGTTTCAAAAGAATCAGATAGCTTATGAAGAAAAGATTAAGGTGCTACAATTTGATCTAGATATTGCAAACATTAACTTTAAACGCACTGAAAAGGAAAAAGCTGATACAATTACTGGGAATCTAGAGCTTAAAGAGAAACTTGCTGAGGAAATAGCTAGACATAAACAATGGTTGATATCAGGTGACAATCTAGCTAGAGAACTCTATAGGAGTCAGTCAGTGAGCTCTGGAATAGGTTTAGGTTTTCAAAAGTATGTAGGATTGGAAGCTAGGCAAGATGGGCGTAAATCTACACCTGCAGGCTTAGAACATTTTAAAAAGGAAGGTGATTTACATGCTGTCCCTGGACCTATTAGAGGTGAATTTATGCCCACTGACCTGTCTATTACTGTTGACTTTGATGGATCACACCATCTGTATGGCAAAAAGTCAAAAGACTTGCCAGACAACGATGCTTCATCTTATGACTTTGTCTCTTTCTCTGACAGTGACAATTCATCGGATCAAGGATCTACTTACAGCTGTGATTCAAGTGATAAGTCAGACTTTCCCAAGCCCTCACCTAAGCCTACACCCAAGCCTATCTACAAGCCTTCTAGGATAGCTGCTGAGGAATCTACTTCCAAGCCTGTTTCCCCTGAAGACTTGTCATTTAAATCTTTGCATAATAATTTTGTCAAAAACAATTCCTTTAATGTTTCTGGTTTAAGTACTTCCACATGTAATAGAACATCTGCTTTGTTAAAAAAATCTTCCAAAAGGAAGACATGTTTTGTGTGTGGAAGTAAACTTCATTTAATTAAGGATTGTGATTTCTATGAGCAAAGATTGGGTGCATGTGCTCCTCAGCAGAAACCTAGACCAGTGTGGACCAATGTTAAAAATATTCCTCCTTATGTCCCACAAGTTAATTATACTGACTCTCCTTGGAGGAGATCAGCTGATAGACCTTATGTGCAACCTATTAGCCCATATTTTAAACATGGTTATTGGCCTGCATATGTTGACTCTATGAATAAAGGGAAAGGATGTTGGGACACTACTGTCAAATCTTCAGCAGGTTGTTCTTGGAAGGATAAAGGACCTAAATTTCTCTGGAAACCCAAGAACAATGGTGGATCTTTCTCTTCCCTTAACTGCAAAGTTTAAGGGGAGGCATATGCCTCAGGGGAGGATTTTATAGTAAACTTTGTGTATATTCTGTTTGCTAACATTATCTTACTAATTATTTTGTTTTAGTCTGTTTTGTCTCTGTTTTGTTCTTGTGTTTCTCTGAGTTTGTTTTACAGAATGCCCTGTTCAGTTTAAGTTCATCAAGTGTGGTCCTTTGGTATATGGTCTAGTATGCTTAAAAGCTTGTTTCCTCTGAAAATAAAGTGCTGAAGAGAAGAAATTGAAGTCAAATTGTTCATTCATTCAAGTTACAGCTTACAGCTTACAACTTACAATCAACTTCAATGCAACTACATAAGAAGAGCTATACTACTTATCCTAATCTAGTTCATATCATCTATTCCAACATCTAACGGGCTGTTGGATATTCATGAACGCTCACATCTTTCTCACTAGATGCTGGATATGCGTTTGTAAAATCTTGCATAACCACCCATTCCTTCTATCTCGATGGCTGGATATGCTTTACCGATACGACGAAGATGCTAAGGATCAAAATGGAAAGATGGATTGATGCAAACGATGATGATGACGATGACCACAAATGGTGTTGAAGAAACATAAAGTTTCGTTTGTGTTTCATCTATCGATTTCAACCAAAATGCAATCCATCCACCTTCCTTTAGCTCTTCCTCTATACGATGTGTGAAGTTGCACCAAAACATGGCGCAGGTAGAGCGAGCACCACCTCCCCTTCGGCTCGAGGCCTTTGCTGAGGTTGAGGTGTTGGAGGTTGGGAGTAAGAAGTTATCTCAGTAGTGGGTTCCTCTGAGTCATCAGAAGACTCACTTGGATCCACTACACTTTCATCTTCAGAAGAAGGGATAAATGGGGATGTCAAAGGACGTGGGTCAGGAGGATGTGACCAAAATTGGAGGAAATCACTGGATGACGATGATGATGGAGAAGAGGTTGGATTTACAACCTCTGGTATGGTATTCATGGTTAATTTTGGTTAATTGGGTTTGTGAAGAAACTAGGGGATGATATTTGGGGGTTTTTGATGAAAAGAAGTATGCATTGGGATGATTAAATAGACGGATGCTTCAGTGCATTAGCAACAAATCTGGAGGTTGGGATCAATTCTCTACGTAATTGGCTTGTGGTATTGTGTGTCTATCTCAAGGGAGAACTTATAATTTTTCTAAATTTATTTCTGATAATATGGTTGAAAATATAAACAGGAATCAACATAAGTTTTTAATGTACCCTAGATTCTTACAAATAATCATAGACACCTCTACCCAAGTCGAAGCCTTTCATCCCATAGGAGCTCTTTCAGCTAAACTATTTGCCTCTATGAGAACTAACTTTGAGGGGGCACATCATCCGTTGTCAGCAGCTATGTTGCCTCATGACAATGAGGCTGCTGATGAGGAAAATGCTGCTACTGATGGCCATCCATCAGTTAATATAGATGAGGGTCCCTCTTTTACTGCTGAAGCATCTCATATTGCTCCTGATCATTCTCCACTTGTACCTCTTTTAATGTCGTAAATGGAACGACATTGACGGGATTACATTTCTATCTTTGTTAGCTAAAACACATGGGTTTGTTAAGTCATAAAGTCATAGTTGTATGTGTTTAGCTATAAATACCCTCATAGACTTTCCTAGGAGGGTGAGACTCTTAGTGTAATTTCACCTTTCATAATAATAAAACCCATAGTTCTCTCCCTTTTCTTTATAATTTCTCTCTCTAACATGATGAAGATGTTCTTCCATCTTCCAAGACATCCCGATTCACCATATCACCCATAAAAACGATCCTACAACAACGTTTATGAATTTGGATATGGACACATGGCTTGTATAGTGTCAGGAGCTTTTAAGCATTTGAAAACTTGTGTGTATTTTATCTTCAAGTATTCAAATGGGTTGAAGGGTTCAATTCTTAGAACACCCTGATTCTCAAATATTTTAACGTGTAATGTACTAAGATGGAAATTCAATCCTCAGGATATTTTCGTTTATGCACATGTTTTGTTTAAAGTTTAATTTTTCATGCAAAGGAAGTGAACTAAATTTGGGGAGGATTGTTGGAAAATTTAGTGCTCTTGTGGGATTAGTTCATACATGGTAATGGGTCAGGAGGTACGGAGTGTACACCCTCAAGGTCCCTGAACACCCTGACTCTTTTAGTTGTTAAGTAATGTTCAATGTCTGATGAAGTTCAGTGAGTTCACTCTTCGGGTGAGTGACACTCTGGACTGAATGGTATTCATCAGGGAGTAACTTATCAATGAGTTAGTACTGCTGGTTATAAGTTAGTATTGCCTGGTCGTGAGTTAGTACTGCCTGGACATAAGTTAGTACTGCTTGTTACTAAGTTAGTATTGTTTGTCACTGAGTTAGTACTGCTTGTTACTAAGTTAGTACTACTAGTATAAGTACTAAGTTAGTACTGCTAAGTGATTGTTACAACTGCTTTTATGACCACATTTAATTGGTCATGTAACCACTATCAGCTATAATGAGGATAATTATGAGGCGATTAATGGCCCAATTAATCCTCATAATTCCATTGGACTAGCTAAGAGTAATTTCCTATAAATAGGATACCTGATCATGCGTGATAGACATACAGAAAACATAAACACTTGTAAGTAAAGTGTTATTGATTTGTGCCTAATTCAATAACATACATTTGGTCTTATCCCAAGTAGATATTCGTGATACCCAGGCATTAGGGTCGAATATTTTACTTTCGAAATTGATTACACGATTCCAAGTGATATCCGTTAACATGTTTCAGGAATTTGTTTGCTATTGATTATCTTCACCCTATTATGGGCGCGTTACCACCAACAACACCTGAATAACGTTCTCGTAGTCAGCCTCGACAGAAGATTTATAAGCTTCTAGGTTAGAAAGAGGTGTGCCATCCGTGCCCTGGCAATGCCCGGCAACAAGTCAATCTTGCATCCCGAACCCGGAGTAATAACCGTATTTCTTACTTTTCTTGAACAACAATTTATGTAACTCATTCATGATCGTCGATGGTAATACCTATTTCTTACTTTTCTCGAACAACAATTTATGTAACTCATCGAACCGGGTTTTTAAATACCCGAACCCGGACTAATAATACTTGATAGATATGGCCCAGGCCCAACATAAATGTTTGTTTATTTTGCTAGGCCCAAACTTAAACCATAATACTTTCTTGTTAAATAGCCCGAACCCGGAGTAATAATACTTCATCACCATAAGGATTTTGTTCCCCAAATGAAAAGAAATTGAATTGCAAACCCTAACCCCATTTCCAAAACTCACTCTCTCTGGTAAGACTCTTGTTGTTGTTTCTCATTTATTAATTAAAAATATGGAAATTGAATTAGTGTTAGATTGTGTAATTCCTTACATTCAAGACAACGATGTCCTTAATTCTGTTTCATTAGTCTCTAGGAAGTATTTCGATATCGATTCTTTAACGCGTAAACACCTAACCGTCCACGTGCATTACCTCCCTGAACCCGAACGTTTAAGCCGTAGATTCCCTAATCTCGAGTCGTTAACACTCAAGTCTTATTCCAATGGATTTTATCGTGGTCAGAAATGTTGTGTTCCAGTCACCTCATGGATTCAAGAGATAGCCGTTAAGTTTGAGCGTTTGAAATCTCTATCCATCCGGTACATGGTTGTGTCTGCTTCTGATCTCAAACGCTTGGCGGAAACCCGAGGTCCTAGTTTAAGGAGTTTAGAGATTCGTGGGTGTAAAATGTTTTCAGAGGATGGTTTAGTGGATGTCGCTAGGTGTTGTACTGATTTGAGAAGTTTGCGTTTACAATATAACTGGATAGGAAAGGATTTCAGGCCAACTGGGAAATGGTTACATGAGTTGGCTTTGAGTAACACGGTTATGGAGTCGTTAACTTTTAATTCCATCTTTGGTATGTACGATATGCAAGATGTTACACGTCTTGCAAAGAAATGTAGCAAGTCGTTAGTATCTCTGAATATTTCTCCACGATCTTTAAGTGATTTCAGAAAAGTCTTTAAGTATGCTAAGAAGCTCGATCATTTTGGTTACGGGGTTATTGATGATGAAGATTGGGATTATAGTGGTTTTGAATTCCCCCCGAATATTCGTGGTTTACATATTCAAGAGTTGCAGGAAGGTTCATTCTCTTTTCTACACCGATATCTCAATCAGCTACGGGAATTGGATCTCATTGATGGACATAATTGCCAATGTTCCTTGTTTGAGAGGTGTCCCAATTTGGAAGTTCTAGAAAACGATGATATATGTGGAAATATTGGATTGCAAGTTATTGGTCGGTTTTGCAAGAAATTGCGCAAACTTTACCACTGTCAGCATGTGACTCACATGGGACTTATTGCTCTGGCTCAAGGATGTATCAATTTGGAGTATTTAAAAGTTACACTCTCAGATATTTCAAATGAAGCTTTCGAGTGTGTAGGAACTCATTTGAAGAATCTGCGTGATTTACGTATATGGTTGCGTGCTGAAGACGGTATAACAGATTTACCGCTAGACAAGGGGGTTCGAGCTATGCTAAAGGGTTGCAAAAAACTTGAAAGGCTAGATATTGATCTTTGTGTTGGTGGATTGACTGATGTGGGTTTAGGATACATTGGAGAGTATGGTCATAATCTAAGATATCTATCTCTAAGCTATACGGGAGAATCTGATGCAGGGCTTCTGGAGCTATCAAAAGGGTGCCCAAAACTAAGAGAGCTAAAATTGAGGGGTTGTCCCTTTAGCGAGCAAGCAATTGCCACTTCCGTGTTTAAGATCAATCACACTTTAAGGTACATCAGGGTCAAAAATGATTCTCGTGATAATTTGCTACATGATGATTTGGTACTCACTCGCCCAATGGTAAGTATATACGGATAAATCTCAATCATGGTTACAAAGTTCAGTACAACTTTTGGCAAAAACATCATATTTTGCACCATCTTATAAATCTTTTACACATTACCAGAATGACTAGATCAGTGGAACAGTAATAAGCAATAAGATGCAGGTTCTTATTAAAATACGGAATCACCATCAGAACAATTTTATTGCAAAATTGGGCAGCTTGTGCATTGATTAGTGTTACTGAGGGTGGTGATAAAGGATAGTTTGGTCAGTGTAAGTAACGGGTCAAAACGGGTCTTTTTTTGTCCATTTATCAAAATTTGTTATTGTAACTTTATGCATTACTTAGGAGTACAAAAGAGTGTTTTTACAAGACTAATATAAACGTTAAAAAGGATTTGATAGGGTGTATGTATTAGAAATGAAGTGAGGGATACTTTTGACATGTTCAACAGCCTTTCCTTTTTACCTAAACTTTTTGACCCGTTTGAGATCAAACCCAATTCGATAGACCCATTTTATGAATTGGTTAAAACTGTTGGAGTACTTTCAGGCCGCCCTTGATCTTTTTACTATAGAACTACCACTAAATGCTCCAAACCACAAAAACGGTTTCTAATTATAGTCCGTTAAAACTTTGTCAGCCTCAAGCTTTCAACTCCTTCTGTGGCCATTTTTTTCCCAAAAGAAAACCTAAAACATCTGTCGAGAATTTATTTCTTTCAAAACTTTCTAGTGACGTTATGCATTTTGATGTTATGACCTTTGTTGCAGGTACTTACAGATTTGTACGTTACCCTTGCTGAAAAACTTCATAGGTTAGCTGTACAATTGGTAGCGGATAAAAGTGGTGCTGAATTTGTAAAGATAACATACACATCCTCAAGAGCAACAAATAATAACGACACCCCGTTAGTCTGCAGTATGGTCGCCAAAGGTATCCAGAAAGAACAGGACATATTAGGCGAGTCCTCTGAGAAGCCACTCGAAATCATAGTTCGAATAGCTAACGTCAAATCACGTTTTGCAACTGCAGTATCCGAGTTCGGGGACATAAAATTGCAAGGAAGGGTCAAAGATGGGGTCCCACGTTTGACGAAAGTAGGTGCATTTGAGGCGAATGTGAGATTGGATGGACATATTTTACTTTGTAGACAAGTTGATGAGCCTAATACCGTTAGCAGTGTTACAAGTATATTGGGTGAAGAAAATGTGAATATTAGTTCTATGAGTGTCGATAGGGTCGCCCCCACAAAACAAGCAGTCACGGTGATTGCTGTTGATGAGAAACCGAGCAAAGAGGCTTTGAAGAAGATTGATGAGATTTCGGCTGTTGAGGAGTTTGTTTTCCTTGCTCTGTAGTCTTGTTTTGGTCAAAATTCTTGGTGAGAAGAGACCAAATTTGGTAATCTTTTGGTTGTCAGAATTTGGGCAAAATGTGTTGAATTAGGAAAATTTAGAGTAGGCATTAGCGGTCTTATTCTAACTACTAGAGGTGACAAAATGTGATCGACTATAATGTCAAAGCATCTTATTGTTTGTTGGCGCAAACATGTAGAATTTTGGCTGTTTTGTATGTTTCAAAATACACTTTTCTGCCCTTCAGCTTATTTGATATGTTTATGTTTTATATATATATATAATTTCTCTAGAATCACGTCGGAATTGGTTGCGTTGATGGATAAAATGACTTCTAAATATAGATGTCTTATAACGTTGGTGCCTTTCCATCGGATGGCTTCCTTTTTATCTCTTGTGCAGGTCCAGGAATAAAATGGTGAAAAGTGAAAAGGTGGACTTTGTCTGAAACAAATGTTGCTAGGACCACATAGTGCAAAACGAGTTGAACGACCGAGGAACTAGTGTAGTTGTGATTAGGTTACAGTTAATGTGATACCAACTATGATTGTAGTTGGCGACACAAGGTATTTGTTAATTAGTTCTAGACTAATATGATAAGAGTTGGCATAAAAATACATAAATTGTCACACTTGTATGCTTATGTCCAAGTCTTCATTGGTTTTTCGGGTAGGTAGTCACGCCAGACATTATATATAACGTAAGATAAGAACCAGTCGTAAATGCACCTTCTACTCCATTCAATCTATTCATTTCTAAGTTTCCAATTGGACAGGCTGCACCAGTTTCAGAAGCTTGAACATGATGGTTAAAAAAGTAACCAGCGTAATATGTCACTAGTTGACTAATAACTTTTACCTTGATCTTATTCATAATTAAGCACAGGACAGATTATAATAACTGATGCAATTTTTTACCCGTTTTCAGTAAAAAAAAGTATCCATGTTTATGTCATAGTGACCTATATACTTTTGCATCATCAAGAAAACGAACTTTAGTTGAACTAACACATATATTGCAAGTATCTTTGAAGTTTTAGTAGTTGTGTTATGTTGACAGTCAAAGTTCTCTGAAACGAATAGTTAACCGCGTATTTACTTATTCGTCTACATAGATTTCACACTTGTAATTCGCATACTAAATTTTTTTGATAGAGGTCTGCCAACTTCATTATTTAATAAATACTACATTTTAAGGAATTTTTCCTTTATTTTATAGTAAACTTATAAAGTCATAAGGTTGAAATATCAGTTTCCCTTTTCAATGATTCAATCCATCAGAAAAGCCCAAACTAAAGCACAAGAGGGGCTTATGGTGTGACAACCCGCTATTTTCCATGTCAAAGTTTGTTATTAAGCTCAAATTTATTATTTTGGAAATTAACTGAGAATGTGGTAGAGCTAGAGTAGTTTTGAAGTGGTTGAAAGTAAATGGGAATGATTTAAAAACTAGAAAATACACTTTGAAACATATTTATATAAAGCTGTCCCATTTGGTTAAATCTGGAAAAACCAGTAAGTTGGAAGTAAGATTTGAGTAGAAATATAGAAAATAGACTCAATTACGAGAACGTGGTCGCTTGAATGGGTTAAAACGGACATATAACGAAGAAACTACGTTAGTTTTAAGTTGAGTGTCGGAAACTAATTTTCTGAAACAAAGAAAGCTGTTAGACGACTTTCAAGAGGTAAAATCGAGTGCTAAAAGTTAACTAGAGTATCCAAAGTACTAAAAATATGTTAGTATAAATAAATACGAAACCGGGGATATAAAGAACTTAAGAAACGGAGCTAAAACGACCAAGATACGTTGATTTAAAGTTACGAAAAAACTATTTTTCCCAGCTCAAAACAAACCGGATTTTTGGGTGACCATGTTTAAGCCCGCTTATCTCATAGATAGAGTCCGTTATGGAAAAATAATAGTTGTGACAAAAGTAAAGTAGGCATGGCCTATTTTCCAAAAAGTCCAACCATTTGTTAAATAGATCTATAACGAATAAACTACAACCTCGTGAACTTGCCCAAAAACCACGAAAACAGCCTGAGTACCCAACTTCAAGGCTATTTTTATGTTGGATCGGGTTCGATCGAGCTGAAGTTCAGTTCTAGACTTTTGTAGACCTTGTTCTATACTCCCTAAATCCACTAAGTTGAGTCCAAAATACTAAATAACGGCTGTTTTATGACTAGTATTCTAAGGCCACGTATCCATTTTGACAACTTAACGAAATATAAAAATTATCGTCGTAAAACCCTATTTTCTCGTAAATAACTTAAACGACAATAGTAACGCGTTATAAAGTGCGTCGGTGGGTTTCCATTATTTATGTTTAAGGGATGGTTTATCATTATTTATGTTAATTTTGTTGAATACTTATCGACACTAGTACTTAATATATTATTAGTGGGCTTTTAATCCTTCACGTTATTCATATAATCATATTACTAAAATATAGTGTAAAAGTTAATTTAAACGAGGGAAAACGTGTGTTTGGTGGAGCATTGCGCCCGAAAAAGGCGCCCCAATAAGATCCACAACAGGGATCTAAGCGGGTTTGGGGGCGCATCTCGCCCTAATGGGGCGCCCCGATAAGATCCCGAATGGGGGATTGGGATGGGTTTAGGGCCTAGTGTTGCTAATCCGGTTTGGGGATGGGAACGGCTGCCCCGCCTAAACCCGGACCATTACCATTCATGCCTTGTTGTTGTAATATGTCTAGGCGGGATTAATCGATGATTAACCAGATTGACATTTCCGACAAGTTTTAGGTATTTCCGGCGAGTTTTGGTTATTCCCGTCAAGATTTTATGTACTATAAAAGACATCTTGTAATAGATATAAACAACGAGTATAAATGATTAAAAGTAGTTTACAGCGAGTTACGAGTATTTTGGGCAAGATTTGCAATTTTTCGACAAGTTTGACCATCTTTGACAGTCGTTAACGACGGTTGACCAAATTTTTTAACCGATTTATACAAATTATAAAGGTCAATGACTCAATAGCGCCTGAACGACGATTAATCAACCATGCAATCTTTTTTCTGCAACACTAACTACAACCAGGGGCGGAGCCATATGTTAGGTAGTGCGCCCCCAAACCAAGCTCTTACCGATACCCCAAAATACATAGAATTTTTTTTGATATTGGTAGCAAATAGGACTAGTGCCATAAAGCAAATAGTCAGAGTGCCCTCTACACTCTCAAGGTTTTCAAACAGCAGAGCTCTTTAAAGTGGAAACTGTTTTTTGCGGTGTATTGTTGGTCCGAAAAAAAACGAAAGTGAAAAGGACCAAAAGGTTAAGTGGGAAGAGAGGTCAGAGTAGGTGAAAAGATGGGAATTGGGTTGTAGGGTCATAATATAATATATATTTTTATCCTTTGCTAACTTACAAAGTAATTTATTCGTAGTACCTACTAGTTTTGGTTGACTTTCTTGTCATGCGGGGATGCCTTTCTTTGTATATTGTTTTGTTTGATTTAGTGCTTTGTGGCTTATCACTCCACAAATTTAAAACGGGTTGAATTTTCATTGTACAAGAGACTTAACTGTTAGAATGGAAAGAAGTTCAGGATCAGAACAATGTCATCATTTCCCCGAATACTCAAATCAATGAATTAAGGACCAAATCAATCACGAAAATTAGGGACCAAGAAATGAGCTGTTTCAGACTAATCAAAGGCCAAGGAAATTATTTCCTCAATTAGATCATAAGAATTTCTTGTATAAATAGGGGCCGTAGGCTGCATTGTATATGATTACAAACAATCAATACAATCAGTATTTCTTTATCTCATTCTTGTTAAGATGGTATCAGAGCCATCGGTACCGATCTCATCATTTACCCAGTAAAAACCCACCTTCCGACAACAAAACCGCAGCCACCATGATAGGAGACGGCGGCTCCGGTCCCGATCTCGCATTACAATTAGCAAACCTGTTAAAAACCAACATTACCCACCAACAAACACAAACACCAAAACTTTCAGATAATCTACAAATAAATCTCAAATTAAACAACCAGAATTACCCGTTATGGACTCGAATGATTCGAGTTGCTATCGGGGGAAAATCAAAGGCACTTCTTTCACATCTTACAAAAGACCCTCCTGAGCCAACCCATGAATCTTACGAAACATGGGAACAGGAGGACTTAATTGTATTCTCCTGGCTAATCCAAAACATCGAACCCACTATCGCCGGAAACCTCACCGAATACCCAACCGCAAAAACACTGTGGGATGCCCTTACCACCACGTATAGTAGTGGAAAAGACAAGCTACAAGTTTTCAATCTACATGTCAAAGCGAACGAACTCAAACAAGAGGGAAAAACCCTCGAAGAATTCTGGATTGCGCTTCAAGGCGTGTGGGGAGAAATCGAAAGAATCGATCCCAACCCAATGACATGTACCGAAGATATTAAAACATACTCGAAAGTACGATCCGAGCAGAAACTCTTCCAATTCCTTCACGGGTTGAACCGACAGTTTGATCCGATCAAGCGAGAAATCCTCCGGCTCGAAACACTTCCCTCCGCAGAAACGGCGTACGCCACGGTTCACAAGGAAGCCGCTCACCAGAATATTCTGGGAACAAATAACCCTGGAAATCCGGGCATAGCCGCCGGACTTGTTGCCGGATCCGGGGAAAAAGAAGGCATCGGGTTAGCAAGCCGCGGGTACCGCCGACATGAAGAAAAGAAGCCCTTTATCAAAGAAGACAAATCTCACCTTAAATGTGAAGAATGCGGGATGTCTAGGCACACCAAAGATCAGTGCTTCCGGATCGTTGGGTATCCGGAGTGGTGGACCGACGGCCACAAAAAGGGTGCGAAAAACATCAAGTCAGGAACAGAGGAGAAGAAACCTCCTACCACCAGCCAGCCGAGCAAAGGGTTTGGAGGGGTTGCAACGGGCCAACGGCGGCGGCGGCCGGAGAAGAAGGACCTTTTACCGTCGAAGGTAACAGAGGGAGAGAAAGGCAGCCACCATCCAATCTCTCTCTCTCATAAGTTTCCTTTCTTAAAACCTATTTCTAATAATAACAATAATACTGCTTTTAATTTAAGGATGGATGGGCCGAATTTTAAACCAAAGGCAGCCCAAAATGGATTAGCCCTTATAACCCAACGAAATTTTAAAGGGTTTAATGATAAATGGATATTTGATTGCGGGGCTACCGACACAATGACTTATGAAGCCTCTGACTTCATTAAGTTATCCAAACCCGAGAAAACTCACATCGAAACCGCAAATGGAGAAAAAATGGGTGTAAAAAATGGAGGGACTATCCGAATTAACCCGGATATCAAGCTTCATAACTTTTTATATGTTCCCTCTCTATCACACAAGTTGTTATCAATCAGTCATGTCACGAAAGAGTTGAATTGTTCTGTCCTCATGCATCCGAATTTTTGTCTTTTACAGGATATCAAGACGGGGAGGATCATTGGGCGTGGCACTGAGAAACGCGGTCTGTACTATGTAGATGAAGTGACTCAAAGTGGTACTGTGATGTTAGCTCATGGAACGACGGAAAGAAAAGCTTGGTTGTGGCATAGAAGGTTGGGGCACCCATCTGTTAGCTATCTACATACTTTATTTCCTGAATTTTTCCCTTTAAATAAACCCATTTCTTGTGAAACTTGCATTTTAGCCAAAAGTCACAGACAGACCTTTAGACACAATAATACTCGTGTTGACACACCCTTCTCATTAATCCATTCTGATGTTTGGGGTCCTGCTCCAGTTATTGGGGGACAAAATTTTCGATTTTATGTGATCTTTGTTGATGATTGTACAAGGATGACATGGATTTATTTTTTGAAAAATAAAAATGAGGTATTTGATAAATTTACTTCATTTTATGTTATGGTTCAAACTCAATTCAAAAAATCTATTCAAATCGTTCGATCTGATAATGGGGGAGAATATGTGAATTCACAAATGAAATCATTTTTCCAATCAAAAGGGATAGTTCATCAAACCACGTGTCCTCATACTCCTGAACAAAATGGAGTCGCGGAACGGAAAAATCGTATACTCCTCGAAATAACTAGGGCCCTCATGATTGAATCACATGTTCCAAAAATGTTTTGGCCAGAAGCACTAGCCACCTCAACCTACCTCCTAAACCGGCTCCCGACCAAAATCCTTGACATGAAAACCCCTCTAAACACTCTGGAAAAGTTCACTGAAATTCCCCCAACTCTCACACTTGAACCAAAAATATTTAGGTGCACTGTCTTTGTTCATATACCCAAATCCTATCGGGACAAACTCGACCCTTGTTCAGAAAAATGTGTGTTTGTTGGATACGAAGTAAATCAAAAGGGGTACAGGTGCTACAACCCCAAAACACGACGCATGATCACCACCATGAACTGTGATTTTCTGGAAACCAAGTACTTCTACTCCTCCCAACACAGTGGTCAGGGGGAGGAATCATCACATGACTCACTGAGTTGGTTGACGAATGATGAAGAAACATGTTCGAATCATAGTACCACATCACTTGGAGTCAACAATACCAGTGCCACCCAAGATGTCCTTCCCCATCTGATATCTGAGGTAAACAATTCTGAACCCAATAACTCTCAAACTATTAACTCTTCTCATGAAATGGTTGAAGATACAGTACCAGAATCACAAGAGTCCGAAGAAACTGAGAATCAAGGACCAATAGATCAAGAAGAACCTGTTCTGGAAGAAGTATCAGAAGAACCTGTTCTGGAAGAAGTATCAGAAAAATACTCCCTTCCAGCAAGAGCAAATAGAGGAGTTCCAGCAAAGCGGTATTCTCCAGAGAAGTTTTCCAGAGGGTCTAGGTACCCTATGGCCAATATAGCCAATGGATGCCTGACCACAGAAGCAAAAGCCTTCAGTGCCAGTCTCTACTCAGAAAAGATTCCCTCAAACCTAGAAGAAGCTCTAAAGTCAGAAAACTGGAAAAAAGCCATGGATGAAGAAATGGATGCTTTGAGAAAAAATAAAACATGGGAGAAATGTACCCTTCCAGATGGAAAGAAACCCGTAGGATGCCGTTGGATCTTCACAATAAAATACAAACCCGACGGGACAATCGATAGATACAAGGCCCGGTTAGTTGCTAAAGGGTACACTCAGACGTATGGAATTGATTACTCAGAGACGTTCTCTCCAGTTGCTAAAATTGATACAATAAGGGTACTATTCTCAATAGCGTCAAATCAAGGATGGCCCCTTCATCAATTCGATGTAAAGAATGCGTTTCTACATGGAGATTTAAAGGAAGAGGTGTACATGGAAGCTCCTCCCGGATTCTCAGGTGGTTTCAAAACCAGAGAAGTCTGTCGGTTGAAGAAATCACTTTACGGATTGAAGCAATCCCCCAGGGCATGGTTTGGAAGGTTCACCATAGCAATGAAGAAATACGGGTTCAAACAAAGCAACTCAGATCATAACTTGTTTCTGAAACGTAGACAGGAATATGTAACATGTCTCATAATCTATGTCGATGACATGATTATCACGGGAAATGACGAACAGGAAATAAAGAAGCTGAAGGAAGGATTATTTACAGAATTTGAAATGAAAGACTTGGGAAGATTGAAATACTTTCTCGGCATTGAAGTCCTGAGGTCACAACATGGTATTTTTATCTGCCAGAAAAAATACATTTTGGACCTACTTGCAGAAACAGGGATGCTCGATTGCAAACCAGCTGAGACACCGATGATCGCAAATCAGAAGTTGTACATGGAACCTGAAGCAGAATTGGCAGACAAAGTTCGATACCAGCGAATGGTCGGCAAGCTGATATATCTCTCCCACACTCGTCCAGACATAGCATACGCTGTGGGAGTTGTGAGTCGATTCATGCATCAACCTCAAAAGGCTCACATGGATGCAGTTGAAAGAATCATTGAATACCTCAAAGGAACTCCAGGACACGGAGTCCTGTTTGAATCAAATGGACACCTGGATATTCAAGTATACACAGACGCTGACTGGGCAGGAGATAAAGGAAATAGAAGATCAACGTCAGGATACTTCTCTTTGGTAGGAGGAAACCTAGTTACATGGAGAAGTAAGAAGCAGAAAGTAGTGTCCTTATCAAGTGCTGAAGCTGAGTATAGAGGGATATCCAGAGGACTTGCTGAAGTTTTATGGATACGCAAACTTCTAACAGAAGTAGGATTCCGCCCAAAAAGGGCAACTCAAGTCTTCTGTGATAATAAAGCGACAATTCAAATTTCTGAGAATCCTGTGCAACATGACAGAACAAAACACGTTGAAATCGACAGACATTTCATCAAAGAAAAACTTGAAGCTGGAATAATTGAACTGCCATTCGTCAGGTCTGAAGATCAACTAGCTGATATCTTGACAAAAGCTGTGAGAACAGGAATAATGCAAGACTGTCTGGGCAAGTTGAATTTTGGAGATCCCACCATTCAACTTGAGGGGGAGTGTTAGAATGGAAAGAAGTTCAGGATCAGAACAATGTCATCATTTCCCCGAATACTCAAATCAATGAATTAAGGACCAAATCAATCACGAAAATTAGGGACCAAGAAATGAGCTGTTTCAGACTAATCAAAGGCCAAGGAAATTATTTCTTCAATTAGATCATAAGAATTTCTTGTATAAATAGGGGCCGTAGGCTGCATTGTATATGATTACAAACAATCAATACAATCAGTATTTCTTTATCTCATTCTTGTTAAGATTAACATGACAAATATATGAGTTCTTCCATCACAATTTTTTAGCTGTAACTTTTTAGCGACAAATCATAGCCTAGCTAGTTTTCAAAATGTTATAGTTTTGATAAAACAGTCACATGGCAAGCACTTTAATATAACGTGTATAATATTCGGTTTGTTTAGTTTTACGTTTATTTTAATCTATAATAATTGCATCGAAATAAAACATTTTGTTGCCTTTATTCAAACTTGAGTATCCGACCCGAGTTGTTTACGCTACACAAAAAACTTCTTATTGTTCGATGCCCCCCGTGATTGCATTTTCCGGCTCCGCCACTTACGACCATGTTAAAAAAACGCTTTTGTAAAAAGAAATCGGCACCGTTCTTAGTGCTATTTTTGTCAAAGATACGTGGCTTAGTTAGAGAAAAAAGGGTCGGGTTGGGCGCGACCCGGTTGGATCCGAATAGCTTGAGAGCTCTATAAATAGCCGACACCCTCCCTTGTCTTCGTAACAAACTTTTTTTCTCCCCAAAATCACAACCCTAAAATTCAATTTTAAAATTCTCATTAACAAACGGATCTAATCAACAACAACAACAACAGGTTTATAAATAATTCAAAATCATCACACTAATTAATAATAATTTTGTAAAACCTAATTTTATATTAAAAATCATTGCAGGATGTCGTTTGATTTGATGCTAAAGGCGTGTTGTGATTTATGCGGATCGCCGAATGAGTTATACGGAAGCAATTGCAAACACATGACGCTCTGTGTCAAATGTGGTAAACTCATGGCTGAGCGCAAAGACAAGTGCCGCGACTGCGGTACCACCGTCTCTCGCCTTATTAGGGTATATAACTATTTCCTTTTATCGTTACGCGATATAATATGTGCACTTACTGCAAAATCCATCTGCTTGTATTGTACATTTTAACCTACTGTTTGTACTCTCTCGTTAACGTATCGCCAATCATGATATAACTATTTATATGTTATCTATACTGTTCATTCCTTACCATTGTATGCCTTATAATATGTGCATTTTAAGACGTACATTTTAAGCTACTGTTTAGACCTCGTTAACTACCATTACAAGTCGCCTTATAATAGTTTATTATCCAAACAACTACCCTGTTTGGCTAAGCTTATTCAACGTAAGCCCATTTGGGCTTATTTTTTATAAGCTCCAAATTTACGGCCTATTTTGAGACTTGTCGGCTTATATAAGTTTATTATATCATAGCTTATATAAGTTTATTATATCATAATAAACTTATATAAGCCGACAAGTCTCAAAATAAGCCATGAAATTGGAGCTTATAAAAAATAAGCCGAAATTTGATTAAATTTCGGCTTATTTTTTATAAGCTCCAATTTTACGGCTTATTTTGAGACTTGTTGGCTTATATAAGTTTATCATATACTTATATAAGCGGACAAGTCTCAAAATAGGTCGTAAATTTGGAGCTTATAAAAAATAAGCCCAAATGGGCTTACGTTGAATAAGCTTAGCCAAACACCCCCTATAGACTTAACGTTAGTTGAGCTATTATCCTGAAAAAGGAAGTGCAGAGTAGAGACTGATCATTTAATATAGCAACATATTGAGTCGTTTCCAACTAATACCAACCGCTGTTATACCTGTCATCTGCATTATTGTTTGTTTCTGACTTTGGCTTGTATTTAATAGGAATACAATGTCCGTGCAAGTTCACCTAGTGAAAAGAATTACTTCATAGGAAGATTTGTCACTGGTTTACCGAGTTTCTCTAAGAAGAAAAACGACAGCAACAAGTGGTCTCTCCAGAAAGAAGGACTACAAGGACGTCAAATCACAGATACCCTCAGGGTATTACTCTCTCGCTATATATGCATATTAAACATATCGTTAAATCTTCTCTACTTGTTTACATATCTTGTATCAATTTTGTAGGAGAAATTCAAGAACAAACCATGGCTCTTGGAGGACGAAACTGGACAATTTCAGTTTCAGGGTGTTCTCGAGGGCGCGCAAACAGCAACGTACTACCTGCTGATGCTACAGGGGAAGGAGTTTGTTGCCATCCCTGCTGGTTCATGGTATGCACCAACTCCTTTTCGGAAAATTGTTTCGAAAACATTCAATTTAAGTCCTATATATCACAGGGATAAATAAGTATTGCATTTGATCCGCAGGTATAACTTTAATAAAGTTGCACAGTATAAGCAACTTACGCTTGAGGAAGCTGAAGAAAAGATTAAAAACAGAAGGAAAACCGCAGATGGGTATGAGAGATGGATGATGAAAGCAGCAAACAATGGAGCTGCAGCGTTTGGTGAAGTTGAAAGGTCTGATGACAAGGAAAGTGTTGGAGCAGGTGGGAGAGGGCGTAAAAAGAATAACGCTGATGATGATGAGGCAAATGTATCGGACCGGGGAGAAGAAGACGAAGACGAGGAGTCCGCAAGGAAAAGTAGACTTGGACTTAATAAGAGGGGAGGTGATGATGATGATGAAGAAGGTCCTAGAGGGGGTGATCATGATCTTGACGATGATGATATTGAGAAAGGTGATAATTCTGTCCTATCTTCGTGCTAAATAGTGTATAGCTTCACTTTGAATGAAGCATCGTTGAGAACATGCCAATTACCTAGCTCTAGTCCCATGAAGTAGCAGTTATTATTGTCCGTTGTGAGAAAATGCAAGTCTGTTGTATTTATGTGGTTGCAGGTGATGACTGGGAGCACGAGGAGATTTTTACAGATGACGACGAAGCTGTGGCTAACGATCCTGATGAACGCGAAGATTTGGGCCCAGAAATCCCTGCTCCTCCAGAAATTAAGCAGGTTTATTTTTTAACTTTTCTTCTTTTTTTTGGGCCAAATTTAAGATGGTTAGTATATGTTAAGAAAAATTGTAGTTAACCAAAGACAATCGAGAAAACAGATTCTCACTCAATTAAATGATATATTATGAGTATCAGCCAGTGCGAAAGTTAGATCTTAGGCTTGTATATAATATTAAGTATCGGATGTTCATTTGATCTGAACATCCTCTCTCAACTAGGTTAGTATGTATTGTACTATTGTTTTGTTCTACCTAGTATCACAACATGTCTAAGGGCAATATATATTGTCAGTGATGAGGAAAAAGGATGGTAGAGGTCAATATATCCACAATATGAATGCCCTAATGAGTAACATGTTAATCCTGTAATGGTATTAGGTCATTACCTGTAACCAAATTCTGTATCTGTAGAAACAAGGAAAAAATGATGCACAAAGTCCCTCCGTACGTATATGCCTAGATATCTTATAAAACATATTATGGCATCGAACATTAGAGGCACGGTTTTGTTAACTCTACCATGGGATAGCAATTGCTTGGAAACTATAAACCAAATGAAGAATGGCTCTTTAAGCTTTGATTAGATAGTAACTGTCTCTTTAGCCTAAATTTCATAGGAAAGAGGCCATCCCATTCCACCTTAAGTAACCAAGCTAGGGGTGTATAGTGAAATCCAAACATTTTTTTTCTTTATCCTGGTTTTGAAGCAGCGTCGGTTCAGTATGTTGTCTACAGAAGATCAATGAATGAGATGCTAGTAGTGTGAGCAGCCTCACTTAGATGTGTGTGATTGTTTAATTAGGCAATATGCAATTGATTGATTGAATAGTCGGTTTCTTTCTGCACCAAATAAAATGATTCATTAAACCCCAATATTTAGGTAAGTTCACTTTATTTCAGCTGAGCTTCTGGTAGGTTGTTTGCTTTCTGTGCGATTGTTTTCCTGTCAACATACTTCAATTATATTGTTTGCTTTTCATTCGACTGTTCATTTGTATCTTTTTATTGCTACTTGTGACTCAATGTTAAGTATATTCCAATTCCTAGGATGAAGACGACGAGGAAGAGAATGGAGAAGAGGGAGGAGGGCTGAGCCAATCTGGAAAGGAGTTAAAGAAGCTGTTAGGGAAAAATAATGGGGTAAATGAATCAGAACCGGAACAAGAGGATGATGACGACGATGATGATGATGTAAGATTCTTTCTTTCATATATTACTTTGTAAAATTTTTGGTATCGTATTATTTTTACATACTTGGGTGCGAAACACCATTGTTATTATCATCACATTTGGCATGCCGCAGAAGATAATTATAAGAGTTTATTTGGATAATCAAGCTTTCGTCTTTTGCCCAAAAATAGATACATTTTCACCTTTTAAGCATGTAAAGTCCAAAGTTCGGCAAAATAAGTGCTTTTGAGAAGTGTTAGCAACATCAAATTTGTTAAGTCGTTGTTAAATCTGGATTATTGGATCATCCAAATACTAAAACTAACATGGTAAAAAGTTAGTAATGCATTGATGCCTTCATCTCCTTTCTGGTCTATCAAATTATTAAATCACATAATACTGTGCATATATAACAAAGGTATACCAGTTTTTTTCCTTAAATATCTTGTTCATGCATGTAAAAGTACTCAAAATAATCGAATAATTGATTGAAAAAACTCAGAATATGTATACACAGAAGATTATTAGAAAAACTATCATACACTTATTATCATAACTAGAAGAACTCAAATAGAAACAATCTTGTTGAGTACAATCTTGAATGAGATTCCACCTTCAGATGTTCAGCATCTGACATCAACTCAGGTGTCAAAGATATTACTTGTATGCCTTGTCCAGCATGCATTGAATAAGAACTCGAACTTTAGCCGTGGGAGTTTCTTTGTTTATACTTTAGCATATTTATGGATTTCATCTTTATTGGAATATTTATTGAGAATGTGATGGTTACTTGTTTTGGTTATGACTAGATTGAAGATGAAAGTTCTCCCGTTCTTGCACCAAAGGCTAATAATGGTTCTTCAAAACGTAACAATGCTCTTAAAGAGGAACCAGTTGACAATAGCCCATCAAAGGCAGCTGCTACTGCGGGGGCGGCACGAGGAACCCCAACTTCAAAGTCCTCTAAGGGAAAGAGGAAAACCGGTGATGACGCTAAATCAGCAAATGGTGCAGCTCCTTCAAAGAAAGTAAAAACTGAAAATGTAAGTTAATACCATCTTATTAGGATATAGTGCGTTCGCATTCATGTTTAACATCTTCTCTCATTGGCTTTTATGGGCCTAATGTTTGTTTTATGATGATGGAATGAGAGGAATGGAATTGTTGTTTCCAAATAAACCTGTTTAATTTTAGAGCACTAGGAACAGCGATGTAGCCTAGAATGGGAGATGGGTTTTTATTATTTATTCCCGTATTCTCCTTCTCTCTCGTCCCCATTCTTTCTTAGTCGATGGTTCATGATCTTCGCGGGAGAAGATTCATAATCGTCGACGGAGCCGGTTTACTGTCACTCAAGCTGGTTTATAGTATTGCCTTCGGGGCTGAAGAAGATGATCAGCACCGCCACGCCTATTTTCTAAAGTTCTATTTTTCTCATTATTAACAGTAAAATGTACAGAATGTCGAATGTGTTTTTTTTGGCTTATGGATTATACATCTTATTCCCATCTGAAATGAAGATATGGAATTTGGGGCTAAACGTGCACTATATCCATTATTGATGGGGACCTTTGCAGTTTGTTACCTTTCTTCTTTGTACAACCAGAATGAACTTTACAACCTATTTTGCTGTAGATACTTGATATCTAAACCCAACGACTAAACCAAATAATGGTATTAGAAATATATCTGAACTCTGATTCTTATTCCTCCCATTCCCTTGGTAAATACTGGTAACAAACCAAACGGAAGCTAAACAATAACTGCAATTACGCGGAGTAGAGTCATTGAAGCACAGTATATGCCATCTTTTTTTGACTAACCCTGAGTTTGATGTTTGTGTTGGATTTCAGGAGGTGAAAGCTGTAAAAGAAGAGCCGGGTTCTGGTGCAAAGAATGGTAAAGGTGCATCATCTTCAAAACCAGCATCTGCCACTGGACCTGTCACAGAAGATGAAATCAGGGCAGTTCTGTTGCACAAGGCACCTGTCACCACACAGGATCTTGTTGCTAAGTTTAAATCTCGCCTACGCACCAAAGAGGTCTGCTCTTTTTGGTTTTCCTAAGTTTCTGCTGTGGTGGTGCTTGAAATGCATGTTTCTGTATTTCACTTGTTTCTATGTTACATCGTGACCTCCAAATTGGCCTTCTCTCTGGAAACAACGTTCACTTGAAGAATAATATGAAATATAACCATCATATGACAATTTAGAGTCTAAGGTGCTTTTTTTTATCTACAAGAAACATGACTGGTATTTCACTTGTTTCTATGTTACACCGTGACCTCCAAATTGGCCTTCTCTCTGGAAACAACGTTCACTTGAAGAATAATATGAAATATAACCATCATATGACAAATTAGAGTCTAAATTTCACCTACAAGAAACATGACAATTTAGAGTCTAAGGTGCTTTTTTCACCTACAAGAAACATGACTATTTTGTTGAAACATGTTCATAACGTTACAATAGGTGTTATGAAGGTACATCAAACCCACTCTTGATACCATAACATGTTCATAACTGTTTTAATTTAGCTGGCGAATCAGTTTGCTTTTCAAACTTGTTTATTCTACTTAATGACAAAAACTGGATTGCAAATTCGTCTTTCAAGACGAACAGGTCATGTTACTCAGGTTATGGGTTTGAGTCATTGACAAAGTCACAATTGATTGTTGCTTGCTTGCCCAGATCATTTTTTTCTTTACCTTCTGATTGTTTTCATCGCCTCGTGGATTATCATCCAACTAAAGAAACTTCCTCTTGCAGGATAAGAGTGCTTTTGCAGATATCCTGAGGAAGATTTCAAAAATACAGAAGACCAATGGTCCCAGCTATGTGGTTTTGAGGGATAAATGAGATAGGTTTGCTTATCGTAAATTAATTCCAACTGTTTACCGGAATTGCCTGACTTCTTGGTATGCATTTTTCGTTGCTGATTATGTTATTTTCTGCATATGTTCTGCTTTAGCAACTTCCGGATCTGTTAAGATGGTAGAATGCATGCACACCAAGTGTTCCTTGTCTGGTTCACAGAGTTGATTTTCTGAGTCCGTACGATGGGAATATGTCCTTTGAAGAAATTTCAATTTTAATAAGATTGTGGACTCTACTGATTTATATTACTGTTACGGTACTTGTCATCGACCAAATTCCCTTTTGCGCAAGACTTTGGTGTACTTCTTGTGTGTTAGTACCCTGCTTCTGTATAAATAAACTCGTCTATTGTCACTGGTGTAGGTGTTTTGGTGAATGCTGTTTATACTATTTACACACAAGATTTTCAACTACTCTTGTAATCTTGTGATACATGAGACTAGATGAATGATCTGTCTTTTTTATGCAAATGATTCAAACCTATCTATGCTAAAAGTAGCTAAATCATTATAAGGTTAATCTCAATCGAATTCTTCAACTAAAAAGTTGATTTTTACAACAAAAATCTGCACATCAACTGAACTGAGTTGACTTTGGTTACAAGTCAAATCATACGACAAACAATTGTGTAGGGACTTGACTGCACTTCTCTAAATCGTTGAGGTCCAACTTTAAACTTAATTTAACCATCAAAGGTATGTGTATATTTTACTCAAGAACAACGAATACAATCAAAGTTGTGTTAAACCTAAATTCACCTCAAACCAAATTGTGATCAAATTTGAAGAATTAATGGAAGAAGATGGAATTCGTTCATTACTAGATTGATTACTTGTTGAAATCATCTCTTGTTTACCCGAAACAAAATACGCCATTAAAACTAGTACTCTCTTCAAATGATGGAAACATCTTTGGACGGAAGTTTCTAATCTTGTTTTTCTAGATGATAAGGTTGATGGTTATCGTAATTATTCAATAACAGATTATGTTTCGTTAGTCGAAAAAACGTTACTCAACATCGACAACAAAGCCTCAACAAATTCCAATTCCACATCCCCTACTATTACTTTAGTTGGCTTCGGTCGAAAGTCAATGATTGGATTCGATATGCTATTAATTGTAACGTTCAGGAGCTTGATATAGCGTTACACATCAGGACTTAGGTTAACGAGGGTGATTTGGTGTTTGATCATTCTTTTTTCGTCAATTCATGTTTTACTCATCTCAAATTGAAAGGTTGTTCCATATTATTGAATCCAAATGGCACCATTAGTTGGACTAACCTTAGGAGTCTATGTATTTCATATAGCGCATTGATGTTACTTCCAAGAGTTTTAAAAACTTGGCGATTGTTGGATACTTGGATTTCGGAGATAGCGAGTCTCGACCTATTATCAAATCCGATGCTCCTTATATTTTGTCACTCAAACTCCAAAAATTTGTGCATTTAGATTGGAATGTGATTGTAGGATGCTTGGATATCAAAGATAACGAGTCTCGACCTATTATCAAAATCGGTTATCAGATTGAAGGTCTTACAATACATAAAGAAGAAGAGATGCTTAACGAATTAATATAAGATCTTAGCCATGCCAAGGAGGTTACAAACATCTTGTTTACGGGTGAAATTATTCTTGATAGACCATTTTGGTAAATCTTCTTGGCGCCGTCTGTTTTGGTAAGAAAGTTTCAAAAAGTGTTAATTTAAGAAAATTTCAATTAAAAAAAGTTTACGCTTTTAATAAGGGTGAGCAAAATCGACCGACGACCAAAAACCGATACAAACCGACACCGACTGACACAAACCGAGCTATACTCGGGTCGGGACTCGGTATTAACCGAGAAAACACAAAGAAAACCACATAAACCGACCGAAACCGACTCCGACTGAATCGACCGACACAAACCGACCTAGACTCGGGTCAAGATTCGGTTGGGGTTTTCCAGGTTTTCGGTTTCGGGATGGGTCGGGATCGGGTCAAGACGGATCGGTTTCGGCCCGAAGCTCACTACTCTTTAATAGTAACATATAAGTTATTAGGGTGAAAGTGTGACTATTTCAAAATATGAGGGCCAAATCTTATTTTCAATGTATAAACACTGATTTTCTAAAAAACATATCACAACATTAGTCCCAAACAAAAAACGTTGTTTCTTTGAAAATCCTAAACCCTAAACCCTAAGAAATTTGAGTTTATATCCTCTTTAAGTAGAAATCTAGCAAAACAGAATCATTCTTTTGTGTGTGTGTCTATTTTTTGAAGTAATTTTGGCGCGAAATTTTTACACACTTTCATTTCTGTGTTGCACACAACCTGTTCGATGAAACGTCTGAGGTTAAAATCATACACAACTTGTTCGATGAAACGTCGCCTTTGGTTTAATTCACTTAGAAAAACAGGAAGAAATCCAACCTGTCAAAGGCGCGTAACAAAGTTGATCACATTAGCAACTTACCCGATCCGATTCTACATTTGATACTTTCGCGCCTTGATTCAACTAAAGACGTCATTCGAAGCAGCATTTTGTCAACAAGATGGAGGTACTTGTGGACTTCAGTTCCGTCTTTAAATATAAATTTTACCCGAAAAGTAAATGAGCCATACACGTTATTGCATAAGAATGAGTTTAAAGAGTTTGTGGATCGGGTTTTAGCATACAGAACACTTGATTTGGATAGTTTTACTTTGAAATGTCCGGTGCAGTATGATATGTCGACTGTTGGGCATTGGATTGAGGTCGTTGTTATGCGAAAGGTAAAACAGCTTGAGTTGGCAATTGGGGTCAAGGACGATGTCGTGTTGCCACGTTGTTTGGTGGATTGTGATTCATTGGAGGTGTTAAAGTTGGATTTAGCTGGAAGTTTGTTAAGGTTGGAAAGGTTCACGGGAAGCAAGACGCTTAAGGTTTTTGAGTTGGGGAATGTTGAGTTACTAGACCATGATTTGGTACACTCGTTTTTGGCAAATTGTCCGTCTCTTGAAGAGTTGAGGTTAATAGACTGCTCAACCGAAAACCTTGATTATCTAGATGTTTCGTGTCCAAATCTCAAGACTCTGATAATTAATAATCAAGGATTGTATGAAGAAGCGAGTCTATGTAAAAGGCTAAAGCTCTTATGCCCAAAACTTGTGTATTTGGAGTATAGTGGTTATATGGCTACTCATTTTTCATTTGACGTAAAATCCTTGAAGAAAGTTGTGATTGAAGTCAAATGGTGGCAATTCACAAACGAGTTAAAGGATGAAATCCTTTGCGACACCATGTGTGAGTTGTTTGCTGAAGTTTCTCACGTGGAATATTTGTCGGTCAACTGGGATTTCATTAAGGTAAATTCCTATCTCTTTCTTCATGATTCGTTGACACCTATATATGCGGTTTGATCTTTGATATTACTTGATAATTGTGCTTTTCTGTACTAGTATAATTATGCCTATTAATAATTACTAAAACGTTCATCCAAGACTGTGTTGAGAATAAGATTAAGCATGACCAACTAAATTTAGTTATGCTTTAAGTTATGCTTAATAATTATTGGTTTTTACCATGAATAGCTATTCTAAAATTTTGTTTGCTGTCACAGTCAATTAAATACGAATTCGATGTTCTTCCGGATGTTTTCCCGTCTCTTCCTAATTTGAAGACGTTGGAGATTGAATTGCCTTCCTACGATACGGATGTACTCGTCTATGCTCTCGAGTGTTCACCTAATCTCGAGTCTCTCCATATGATCATTATTAATGATGAGGTATTCTTCGTCATCTCAGTTTTTAGATAATTTTCTGTAAAATATTTTTGAAGCTTCATGGATTACGTTTGTACTTTTTATTCTTTGCATACACATATAAACAAGTATATAGAATATTAGATAGGCTAAAGATATATATTTCTAAAGCGGGTAAAATATTTGGATGTGCCAAAATAGCCGGTTCTGGTGGCCTATTATAAGCATTTTGTATGACTTTAAGACTGCACAACTAATATTCTTGGGCTACATGTTTGCTCTGTAATGAGAGGTGGAATTTGAACTTGATTTGGTTTTATGAATTATGTAAGGGGTCAATTTGGTATAAGAAAATACATTAGCTTAAGTGGAAAGTGGAAACTCATCAAATGGGTTGAACGTGTTGAAAGTTGCACTAAAGTATGTTCATGTGCTTATTGCTTAATATAATACAAAGAATGCCAAAAACATTATATTAAGGATTCAAATCAAGCTGCTACCCGGTGTATTGTTTGTAGTGCTTTGTATAGGAAATGTAGTCACTTGGATCTGCTTGTCTTTTTGGATTTTGGTTCTGTGATTAAAGGTTGTGCTTGGCTGCTCTACTTTGTTGCAGTAGTTGCTCTAGTTATGGAATTCGAGTTAGTTGTATTATTGAGACTTGGTTTGAAGTAGAGTTTCCTGTTTTTGTCATAGAATGTAGTTGTATGATTTTGGAATTGTTTTTTCTTTAATTGTAGTCTTAAGGTTGTAATTTGTTATTTGTTGGTGATAATATATTAGTCAAATGAAGTTGACATAATTTATGATTTTTTTTATAATCTAGGATTGGAATGTTCATGGCTTCGATGACGATGCTGACGATTTCATTGAGGATTTAGATGAAGTTGAAACAGGAACATTGGCACTTCACCTAAAAAGGGTCAAGTTATCAAAATTTGATGGAGAAAAGTTGTCCTTAGCTATAGCCCGATTCTTACTTGAGCATGGAAATGAATTGGAGGAAATGGTTTTCAGTTGGAGTAACAAAGACAAATACAATACACACTCAATGATTACGATGAATGAAGTGTCAAATTTCTTCAAGGCCTCTTCGTCCGTCAAAGTGATTAATCTTCTGAATGAATCTTCTGAAAAGTGATACAAGCGACTCTTCGATACAAGCACTTTTCTTAAAGTGATACAGGCGGCTCTTCTGAAAGTTTCTGATGACCATTGAAGACTGCTATTTTGAATGTTCTTCCTCTTACTGTTGGCGTTCTTCTAGACTTTATAAACATCATTGTAGTAGTCTGTTGGATAACGTTAAGAAAAAACTACTATGTATACAGATTAGTGTTTTTCTGATATAATTATTACCATTATAAAGCTTTAAGAGTGTTCATTAAAGCCCTTCGAACCATTTAGTTCTAAGTTGAGACATGATAAATGATACCACAGCTTCAGTATGTTGCGAATTTTCATATCGATTTAAGCTTCTTTTGTTTAACTCTGTCTTGCAAGTTGCGAGGTAAACAGTGGGGCTATTTTGCTGTAACATCCTGATAAGTAAGTGAGGACTGTTCATTATAATGTGGCAATAGTAGTGCGTTTATGCATTGTGGAGAATTTAGTTTTCAATTTAAACATAGCTGTTACCAGCTCGTGTTATTCCTCTTGATTGATATATATCTGTCATTTGCATCATTGTTTGTTTCTGACTGTGGCTAGTAGTTAATAGGAATACAATGTCCGTGCAAGTTCAGCTAGTGAAAAGAATTACTTCATTGGAAGATTCGTCACTCGTTTACCAAGTGGTCTCTTCAGAAAGAAGGGCTACAAGGACGTCAAATCACAGACACCCTCAGGGTATTACTCACTTGCTATGCATAAACATATACTTTCTTCTGCGTTAAATCTTCTCTACTTGTTTACATATCTTGTATCACATTTTGTAGGAGAAATTCAAGAACAAACCATGGCTCTTGGAGGACGAAACTGGACAGTTTCAGTATCAGGGTGTTCTCGAGGGCGCACAGACAGCAACATACTACCTGCTGATGCTACAGGGGAAGGAGTTTGTTGCCATCCCTGCAGGTTCATGGTATGCACCAACTCTTTTTTGGAACATTTTTTCGAAAACATTATATTTAAGTCCTATATATCACATGGATAAATAAGTATTGCATTTGATCCGCAGGTATAACTTTAATAAAGTTGCACAGTATAAGCAACTTACGCTTGAGGAAGCTGAAGAAAAGATAAAAAACAGAAGGAAAACCGCAGATGGGTATGAGAGATGGATGATGAAAGCAGCAAACAACGGGGCTGCTGCGTTTGGTGTAGTTGAAAGGTTTGATGACAAGGAAAGTGTTGGAGCAGGTGGGAGAGAGCGTAAAAAGAATAACGCCGATGATGACGAGGAAAATGTCTCAGACAGAGGAGAAGAAGATGAAGACGAGGAGTCCGCAAGGAAAAGTAGACTTGGACTCAATAAGAGGGGAGGTGATGATGATGATGATGAAGAAGGTCCTAGAGGGGGTGATCATGATCTTGACGATGATGATATTGAGAAAGGTGATAATTTTGTCCTATCTTCGTGCTAAATAGTGTATAGCTTCACTTTGAATGTTCCAAGGTTATGATTACCAATTTTTCAGTAACTTCAAAGTTAATGAAGCATCGTTGAGAACATGCCAATGACCTAGCTCTAGTCCCATGAAGTAGCAGTTATTATTGCCCTTTGTGAGAAAATGAAAGTCTGTTGTATTTATGTGGTTGCAGGTGATGACTGGGAGCACGAGGAGATTTTTACAGATGAGGACGAAGCTGTAGCTAACGATCCCGATGAACGCGAAGATTTGGGCCCTGAAATCCCTGCCCCTCCAGAAATTAAGTAGGTTTATTTTTTTTTAGCTTTTCTTCTTTTTTTTGTGCTAAAATTTAAGATGGTTGGTATATGTTAAAGAGTAATTGTAGTTAACCAAAGACAATCGAGGAAACAGATTCTCACTCAATTAAAGGATATATTATGAGTATCAGCCAGTGCGAAAGTTAGATCTTAGGCTTGTATATAATATTAAGTATTGGATGTTTGATCTGAACATCCTCTCTCAACTAGGTTAGTATGTATTTTTTTGTTCTACCTAGTATCACAACATGTCTAAGGGCGATATATATTGTCAATGATGAGGAAAAAGGATGGTAGAGGTCAATATATCCACAATATGAATGCCCTAACGAGTAACATGTTAATCCTGTGATGGTATTAGGTCATTTTTCTTTTGGGGAAAATGTGATGGTTTTAGGTCTTTAGCTATAACCAAATTCTGTATATGTAGAAACAAGGAAAAAATGATGCACAAAGTCCTTCCGTACGTATATGCCTAGATATCTTATAAAACATATTATGGCATCGAACATTAGAGGCGCAGTTTTGTTAACTCTACCATGGGATAGCAAATGCTTGGAAACTATAAACCAAATGAAGAATGGCTCTATAACCTTTGATGAGATAGTAGGTAGAAGATCAATGAATGAGATGCTAGTAGTGTGAGCAGCCTCACTTAGATGTGTGTGATTGTTTAATTAGGCAATACGTCACTCACTCACTTCTAATATGCATCATTCCCTATAACTGTTTGTGGATGAATCAGTCTTATGCTGCTTTTTTAGGATTTGTGCTTATTTTCCGTTAAGTTTAGTAAATCAAGGTCATTTTAAGCTTAGTTTCATTTTAATTGGCAAAATAATCTACATTTCAATGGCCGTAACTACAGTCCTTCCTCATAAAATGTTGATGCCGTTTTTAAGTCATATTACCATCATTCTTTGTCTTGAAAAGAGAAAGATTCATAAGGGACTTACTCTTTCTCAACTACAATGTCTGCGAAAGGATTCAACATCTGTAAAAAGTTAGGTCTAAATATGGTTGCGGGACTGGTAGCTCCCAAATTGCAAAACCTCCACTTATAGGACTTTGTAATTGTAAGTATAAAAGGACATTAACAGCCTCATATCACATTTTACTAAAATCTCCATAAGGATTTTGTTTAATTTGAGATTCTTTGATATAAAAATGAGCCTTTTCAAGTGAATCCCCATATTGATCTTCGACCATATCACTAGCGATTATTGCCCGAGTTGCGAGTATGCAATCCCATACTTGGCTCCCAAAACTTTGCATTTTCATCCCATCTTCTGCTAGCCACAAGTAATGTGGCACTCTAGCAAGGTGATGCTATGTGTATTCAAGCCCATAAAACAGTTACATAGCTATGTGTGTGGCAGAAGGTTGGTACAATTTGCTTGACCCACTACACATTTTGTCCTGAGAGTTATAGTAATTTACTTAATAAATAGTTAGTATGTACAATACGATTACAAAAGTCAGCTTTATTTCAATAATAGATATAACATTTTGATCAATATTCATGAGATAAAAATATACTATAGACGATCTCAGAGGGTCTGACCGGTTTGACGAGTTCCTTTTTAAGCCAAGTTTCTTCATTTTACTCATTTGACCCGTTAGAGATAAGACATAGTCGGCCAATTTATAAGTAAATGGGTTATAATCTCCACTTCCTGCTGAGGTTGATAAGTTCATGCTAGAAACCTGACTGATGAATTCAAATCCAAACAATCTTCCCTTTTCAATGCATAATATATCTGCTCTCTTCAGCACCATAACACATTAGTTCAACTGCTCTTTTGAGACCTCTTTCTCTCAGTTTGATGAAAGGCCAGTACTTAAGGATTGGTTCACTCAAATAGTGAAGACCATCCCACAACAAATCTTGGAGTGCTGAAGAAGAGATCTTCCTACACTCATTAAAAATCACACATATTTGAGTTGTTTATATGGATGTATTAGATATTATTACCATTTTGAGAGACCATGTAGATCAATGTCAACAAGGAAGTGCCAAGTGCACCTCTGGTGCATACACCTAGCTGTTTATATCCATTCTTTTTACCATACATACAGTGTGGACCAAGTTTTATGCCATGGTTCAAATGGTAATTTTTACATATATGGATTAATAACCGCAGGCTAATAAGAGCTTGCATATCATATGTTAAAGTATTGTAGAACTATAAGAAGTGAGTCTAAAAGTTTTGTTACTTTTCAGGTGTATGGGACATTATAGAGGTTGGGAGGAAGCAGCCTCTACACTTTCTGGTGCCTCCATAGAACTAAAGACCTGCAATGCCGCGTTGCTTGAAGCTGCTGGCAAATCTTGGGAAGAGGTTAGCTTTTTCATGTTTTCGGATTATTTTTTTTACCATATAGTTATACGATACCACCATCTACAGGAGGTAAAATTTTTAATTGACAAAAAATTTGTCTTTCAAGACGAACAGGTCATGTTACTCAGGTTATGGGTTTGAGTCATTGACAAAGTCAAGTAGTGTTCGATTCTTTTCATCAATCAACCACAATTGATTGTTGCTTGCTTGCCTGGATCATTTTTTTTTACCTTCTGATTGTTTTCATCGCCTCGTGGATTATCATTAAACTAAAGAAACTTCCTGTTGCAGGATAAGAGTGCTTTTGCAGATATCCTGAGGAAGATTTCAAAAATACAGAAGACCAATGGTCCCAGCTATGTGGTTTTGAGGGATAAATGAGATAGGTTTGCTTATCGTAAATTAATTCCAACTGTTTACCGGAATTGCCTGACTTCTTGGTATGCATTTTCGTTGCTGATTATGTTATTTTCTGCATATGTTCTGCTTTAGCAACTTCGGATCTGTTAAGATGGTAGAATGCATGCACACCAAGTGTTCCTTGTCTGGTTCACAGAGTTGATTTTCTGAGTCCGTACGATGGGAATATGTCCTTTGAAGAAATTTCAATTTTAATTAGATTGTGAACTCTACTGATTTACATTACTGTTACTGTACTTGTCATCGACCAAATTACCTTTTGCGCAAGACTTTGGTGTACTTCTTGTGTGTTAGTACCCTGCTTCTGTATAATAAAACTCTTCTATTGTCACTTTTGTAGGTGTTTTGGTGAATGCTGTTTATACTATTTACACACAAGATTTTCAACAACTCTTGTAATCTTGTGATACATGAGACTAGATGAATGATCTGTCCCTTTTTTTGCAAATGATTCAAACCTGTCTATGCTAAAAGTAGCTAAATGATAATAAGGTTAATCTTAATCGAATTCTTCAACTAAAAAGTTGATTTTTACAATAATGATACAGCACAATGGGACTTAACTGAACTTCCTTATTTAATTTTGTTATATGGTTTAGAATATTTGTTTGTATTCATGTAAAATGAGTTAAGCTCAAAGAGTTTTTTATTTACAACTTCAGTTTCTAAAGAAAATTTTTGCACATCAATTTAATTGAGTTCCATCAACTTTGGTTACAAGTCAAAACATAAGACAAACAATTGTGTAGGGACTTAATTGCACTTCTCTAAATTGTTGAGGTCCAACTTTAAACCTAACTTAACCATCAAAAGGTATGTGTATATTTACTTTAAGCAAAAATCATATATATATCCCTCCCAAAGTGAATAATTGCATATATACCTTTTTTACAAGTTTTTTATGCACATAGTACAATGGTTTTTATGCGTGCTTTGGATATATATGCAATTTTGCATTTTCGGAAGGATATATATGCAAAAGCCCCTTTACTTTAGAACAACGAACTCAATCAAAGTTGTGGAGTATGTTTGGTACGGAGCGGTGTGAAGTTTTTTAGGGCAGCATTTTGATTTTTAGTAATCGTTTGGCAAAGGAGCGGTGAGTTTTTCTATTTTTTAAGAATGTTCAATTTTCTAATGTTTCTTTAAGAAGCCGTGAGCGGTGAGCTGCACAGCTACTGCTCACAACTACTTTTGTCAAACACACCCGTGTTAAACCTAAATTCACCTCAAACCAAATTGATCAAAGAGTAAATAGCAAAAACCGTCTTTAAAGTTTGGCCAAATTGCAAGTTTCGTCCCAAACGTTTGAAAAATGCAAGGATCGTACATGTGGGAAACTTTTGGGGCAAAAATTGTCCTTGCCCAACATCAAATGACTAAAATGCCCTTGTCTTTTATTTTTCTATATTAATTTCAGTTTTCTTACATAAATGATATCTGTGTAAAACAGTTTTCTTACATAAATGATACTTGTGTTGTACAAAGTTTTACAATCTTAGTCCTTTTTTTTAACCATCGCCACCCGACCACCGCGACCCACTACTACCGCCACCCGCCACCACCACCATTTCCACCCCACCACCGTCACCCACTGCCACCACCCCCATCCACCACCACTCACAGCCACCACTGCCACTGACAACACCACCGTCGCCACCCCACCACCGCCACCCACTACCACAACCCCTATCCACCACCACTCATAGCCACCACCGTCAGCCACTACCACCACCCTCATCCACCACCACTCACAGCCACCACTGCCATCCACCGCAACTGACCACCACCACCATCGCCACCCCACCACCGCCACTCATAGCCACCACCGTCACCCACTACCACTACCACCACCATCATCCACCACCACTGACAACCACCATTTCCATTCACCACCACTGACCACATGATGTGGGCCCAAGTGTTGATGAACAGGCCATGATGTTTCTGGAGGCCCAAGATCGTGTGACAAAAGGGGCCTCACTAAAATGAGCATAACTTGGGCTACGGGGCTCCGTTTTAGGCGAATGACCAGCCCCGAAACACTCTATTTTATGAGTTATTTGCATTTTAGTGTTTTTTCGGGTTTTTTTGGACTTTGTTTATGTAATAACTTTCAGCCCGTTTGTCTTCTAGGGCCCGTTTCTGTTTTGTAGTCCTATTTAAGACTTCCTTTGTAATGTGGAATAATCAGTTTTATGAAATACCAAAAGTCTATTTTTGGCAGCTTTTGCTAAGAATTCCCTATAATCGGCATTCGTGTGAATCAACGATTATTGGTAGGATCGTTCCTGGTATTCGTGTGAATCAACAGGTCCGGTTTGTGTTATCTCGTTATTTAGCCTACATCAGTTGGTTTCAGAGCTAAAATTCCTGATCATTATGCCTCAAAGGAGGAATAGGAATACTAATGACGTCTATGAACAAGAATTCGAGCAGCGGCTTATGGCAAGAATGGAGGAGCGAATGGGTCAGTTCGTTGATCAATTAACTGATCAGATGGCTGACTTAATGAATCAAAGAAGGCCTCGTAATCATAACCGTCGGGAAAGTGAAGACGAACAGTCAGAAAATCCGTTCGGTGACGGTGACGGTTCATCTTCTGATGAACAACAAGAAAGGCGACCAAGGCGAAATGAAAGGGAGGATAATAGGCGTTGGGAATCTGGACTGAGGGTCAATATTCCCGAGTTTGATGGGGATACTTTGAATCCCGAGGGTTTCATTGATTGGCTTGTTGCGGTTGAAGAAGTGTTTGAATTCAAAGAGATTCCTGAAAACAAGAAGGTTTCACTGATCGCTACCAGGCTACGTGGTAGGGCATCTGCATGGTGGCAGCAACTGAAACTGACACGGAAGAGAGTTGGAAAGCCAAAAGTCACGACTTGGAGGAAGATGAAAAAGTGCATGAGAGCCAACTTTATTCCTCATAATTACCAACGGTTGATGTACCAGCGGTTACAGAATCTGAAACAGGGGGCCAAATCTGTTGAAGATTACACAACCGAATTTTACCAATTAATTGCAAGGAATGATATTCAAGAGACTGATGAACAACTAGTCTCCCGTTACATTGGTGGTTTATGAGTCCAGATCATGGATTCTGTTAACATGTTTGATCCAGTGACACTTTCAGATGCATATCAACGTGCATTATCTTTTGAAAAACAGAACCAACGTGTGGGAGGTTCCTCTTATTCTGCTACAACAGGAGGTAGTTCTGGTTCGGGTAACGTAACATCACGTTTTGTTCCTAATCAGGCGAGACAGGGTGGTAGCAATACTGGACCGGTTTCTGAAGGGGTTGGAAGTAGTACCTTGAAGTGTGTTAACTGTGGTGAACCCGGTCACCGACAATCAGAATGTAAAAAGGCAGGGAAAAGGCACCTATTTGCTGATCCCGATGGCAATATGTATACTTGGGAAGTTGATGACGTGGCTAATGAGGGTTATGAAGAAGCCCCAATTTTTGATGAAGATGTTGAGTATGAAGAGGAAGTTGTGAATGGAGATGTGGGGGTAGCTTTGGTGGTAAGGCGCTCTTGCTTAACACCAAAGGCTGTTGGCAATGATTGGCTCAGGCACAACATCTTTCACTCGACTTGTACTATCTCGGGTAAGGTGTGCACCTTTGTGGTTGACCCGGGTAGTTGTGATAATTTGATATCTGAAGAGGCAGTCCAGAAGTTGGGACTGAAGACAGAGACCCGTTCCAAACCTTACAAATTACAGTGGCTTAAGAAAGGTGGTGAGGTTACTGTTTCCAAGCGTGTCCTTGTTCAATTTTCTGTTGGGACAACCTATAAAGATAATGTTTGGTGTGATGTGGTGCCCATGGATGCTTGTCACTTATTACTGGGTAGACCTTGGGAGTATGATCGCAACACAAATCATAATGGGCGAACTAATACTTATAGTTTCCTATTTGATGGTGTGAAGATAACATTGATGCCGAATAAGCCCAAAGAGCTAGTTAACAAGCCCACTGGTACTTTACTAACCCTTTCCCAGTTTGAGGACGAGTTAGAGCAAGGAGATGAAGTTTTTGTGCTAATAGGGAAGGAAGTGGTTGAAGATAGCGAAATTCCCGAAGCTATGATTCCTTTACTCAAGGAATTTTCTGATGTTTTTCCTGATGATTTGCCTGACGGGTTGCCCCCTTTGCGTGACATCCAACATCATATTGATTTAGAGCCTGGTTCACAATTGCCTAACAGGCCACATTACAGGATGAGTCCGGTAGAGCATGAGGAATTGCGACGGCAGGTAGAGGAACTTGTTTCTAAGGGTCACGTTCGAGAGAGTATGAGCCCTTGTGATGTGCCTGCCTTATTGACTCCGAAGAAGGATGGAACATGGCGTATGTGTGTTGATAGTCGAGCCATCAACAAGATTACTGTGAGGTACAAGTTTCCTATCCCTCGGCTTGATGATTTGCTTGACCAGATCAGTGGTGCCACTATTTTCACAAAGTTAGATTTGAAGAGTGGATATTACCAGATCCGTCTTAGACCTGGTGATGAATGGAAGACTGCCTTCAAGACTCGTGAAGGGTTGTATGAGTGGTTGGTGATGCCTTTTGGTTTGTCAAACGCACCTAGTACATTTATGCGTGTGATGAACCAATTGCTCAGGCCTTTTATTGGGAAGTTTGTGGTTGTTTATTTTGATGATATTCTCATTTATAGTACTTCTTTCAGTGAGCATCTCATCCATGTGAAGCAGGTCTTGACATTACTTCACAAGGATAGTTTCTATGCAGCCACAAAGAAATGTGTGTTCATGACCCCTAAGGTTCTGTTTTTGGGGTATGTTATTTCTGGTGTTGGAATACAGGTGGATGAGTCTAAAGTAGCAGCTGTCCAAGGGTGGCCAACTCCAACTACCATCACTGAAGTTCGTAGTTTTCATGGACTTGCTTCTTTTTATAGGCGGTTCATCCCAAATTTTAGTTCCATTATGGCTCCATTGACAGATTGCATGAAGGGAAAATCATTTGTGTGGACGGAGGAGGCAGAATTCGCTTTTCAGATTATCAAAGAAAAGCTTACTACAACACCAATTCTGGTATTGCCTGACTTTTCTCAAGTTTTTGAGTTGCATACTGATGCCTCAAAGGTTGCAATTGGCGGGGTTCTCAGTCAAGGTGGTCGACCTGTTGCCTACTTTAGTGAGAAATTGACAGAGCCAAAGTCTAGGTACACTACTTATGACTTGTAGTTTTATGCTATTGTTCAAGCTATAAAGCATTGGCGCCATTATCTGTTTCATAAGGAGTTTGTTTTGTTCACTGGTCATGATTCTTTAAGACATATTCGCACTCAAGATAAGGTGTCACATAAGCATGGGCGTTGGTTGGCATTTCTTGAGAAGTTTACTTTTGTGGTCAAACACAAGACTGGTGTTACGAATCGGGTCGCTGATGCCTTAAGCAGGAGGAGTAATCTTCTTGTATCTATGAGATTTGATGTACCAGGACTGGATGTCATTCGCGAGCAGTTAACCATTGACCCATATTTTTCTGTTGTTCTGCAGGGTGTGCAATCTGGCCAAAAACCAGATTTCCTTCTACATGATGGTTTTCTTTTCAAAGGGAATCAACTATGTATTCCTAATTCTAGCCTTCGCTTGAAAATTATTAAGGAATTACATGGTGAGGGGCATGTTGGTCGTGATCGCACTTTACAATTGGTACAAGCTTCTTATTTCTGGCCTACTATGAGGAAAGAAGTGGAGCATTATGTCAAGCGGTGTCGTCTTTGCCAAGTTTCAAAGGGTACAACTACTAATGCGGGACTCTATATGCCTTTACCGGTTCCTTTGCAGCCATGGGTTGATATAAGCATGGATTTTGTGTTGGGGTTACCTCGTACTCAAAGGGGTAATGACTCAATATTTGTTGTTGTTGATCGTTTCTCTAAGATGGTACACCTTATTGCTTGCAAGAAGACAACAGATGCAGTTAATGTGGCCCAACTTTTCTTTCGCGATGTATATCGTTTACATGGTTTGCCTTCATCTATTGTTTCTGGTCGTGACACTCGGTTTCTAAGTCATTTTTGGCGTAGTTTGTGGAATATGGTGAATACTCAACTCAATTTTAATAGTGCTTATCATCCCCAAACTGATGGGCAGACTGAAGTTGTTAACCGGTCTCTTGGTAATCTATTGAGGTGTTTAGTAGGTGATCATGTGAAGGCATGGGATCGGAAGTTATGTCAAGCTGAGTTTGCTCATAATCATGCTGTTAATCGGAGCACTGGGTTTAGTCCGTTCCAGGTGGTTTATTCTGCACAACCACGTGGACCTCTTGATTTAATGTCTCTTCCTATTTCTAGTTCTATTCCAAAGAAAGTGTAGGATTTTGTTGAAGGGTTACATGAAGTTCATAAAGCTGTTCATGACAACTTGGTTCGAGCTAACTTAAAGTACAAACAAGATGCTGATCAAAAGCGGAGGCATGTGGATTTTGAAGTGGGTGACTTTGTATGGGCTGTTTTAACTAAGGATCGTTTCTCGGTTGGTGAGTATAATAAATTGTCTGCTAAGAAAATTGGCCCATTAGAAATTGTTGACAAAATTAACTCCAATGCTTATCGTTTGAAGTTACCGAGCCATATCCGATGTTCAGATGTGTTTAATGTGAAACACTTGTTGCCTTACTATGGTGATTCTTCTGATGATGATCTTGCTGTGAATTCGAGGACGAATTTAGTCTACCTAGGGGGAATGATGTGGGCCCAAGTGTTGATGAACAGGCCATGATGTTTCTGGAGGCCCAAGATCGTGTGACAAAAGGGGCCTCACTAAAATGGGCATAACTTGGGCTTCGGGGCTCCGTTTTAGGCGAATGACCAGTCAAATCGAGCCCCGAAACACTATATTTTATGAGTTATTTGCATTTTAGTGTTTTTTCGGGTTTTTTTTGGACTTTGTTTATGTAATAACTTTCAGCCCGTTTGTCTTCTAGGGCCCGTTTATGTTTTGTAGTCCTATTTAAGGCTTCCTTTGTAATGTGGAATAATCAGATTTATGAAATACCAAAAGTCTATTTTTGACAGCTTTTGCTAAGAATTCCCTATAATCAGCATTCGTGTGAATCAACGATTATTGGTAGGATCGTTCCTGGTATTCGTGTGAATCAACAGGTCCGGTTTGTGTTATCTCGTTATTTAGCCTACATCACCACACCACCATCGCCACCCTACAAGGATCATTTATGGTGGTGGTGGCGGGCGGCGGGTGGCGGTGGTAGTGGGTCGCAGTGGTGGGGTGGCGATGGTTAAAAAAAATATGGACTAAGATTGTAAAACTTTGTACAAAACAAGGATCATTTATGTAAGAAAACTGAAGTTAATATAGAAAAAGAAAAAAAAAAAACAAGGGCATTTTAGTCATTTGTTTTTGGCAGGGACGATTTTTGACCCAAAAGTTTCCCACATGGACGATCCTTGCACTTTCCAAACGTTTGTGACGAAACTTGCAATTTGGCCAAACTTTAAGGACGATTTTTGCAATTTACTCTTGATCGAATTTGAAGAATTATTGGAAGAAGATGGAATTAGTTCATTATCAGATTGCTTACTTGTTGAAATCATTTCTCATTTACCTGAAACAAAATACGCCATTAAAACTAGTACTCTCTCCAAATGATGAAAACATCTTTGGCGGAAGTTTCTAATCTTGTTTTTCTAGATGATAAGCTAGATGTTTATCGTAATTATTCAATAACAGATTATGTTTCGTTAGTCGAAAAAACCCTTACTCAACATCGACAACAAAGCCTCGACAAATTTCAACTCCATCCCTTAATATTACTCTAGTTGGCTTGGGTCGAAAGCCAATGATTGGATTCGATATACTATTAATTGTAACGTTCAAAAGCTTGATATAGCGTTACGCATCAGGACTTATGTTAACGAAGGCGAGTTGGTGTTTGATCATTCTTTTTTCGTCAATTCATGTTTTACTCATCTCAAATTGAAAGGTTGTTCCATATTATTGAATCCAAGTGGCACCATTAGTTTGACTAACATTAGGAGTGTGTTTCATACAACAAATTAGATGATGTTTTATTCAAAATGTAATATCCGGTTGTCCTCTTTTGTAAACTTTGAAGTTGGAATTTTGCTATGGTTTTAGTCGCATAGATGTTTCTTTCAAGAGTTTTAAAAACTTGGCGATTGTTGGATGCTTGGATTTCGGAGATAGCGAGTCTCAACCTATTATCAAATCCGATGCTCCTTATATTTTATCACTCAAACTCCAAAAATTTGTGCATTTAAATTGGAATGTGATCGTTGGATGCTTGGATATCAAAGATAGCGAGTCTTGACCTATTATCAAAATCGGTTATGAGATTGAAGGTCTTACGATACATAAAGAAGAAGAGATGCTTAACGAATTAATACAAGATCTTAGCCGTGTCAAGGAGGTTTCAATTAAGACATCGTGTTTATTGGTGAAATTATTTTTGATAGACCATTTTCGTAAATCTTCTAGGCGCGTCTATTTTGGTAAGCAGTTTCAAAAAATGTTCATTTAAGCCATTAAAAGGAACGGTAATTTTCATAACGGTTTTGAACCGCCGTAAATAATCATCCGTTTTATTTACTACACTCTATAATATAACGGTGCAATACCGCTTTAGAACACGTATTTTAACCGTTTTTAAAAACCATTTGTGTACTAGTGATGGCTCCCTTGACATTCACACGATACTGTTGGAATTATATAACATGACAATCAATTAATAATCACAAAACATCAAAGTATTCAAGCGGAAGCGTATAGGATTTATTAATGAATAATTAATTAACATAAGAAGAATATGTGTACCTTTTCTTGATTCTAGCCGAACAAGAATCAAATCCACAAACTAGCAATTAGGATGAACCCTAATTAGGGTTTATAGGATTATGTGAATTACCCCTTACCGTTTTGTAATTCAATCCAAGATAATAACAAAAGTATGTTATTACTATGTTCTTGTACACACGTACTAAACCGAATTAAAGTAATGCTAGTTTTATCAAACAAAATAACTTGGTTTGTGGAAAAGTAATAGATCGACACCCACAAGGGTTGTACGATCGGTTTGGACAAGAAAACACACAAAACAATTTTTAGGGTTTAGCTAATGAGTACAAGAGATGGAAAAATAAAACCCCTAGCCTTGTTTATATACCCAACTAAACTTGGTGAACAAGTTGGTTTTCTTTCCTTGTTTTGATCCTTGGCCGATCGGTTTAGGAGTCCCTAAAGGGATTCCGGAACCTTCCCAACTTTTGCAATTAAGTCCTTTTCCAAATACCTTTAACGCCCGTTAGTCCATTACATTAATTACTTAACGTCCGTTAGTTATTTCGTTTAATAAATAAATAAATACAACGTTTATATTTAATTATTTAACTTTAAATTCTCATACGTAAAGTGTGCAATCCCATAGTCTCGAGTTCGATCCTAACTCACGTCTACTAATTTATATCCATAAAACTAACAGCTCCCACTTGGATATATCTTAATAGAGTGATCACATTCGGTTAGCGTCTAGCAACACTTCGATGCCTCTAGTACAACTCGAGCAAGGCTCCTGGAAAACCTTTTAATGATTTCTCATTATTATTATCCTTTTGTTTCTAATACCATGTTAAATAAAGATATGGAATTAAGTCATTCTTTATTCAACTATTCTGTTTCTCGTTATTAGTGATTGAGCAAGATTACCAAATCTTCTGAACATATTCAGGGGAGAACTTTGGGCGTGGCCACGCAAACATCTTGTCAACCCTACGAGGGGCCCAGCAGTATTAAACTCCAAATAAATTTGAAGGAACAAATTCTATTTTGACTACAAGAATAACCCACGAACTTTGCAACACTTCAGGAAACAACCCTTATGACTACCAGTTACGTATAGCGTTAAGTTGTTCCACAGAAGTGCACTACATTCATGACACTTATCTAGTATCTCAAGTCTGAGGATAACTATTCATAATTTACTTAACAACAATATCCATAAAGTAAATTATGTAGTTGGGATAAGTCCTATATTCAATTCATTGAACATCATCTGAAATTGGTATGCATTCTCATCAATATACTTTCAAGTATATTCTACCATATCTTTCAGATTTGTCTTAGTTTAATGATACTCCCATATCATTAATCGACAACGGACGATTTAGAATAAATAAATTTATTCACGGATTAAACATGCAAATATAGGATACAATATATTATAAAATCAAACATACCTAGTATTTGATTTATTATAACAATTGTTTAACATCGTTTATCCAAATACCAAATAGATCAATGCATGAAAATTTCAGTTGATGAATTATGCCTCAAGTAATGACAATCATACTTGTTGACAAGGCATAAATCAACCAACTTGATCTATCGTAATTTTGAGAATACTTATTTCAAGAATTCAATTAATGTAGTCCTTGTATGTGTGCATTCACCAATCCACATAATAATTCATAAATTGTGTGACATCCTCTATCACCAATTTATGACAATTAAACTTCCAAACATTTTTAAGTTTAAAGTATTCGTATTCTTTTAATGTATAATGCAACTGCGCTCTTAGTAGCATAACTAGTTCACATGGCCATTAACAAGGATGAAATTCTACCACGACTAGTATTGAGTGTCATCTCAATTAAACCAGCATCATTGTATACAAACAACAATATGCTTATTAAAACTCCGTAAACTTTAATATCTCATTGTGTAATGTTTGATGCTTTCCTAACTTTCAAGTTTAAAACTGATGACAATTTTCACAACATTTGACATATTGTTCATCCATAGAATCTAGGAGCAATTCCAGGCTGAGGATGTAATTCTTTTAGAATATTCATTACACAAGTTATCTAATAACTTTTAGTTAGATATCAATGTTGTCAAATCACTTCTTATGCAAGAATGATACAACAATGTTAATACACAACATGATGTACATGATGAATCTACATGTCAACCTTAGATTTCATTCATGTTCTATTTTGTCAAAAGATATTTATCAATTTCCCAAATGATATATCATGTTTTATTAGAATCATTTATTTTACTGCACATGTTTATTAATAATAAACATATATTTCAAGGTTGTATGTTTTAATTCTTAAATCTTACAAGTGAAGTTTCATTCCAATCTAAGACTTAACATTTAGCTTACAAGGAATGTTACTTACTATATGTTATACAACATATAAGATTTAAGAAACTTAACATAATACTCCCACTAGCTTTCAGGAATACTTAAAATTTATCTTATTTCAATTATAAATCGAAAATGGGATTTAATAATTAAACATAAGAATAATTTCATACATGCATGCATTTATCCATTCATGAATTATTGCACTTCGTACACTTCCAAAGATTATATGAATTCAAAAAACCTTTCAATTACTTACCGTCCTCGCTCAAGTAATTTCTCAATAAAGAGTTTTGATATTCCATTGTCATATTTCATATTAATGAAAACAAGTATGACTATTATCATCTTTATATATTTAATGTGTCTAGAAAAGAATATTCAATCATAATTAATTGCTTAAGTATGATTAATAATTTTGTCATTAAACATGCATTAAATATGTGTACAATTTTTGTCCATATGATTTCTACATAGAAATTCAAACCACTAGGGTTTTTCATCTCTTTGAAGTAACTCATTTCCATTCTCTAGTCTAACTATTAAGATAAACCAAATTTCCAAATTTGATTATCTTTATGGACAACATCTTTAACATTCATAGTATGAGTAATTTTCCCAATTCAATATTTGGTAATCAATCATAATGATTATCAGGTTTACTATAATCCTGTAACTCATATTTCTCAGCATATAAGCCAAATATCTGAGATATCCTTGCAAATCTATGAATGAAAATTCCATCATCATGAGGTCTATCAATTACATGTCTAACCTCATCATGATATTTACTAGTGTGTTTTAGAAGATTATGTATCTTGTAATTTTATCTTTTAAGATAAAAAAACTCCCACTTGCCTTTTGTAATATATAGACTATCTATATATACTTTAGCAATTTAGAGCAAAACTACATTGTTCTCTTTTTGGGACATTACAAATACACATTGATAATTCTTGACATTAGTTTGTTAATAACCTATTCATAAGTAGTTTAACAAATCCAGAATCTTCAATTTTAAAACTTAATGTGATTCATCACATTCCATAACAAAATGGTGTTTTATTGATCTTCTAGGTTGGAGTCATATTGAGAATATTCGATCCATACTCAATTTTCTAACCTTATTACTTTTTAAGAAAGAAGTTATGGTTATCATGAATCAAACAAATCAAATAGAGTTTGATTCTCCTAACTGAACATACCATCAACTTGTGGTATTCATTAGAATTAATATTGTAAGACAATTTAACAATATATAAGATAAACATATTCCTTTTGGCTTACCTATTTACCAACTAAGTCAACTTAATGGTATAATAGACTTTCCAAGCCAATTACATGCTTTATAACATAAGTACCTTTTAACCAAGTCACTTCATATCCATGTCTCAACAAGAAACATAAACTGTTATAATCCCATTATACGTTATAAATCATTGATCAACTCAATGACTTCTTGTATATGTCTTAATTAAAAAAAAACATGACAAGTTAACGTCTTACTTTATTATAAGTCTTAAAAGACTTTATGTTTATGTCTTTACAATGAATCATAAACATGTTTCACTAAAGTAATTATGAACACAACTCTTGGTTTCAATAGTAATTTCAAGTTAATTTATTTTTTTTTACTTCACAATAATGTAGGACTACATTATTTTTCATTTATGTCATTCCAAAATACATAAATAAACAAATTGAAGTAGGATTAGATTACTTCATTTAATTTTATGTCATTCTAATAATACATAAATATTTAATTTGAAGTAGTCTTATATATCATTTTGACACATGTTCTAAATACTTGTCTAATTTAGAAACTGCAAATATGTCCATGCATGGTCTGACTTCACATAGAGATTTACTTTGTTGTTGCAATCTCGCCAAGTTCTCACATGACGTAAATTGCAACACCAAGTGTTTCTTGAATTAGATATGTTCAAGTTATATTAGAACGTTAGTCTCTTTCCTTGCAGTCAAGAGAATCCGTTAAATCATATACTTATATGTTGTACCTTGCACACAATATAGATTTCTCCCACTTGTGCATAGAACAACATCATGTAGCAGATAAACAACACGACATATGTTTGTTTATGTGACTAATATGATTGTGTCATTGATATTAGCATAACTAGTAGATGTAGAACCACTTCATTGTCTAATAAGGAAACGTACATGACTATCCTTGAAAACATAAGTGTCTACAAGTGGAAAGTAATTATCTTAAGACATTCTAGAGATAATCTGGATTACTACCAAGATGACAAAGCTTGTAACTCCCACTGAATAAGAGATCATTACATTAATTCCTTATTCAGTAATAAGAACACAACACTCCCACTGGATTTGACAACATTGTAAGTGTTTCATTAACCAGTGAAAGAAAATAGTGTATTATTTACTTCCTACACCTTTGAGAAAGTCCATACATAACAATTACTTGTGTACTTAAAAGAATGTATTCTACTATGTAGATGATGAATTATTCATCAATGCTATTAACTTGAAATAATTGGGCATGCAATTTCTTTCTTAATAGTTCTACTATTCCAACAATTGTAAGTAGTATTTTAAATGGTCAAAGCACAACAACTAGATAAAATATGCTAGTTTGTCTTTTACCAATTATACAGTAATTAGTCTAGCTTCTAATTTAATAACTCAGAAATATGCAATTTTCTTAACTATTAAAATTTGCTTATGAGTTATGTATTTAGAATTTAGACAATTCTAATTTGTCCTATCATACCTTTCTCATTCATGAAAAGGAATATGATTGAATCTCACTCTTTCGCGTGAAAAAAGGACTAGGTTTATTCTTTTAGTAACGTTGACTCTACTAAAACCCTTACAGGTGTAGATCAATTTTACCAATACAGGAATAACCTACGTTTACGGTTTAATGTTGCATTAATACATTTAAAGAATTAGCAAAATTCAATTTTAGTATTTTCGATAATTAAACTTTTCAAGAAAATAAAATACCCAAGGTAATATTCATATAACCATAGAATTTTCTCGAAAACTAGGATCCAAATTATCGTAGTTCCATTACATCAGTTGATCTGCTAGTAACGAAAGCACATAATAGGGTAATCTGTCGAACATTAATTGGCAAACAATTTCCAACTCCTAGATCATTATGGGATTTATATTTTCCAACGCTATTGCAAATATAAACATGTTTCATCCCATCTTATGCCATTGAGTCCAGGTCTCACTTCCTACTCAACTTAAGTGTCTAACTTAAAGAACTGCAAATATGTCCATGTAAGGTCTGACTTTACATAGGGATTTACCTCTCCATCACAATCTCGCCAAGTACTGTCATGACGTAAATTGCAAATTCAAGTGTTCCTTTTAATTAGATGGCATATTCTTAATTTAAAAGGGTACTAGTTTTGATTTTATGTGGTCAAATCAAATATGTACAAAGATGTCATGCATTCATCTTGTAGCATAATTTTAATAAAAAACTTTTTATTACCAATTCATAAAGATCAAATTATCAAAGTTTTGATTGAGGTATTGGGTTCACCAATCAAGGAATTTAGTGTTAATTATCATCCATTATACCGTACTTTTGCATAAGTGTAAACACTTAGTGTTTCGGATAATTACCACCGAAGTGGCGCATGGAATTAAAACTAATTCGCCCTTAAGATGAGCTTGTACTTTTATGGCTTACTAAGTAGCTCCATTCGAACTTACAGAGGGCAGAGGACCAGGTAAGCGCAAAAGCATAACCTTAGACATCCTTTCAGTGTGACTGTGCGCACTTCTTAAATAACCCCTTTATAGTTCATTCTAATGGGTGAGCCGTTCAGTCTTGTACCAAAGTCACCAATCAATTAAACTATTGAAAACTTAACTCTTCCAAAACAAATCAAATTTTACCATTGTTTAGTCCGTATTATTTTTCTATTCAAAATTACCCTTTGCTTAAAACTGTCGCACATAATAAACAAACAAGTAATACCAATAAAAAAAATAAACTACTAAAAAACAATGCGCACATAATAAACAATTTATACGTGTAAACAAGTAGCCACATACAACTTATTCGATAAAACCCTATTAATAATCAATATCTAGGTTAAATTAATGTATATATTAATTAGGGCTTTCACTCTCTCAATTGAGAGTGAGCCACATACATCGACGAATCGATTGCGTAAACCCATAATTAATGATATACCAAATTGCACATAATTGATTCATTAATATATTCAAGATTTATCGAAATAACATGTCTCAACAATTAAACAATTATCAAAGCAATTTATCCATGACTAACATGCATGTATAATCATGGATATCATAACAATTTATACAAATAAGTCACAAGATCGCATATAAAAATTTCATGACACATAACAAATTATTCACGAATTAATCACGTAATCAATATTAATTCTAGGTTTTAATAAGGTTAGCAAACAATTTTCAAAACCCTAAAAAATTTATACATGTGTCGATCTAAAAAAAATAGGGGAACGCCCCATTAATTAAAAAAATCGACCAAAACAAAAATAAAACATAAACCCTAGATAACATATCAAACAACATACAAGTATTTGTTTTATTACGCGTTTATGTAATTAATTACTCATTAAAACCAATGACTCGTGATGCCACTGTTGGAATTAAATAACATGACAATCAATTAATAATCACAAAACATCAAAGTATTCAAGCGGAAGCGTATAAGATTTATTAATGAATAATTAATTAACATAAGAAGAATATGCGTACATTTTCTTGATTCTAGCCGAACAAGAATCAAATCCACAAACTAGCAATTAGGATGAACCCTAATTAGGGTTTATAGGATTATGTGAATTACCCCTTACCGTTTTGTAATTCAATCCAAGATAATAACAAAAGTATGTTATTACTATGTTCTTGTACACACGTACTAAACCGAATTAAAGTAATGCTAGTTTTATCAAACAAAATAACTTGGTTTGTGGAAAAGTAATAGATCGACACCCACAAGGGTTGTACGATCGGTTTGGACAAGAAAACACACAAAACAAGTTTTAGGGTTTAGCTAATGAGCACAAGAGATGGAAAAATAAAACCCCTAGCCTTGTTTATATACCCAACTAAACTTGGTGAACAAGTTGGTTTTCTTTCCTTGTTTTGATCCTTGGCCGATCGGTTTAGGAGTCCCTAAAGGGATTCCGGAACCTTCCCAACTTTTGCAATTAAGTCCTTTTCCAAATACCTTTAACGCTCGTTAGTCCATTACATTAATTACTTAACGTCCGTTAGTTATTTCATTTAATAAATAAATAAATACAACGTTTATATTTAATTATTTAACTTTAAATTCTCATACGTAAAGTGTGCAATCCCATAGTCTCGAGTTCGATCCTAACTCACGTCTACTAATTTATATCCATAAAACTAACAGATACCATGTATTCTAACGATAGGACGGATGTGAGAATAGGTTAGCGAATAACAAAATGCGTAGTTGATGCCAACTTCATGCTCAGTACACTTTGTAACATCATTGTTTATAAACCTGATAAAGTACGTTGATATTACGTGGATTATTTAAGTACGTACGTAGTTGATACCTTCTGAGGGATTTGTATGGTATAATTTGTTGCTAGCTAGGGTTCTTACTTGGTTTAAAATCTTTTTTGCAGATGCAATTTTCGGTAAGACCATCACTCGAGCTCAGAAACCATTGATCATAGTATAACTTGCAGCCTACGTAACTATATTTAGAATTATAATACTTGCTATAATTTACGTACGTGTTGTAATAAACTAATAATATAACCGACCTAATTATTCCTATATATATGGCCCCTAATTATTCATTCAACTCAATCTAATCATCTGATCAAAATCTCAAAGTCGTGGGTTTTGTTTTCTATACAAGATTGTTGTTATCAATATTGTTTTGAATATTTGTTGACATGCAGATGAAGAACAATGAGACCATTCATGTGTCTATAGAAACCCGGAAGACAAAATTGTCCTTCATGTGTCTACAGCGTGACAGAATCGGCAGCCTTAAGGTCAAAATCTTTCGCCAGACAGGTATTGCCCCATTCATGCAAAAGCTCTTCTTTGCTCGAGTAGAGCTCGAAAACCTACGTACCTTTTCTGACTACAACATCCCTTGTTACTCCACATTGATCTTGTGGAACAACATATAGGAAAGATATGGATATATGTTCAGACCCCCTGTTATACGATCCCTCTGTTTATCGATACCTGCACCACCATTCAGAGAGTGAAAGCCTTGTTTGATCACAATACAGGCCTCTCTATAAAGCTCGTATACAATAGACGCGAGCTTCAGGACAGACACACCCTTGCCTACTACTTCGTCCAGTACGGGTCGGTCCTTGACCTTAGTTACTATGGATGTAGGGAGGAGGGTTTCCGGAAATTAACAGTCTTCATTGGTTCCATCGCAAAAATCATCCACCTTCGAGTGGATAGCTTATGCACCATCAAGGATGTGAAAGCCATGATTCAGGACCGTAAAGGTATTCCCGCACACCTGCAGACACTGTTTGTGGGCGAAATACAGCTCGAGGATGACTCTGCTCTTGTATACAACTACATGTATATGAAAAGCTTCATCTATGTTGTTCGCAACGACTGAAGAGGGCCAAGGGTGAGGAACTAGCCTTTTTTTTTTTTCTTTTATTATTATTATTATTATTTTTGAACCAATATCAGTATAGTAACTTTGATGACTTGAGCATCCATTGTTGGTGTATGGTAAACTTTACTAACAGTTTGTTTCAACCCATTCCCTTTTCAACGTGTTTACCGCTTGATTCTCTTATAATTTTATTCATGTGTTAAGCATAAATACCCAAAAAAATATAAATTAGAGAATGAATCCAAAATATCAATTCTGTTGGTATACCCGGTAACATCGTAATTGTATGTCAGTTCCAAAAATAGTTGTTTGTTTTACTACACCATAGCTCATTATCGCCCATGTTGCAAAGATTGTTATAGTAAAACTCAATAAAGGGATACACGAAACCACTAACGATTAGGAGATACACCATTAGTTCTGGTCTATCACGTGTCCTAATCCCCAATGCCTGCATAACAATGAAATTGAGGTATATAACTTAACAAAATGAAAATTTATACACTTGTACCTTCTCATAGAACTTGATGAAGCGATTAAGATCACAAACACAAAGCGATTACTTGACACACAAGTGTTCCTTTATGTTATTTTCTGCATATGTTCTGCTTTAGCAACTTCCGGATCTTTTAAGATGGTAGAATGCATGCACACCAAGTGTTCCTTGTCTGGTTCACAGAGCTGATTTTCTGAGTCCGTACAATGGGAATACGTGCTTTGAAGAAATTTCAATATTAATTAGATTGTGGACTCTACTGATTATATTACTGTTACGGTACTTGTCATCGACCAAATTCCCTTTTGCGCAAGACTTTGGTGTACTTCTTGTGTTTTAGTACCTGCCTCTGTATAATAAACTCGTCAATTGTCACTGGTGTAGGTGTTTTGGTGAATGCAGTTTATACTATTTACACACAAGATTTTCAACAACTCTTGTAATCTTGTGATACATGAGACTAGATGAATGATCTGTCTTTTTTTTGGCAAATGATTCAAACCTATATCTGTGCTAAAACTAAAAGCAGCTCAAAACAGACTTAAACTTACAGCAACTATACAATTGGACTCATCGTAAAGACTTCTACGTACTAAAAAAACCAGATGTATACTTATTATTTGGTTTTTTTTGGTAGAAGGATTTAATCAAAGATCTTGTCACAAAACTTATTACAAAGGCCTACTCGAAACCTTTGGCTCCCCCCCCCCCCCCCCCCTCCTCCTCCTCTACAGTGATATGTTTACTTTATTCATTAGATTAAAATCCGAAATCTTTAATGTTTAACTTAAATTGTCACTGAATCTTTAGCATGAACCACACCAAACTACAAACATCTGAAACATTGATATCCATGGTAACATGTAAAAAGACAATCTGACCATCTAAACTTCTTGTCCATGTGTTTTTCTGCTGTTACTTTTATTGTTTTTACTTTTGTCGGAACAAAGAAGAAAAACAGAAAACTTGAGATCATCTATCTTCGAACTTTTCTTCCGGTGAGTAGAAAATAAAAATGTCAGCCTCTTTTGGAAACCTAAATGAAACCTTCTTCTTCAACTTTCGACTACCATTTCTCTTCAAAGTTGGAGTCAATATCAAATCTTCATCTTCATTCTCATTTCTTTCGTCAACCATCTCTAAGTTCCCACATCTATTCTCCAAGGAAAAACTAATTCGTGGAGTGTAGAACTCTGCGCTTTTCACCTCGGGGGAACTCATAGCTCGGCGGGGTGGTGATCCTGCATTGGCCGCAACTTGTAGTTTAGTAGGATTCATTGCATGAAAACCAAGATTGTTGTTTGGCGATTGCACAAGCCACTCTTTTAAGGTTATAGTACTCCCTCTGTCCACTCCTTGCTCTAATTCCTTGGCTTCTTCATAAACTCTTTTCCTCGTCCTAGCGGGTGACTTGATGATGACAATGGTAGAACATGTTGCCTCTTTAGGTCGTTGTGATCGTCTCATGCAGCAAAGTCTTGAACCCATGAATGCTCTTGGTATTTTCTAGACTAGATTAGTAGTCGAAAATTTTCATGCATAATATGAAAGTAACGTAGCAACAAAATCATAAGGGATATGATGATGAACTAATTTTGATAGGGGTTATAAGAGGGTTTTGTGACGGAGATAAACTGAAAAAGTATTTGTTTGTTTAGTTTTATAAAAGAGTGAATGTCAACTTTTCTTGCAACGTTTTCCCTATTAGTTTTTATCGAAGAATGAATTTTTATGTAGTCTTTTAGCTATATATTATTCTTTATCTAAGTAGTTTAAGCATATGACACTGATTGCTTATATATACAAGATGATCACATATTTTGGTTAAATATCAATTATATACATCCATTTATATGCATACGTACATATGCGTAAAATCACACATATATACATCCATTTTACGTATAAGTCTAAAGTACAAAACGTTATATATCAATCTCTTTGTAGTGACTTATAAAATGTCATGAAAAGAAGAAAGACGTTGATTATATGCTCTTTCTGTTTTTGTGTTTGGTTTTAATTTGCACCTTTCTTTTATTTTTTCCTTGATAAGATTTTCAATAAAGTACGAGTAGACATGAAAGCGGACAATGCATGGTAGCAAAACAAAGGATATAGATAAGATCATTAACAATAATGATGTTGATAAGATTGATTTAGAATCAATGTTATTACTTGGTTTCATCCATAATTAAGAATCTAAGGATTGTCTTAATTATCAGTATCCCCCAATCTTGCTTCATTATAAGTACGTCTAGCTGGTTCATAAGTAAACTTTGATTATATAGCGCTTTGTTTCACAGTTGACAAATATCTTACTTTTCATTTTACCATTGTCAAAATAATGTTAGAACCACTTATAATTTATTGCCGGAATTGAACCTAATGGTCCTATAACTAATTATCATACTCATAATATATATAGAGTACGTAGCATCATGTTGACTAGCTTATCGATGGAATAATGAAGGTAAAAAGAAACCAACATCAGTATGATATCGTCCAAGTAATAACAAGAGGTTATAAGGTAAGAACGTAATATATACGTAATACGTTTAACAAAAGGCTCGTCGATCATATAAGTAAAAGTAAAAGAGTATTATCGTCTTCACCATTAGCAGCATGCTTGAACAAGCCAAAATATTGGACAGTGAATGAATCTGAAAAAATGGGCTAAAAGGCCCGGAAAAAGATTGATATGTGGGAGCCCATTTATATAGAAACATCCATACACAGACTGCTATAGCCTATCGCTAAAACTTAGAAAATGAACATGTAGGTATTACGCTAAAAAAGAATCTATTCTTTCCTTTTACATATATTGAGGCATTTTATAAAGATTTTCAAACATATATGATGAACTAAAAATTCAACACATAGTTGAATTTCATTATTTTTGCAATTAGCCCATGTCTATCTAACCACCAAGGGACAAAATCTGGACACAATTTGACCAGATGCATTTACGAAAAGTTATACAAAACGAGGAACACAATGTTTTTGGAGCATGTCCATTTAAGAAAAATCGAGGTTTTTTTATAAAAGTTACACTACGTTGCAAAATTCCATGGGTGTCCCGAGACCCCTCGGGACCCACCCTGGTTTCGTGGCGGAGCTTGGTCATTTTTTCTAGAAGGGCCGAAAGGTAATTCATGAAACTTAGGAGGGTCAAACTATAATTTATTTAGAAAGTTTAAGAGTACACTTGGTTCAAAATGGGGAATAAGAAAGAGAAATGCAAATGAGATGCAAAGAGAATGCAAAGGAATTGAATGAAGATTATCATTATCTTTGATAGTGATTGGTTTAAGAAAAACACATTAACTTCCAAAGTGGTGGTGGTGGTGGCGGCCGGTGGTGGTGGTGGCTGCTAGTGGTGGTAGTTACTAGTGGTGGTGGCTGGTAATGTTGGTGGCTGGTGGTAGTGGCTGCTGCTGATGGTGGTGGTGGTGGTTGCTGCTGTTGATGGTGGTGTTGGTTGGTGGTGGTGGTGGCTGGTAGTGGCTGGTGGTGGTGGTAGTGGTGGGGGGGGGGGGGGGTAATCATTACCATACTTCTCAATTTACTGGGTAATGCCCCATTACCCAATACTAAACAATGATTTCATTCTCTAATCCTAACCAGGCATGTTTAACCATTACATTTTTCATTCCTCACCCCCCATCACCCCCAACAATGCACCTCTTAAAATTTATAACTTAAATTATGCCTAAGTACAAAGACATAAAATGTAAATATGACAAATCTTAAAGGTACCATGGCCTTTCTTAGTCTCCAACTCTCCATATATCCCCGCCATTGGAGTTATTGTTCAATAGGTTATGAGTTTTTTCTCAACCACGAAACTTGAAATCCAAATACCAATATATTTACCTAGGGGTGAGCATCGGGTCAAAACCGACCCGATCGACCCGAACCAACAAACCCGAGAATTGAAACTCGGGAAAAACTCGAACCGAAACCGAACCAAAATTACTCGGTGTTTCTCGGTTTCGGTTCGGTTTCGGTTTAAGTCGGTTTTTTGCTCGAACCGACTCGGACCGAAACCGAAACTCAGAAAAATCTCGAACCAAAATAGAACCGAGTTTTCTCAATTCAGTTTTGATCGGCTCGGTTTTGTCAGGTTTCTCGGGTCGGTTTGATTTTGACTCGGTTTTGCTCACCCCTATATTAACTGATACGTAAATTATGTAAGCAACTTTGTGATTTAAAATATTTTTATTTTTTGAAGTACTTTTCTTCAAGATTTTCTTGATATACTTATAGTAAGAGGCTCAAATATTTTTCACAACCACTAGAAATGAATGTGTTAACTAACAAACAAACGTTTGCTCTCACATGTGATTTATCGAATCATTTTTTTGTTTGTTTCTCCAACACAAACGAAAACCATGACGTCATTAAGATTTTGAGCTTATTTTTAGTTGAAACGAACTATCGTACGAAGATGGTGGACCTAACATGTAAATAAGAAACAATAAAGGGCAACAAATTCAATAAAAAGAAATGCGAGGACAGATTTGTTAAAATAAAAAAAAAGTTGTCATGTATTGCCCAATGCCCACCCACATGTTTATTTATTTTCAGTCCTTTATAAGCACACGATTTTTGACCTTATTATGTGTATGTTCTACGAAATGCGGTTAAGCTAAACTTCGGGTTTGAGTTGGGGCTGAAGCTGGTGTTTATATTATAAGCTAGAATTTGTAGCTTATATTTTTATAAAGTTGTTTGACGAATTAGTTAGAGTTGAATCTTACTAATATTTAGATATAAATCGCATAAAATACATAAAACTAAAATTCAGATGTATTTCAAGTTTTGTTTGTTAATCCATTTTATTTTTTATTTGATATTTAAGTAATATGACTAACGATAAGCTCTTATAAACCCATTTTAATATAAGCTTATTATTTTTAAAAGCTTTTACAAACCTGTGTGACAAACAAAGCTTATTAAAAGAAAGCTTTAAAAATGAATAATATTTGATTGATTTATATGCATAATTGAAAAAAAACTTTAGTGTTCAACTAGAATATATGTGCAAGATATATTTAATAATTTGATTTAAAAATTACCGAACAAACTCTATGAAAAACGTTCTAGTATTTGTTTTAGAAAATCCAAACCAAAGGTTGTTGTAACTTCCACCACAATGGATGTATGACTTAAAATATTAGTATTCATTTTGCAACATTTTCTTCAAACTTAGTATGCAACTTTGTCTTCATCCTTAACCCATTGTTAAATATTGTTTAATGATGTTAAAATAATAATTTTGTAATTTCAGAGCAACACTAATACATGTTTTAGATTTAGACCACCATCAAAGTGGCCTAGTGATCCTCAACAAAAATCTTAGGCTCAAACATCGGTAGGTTAATATCTTAGGAGTGTTCAAAGATAAAAGATTTAAAATTTAAAACTGGGCATGACTGCTATACTGTGTAAATCTGAGTCAAAGATGTTAACAAATAACCAAAAATGTTTAAAAAGCTTACTACGTTTTCCATAATTTTTCTGTGATTTAAGCAAATCTATGATTTCGGTATGACAACTCCCGATGCATGTGATAACACTTTTTTTGTTCTTAGAAGAAAACTTTTTTTAGAACTATAAAACATAGGTTTTGTTTGGGCTGAAAAGCTAACTCTTAATGATTGACTATAATAGAGAAACAACATTTTATCTAGGCAAAAGAAAATATGATAATTATACTCAAAACTACAAGTTTAGATTTTGGTTTTTTGTATTAAACTTGACTTTAATAACAAATCATAGTATTATTTTTACATGAGAGTGCCCATTTGAGAATAACAAAATACATGAAACTCAAAAAGTGCTATTTCATATTAGTTTTTAGTAGGGTGAAAACGAGTCGAGTCGAGCTTGAGCTTGAGCCTGCCAGAGCTCGAGCTTGGCTTGTTTATATATATAAAGCTCGAGATTGGGCTCGAACTCGTTTCGAGCCTCATATTTTGAGTTTGAGCTAGGCTTGTTACAATTTTTAAAAGCCTCGAGCTCGGCTCGGGCTCGACTAATTTATATAACATGTTGAATGAAATAAAGCTCGAAAGCTCGTTAATTACAATAAGCTCGAGTTCGTTTATTTTTTAAGCTCGTATATGTATAGAAAACATATATACGAATATATTTTTAGGGCTCGTTTAGGCTCGCGAGCCTAATCGAGCTTTATATATAAAGCTCGGGCTCGATTATTAAACGAGCCCAAATTTAAGCTCGAACTCGTTTGGGTTCGGCTTGTTCGAGCTTTTTACCGATCTAATCCCGAGCTTTTAACGAGCGACTCGGCTCGTTTCCACCCCTAGTTTTTACACTTATTGTCGATATTTGTCATCTAGTGAACAGTGAATGATATCTTCAATAAAGTGTGGGCGTAAAATGACATGATTAATATCATTGTATAGTTTGAGGAACATAATTGATTTGCACATTTTCATTTTTGATTGAGTCACTCATGTTATTGCATCAGACAGTTGTATATCATGCTTTGAATACTTGTACAGTAAATGTGCAAATAATTTTTTTTTTGTTGAGAAAAGCATTATACATATAACTAAAAGGCGGGGATTCGATGTGGACACGACACGTGTCCCCCCGCATTTATTGCAAAGTTTTGCAACTTGGCAAGAATGGCCCCTCAGGTTTAGGTGTCGCTGCAAACTAAGTCCAAACATTAAATGCAAAGTTTCATAACTTGGCAAAAACGGTCCCTGAGGTTTAAGTATCGTTGCAAAGTAAGTCCGAACATTAAATGCAAAGTTTCACAAGCCCCTGAAGTTTAAGTGTCGCTACAAAATAAGTCCTTAGAAGCCAATCCCGCTGCATCGCGCGGGTTTCTACACTCGTATGTTAAAGAAAAGTTGGGGCTGAAAACGTAATAGTTTTAAAATTGTGGACTGGTAATGCATTAACAGAAAAAAATAATAAATTTGTTGGGAGGGGTGGCATATATAAATAGAGATACACATACATACATGTGTCATGTGTGTGTGGACATGTGTGTGTGCTAAAAATAATACTAACAAGTATAATAATTGATTGATATCAAATTATCAGTGATTCAGATTTGACTGCTTATTGGTAATTTCATTTCATTCCTTTATTTATGGTTAATACTATATTATCAGTATTGAAGCTTTATTATTATTACTAGTTGTTGTTAATTTTCTTCTGTTTAAATTGATTGTTAACAACTTACTCTAGTTTAAATAACCTTAATTTTAGGCAAACTTTTATTTCTGATCCACTGCTACTGCCCTCCTCAATTGATTCAAAATATTTGTATATTTAATTTTATGTTTAGTTAATGTTGTTCCCTCTTTTTTAAGGTTTTGGTTATGTTTTTTTTTAAAAAAACATAACCACTCGCACTTTGCTCTTCGTAATTTGTTATCAATTATTTTATGCATAATAATGCTATTTTAGGCTTGTTTTTCATCAACTGCACCATGATAAAGGAGAACGGTAACGGTGTCCAAGTTACACATGTTGGACGCATTCGTCGCCGTAAGGGCTCAAATGAGGTAACCAATTCTCAAACTCAAAGTCAACGAAACCTTCTAGTTAACGTCTTTTATGATCCTAAGTAGAAAACCTATATATGCACATGAAAACAACCTCTATGCAAAATGCAACGGAAAGACTGCGCAATACCCCCCTTCAATTGTTCATCTGTAATAGCCGCCTAGAAATATTATGTAGAAAGTTTTTGTTATGAGAGATGTGGTTCGTTGAGCTTTTCGTCTGTTGAAAACCAGGTTCCAGCAGACGCAGGACAACCAAATGGAAAACAGCTGCTCGTAAATGATCACAATAAGTACAAGTCAATGTTGATCCGTGCTTATTCAAGTATTTGGATGATTGGCGGCTTTATATTTGTTGTCTACATGGGGCATCTCTATATATGGGCCATGGTTGTCATTATACAAATTTTCATGGCAAAAGAGCTCTTTGGTTTACTACGAAAAGTAAACGAAGATAAACAACTACCGGGATTCAGGCATTTAAATTGGTAAGAAACAATGCTTTTGCTGTAGTATGCTGATTCAGTTCTTGGCTAGAGATTATCTTTTGTCCGTTCCATAAACCTTAAACCACTTTTCCCCCCTACGAATATTAGCTGGAGGGAACTGCTCTGCAAATAGTCTATGAAAAATGATATTTTGTTTCTAGTTATAAACATTTCAGCTACTGGAAAGCCTCGTATATTCTCCAGTTTTTAAACTTGAATGATGAAAACCATTTTTATGTTAAAGTTTGTACTGATATAGAGGTCTGTTACAGGATGCTTAGCGAATTTGATGTAATTGTTGCTGTTGCATGTTTATTTCAGGCACTTTTTCTTCACGGCAATGCTATTTGTATATGGTCGTATTCTTAGTCAGCGCCTTGTCAATACAGTCACGACAGACAAGGTTTTGTATAAAGTTGTGGGCAACCTTATCAAATATCATATGGTCACCTGTTATTTCTTGTATATAGCAGGTTGGTGAACTGCTATAGTACTTATCTTTTAATATTGGCCTTTTTCACATCTTGTGAATAACGATTGTATCTGTCTTTTCATCGTGGTGGTTCAGGTTTTGTATGGTTCATTCTCTCACTAAAGAAGAAGATGTATAAGTATCAGTTTGGCCAATATGCATGGACGCATATGATCCTTATCGTGGTTTTCACACAGTCTTCTTTTACAGTCGCCAATATCTTCGAAGGGATTTTCTGGTAATCAAACTTGTGGATTGCCTTATGTTCATTAGTTCATTTCTATGCTTACTTGCCTCATAAGGCTCTTTTGGAAACCTGCATGTTGGGAATTCATACTTAATGGAGCTGAAAGCTTAATAACATAAGTCTTAAAAATGAAAAATAATTTGAGTGTGCACAAGTTTAAATGCAATCCAATCATTATGCAGGTTCCTTCTTCCTGCATCACTGATTGTCATCAATGATATTGCTGCCTACTTCTTTGGCTTTTTCTTTGGAAAAACTCCGCTGATCAAGTTATCCCCAAAGAAGACTTGGGAAGGATTTATTGGAGCGTCAGTTACAACAATTATATCCGCCTTCGTGGTGAGCAGACCCTTCTTTCAATTTGCTCATTCACATTAGTGTAATCTTTTATGTAAACTGAGTACTAAACCTTTTTGGAATTCTTATTTTTAATGGGAAAAGGTTATTCTATTACATCTGAACTGTCAGCAAATGGCTTTTATAGTTTTACTGATGTGTATGTTTTAAGCTTAACACCGTATTTTGACTGACTCCAACTGCACGAACCAGTAGGAAATATTTGTACACTAATATTCTTTTATATGACATCATCATATTAACCATTTGTGCGCCGATGGTCATCTGCAGCTTGCCAATTTTATGGGCCGCTTCCAGTGGTTAACATGCCCGAGAAAGGTACTCCATATGGCTAAGAAATCATTTTCTATAATGAAGTAAGATTGTAATTTTTGAGACATTAACTTTGTGAATTGGGCTGCAGGACCTATCAACTGGTTGGCTTCAATGCGACCCTGGCCCTCTGTTTACACCAGAGAACTTCACTTTACCTGGATGGCTTCCTGAATGGGTAACTTAGTAGGAATAGCTGTGTTTCTGCTAGCTTAATATATAGCTAATTAATTGTTATATCCCAACATGTGTGCTAACTTAAAGGTTATCATGAAATATATTTGCAAATCTTTAAGTTTTTGTACTAATCATAGCAGTTGTACTTCTTAAGTACTTCGTTTCTGCTATCAGTTAACTCACATTCATCTAAAAATGTGAAGATGGTGTTTGCACAACTGGCAATTTTGAGCAAGCATAAATCTATAATATGACGAAGTTAAAAAATGTTTATAATAACAATACAAGACTAGCAATTACACTCTAGCAGAATTGGTTTACACATGTGGTCTCTGATAGATATGGCTGTTAAATTTTGGTTGCATTTCTGGCTTAAAGCTTTCTAAAAAACTCTTTGCCTATATGGATGCTTTGATCTATAATTATACTTTGTATGTATAACTTGTAAATTGAATTTTGCATAAACCTCATTGGTCAACGTCAGGCTACTTTGTGTATAGGATTGTGGTAGGTTCCTTTTTTCGATTATAAAGGTTTTGTCATTGGTCTGTTACAGTTCCCATGGAAAGAAATGGAAATTATGCCTGTGCAATGGCACGCTTTGGGTCTTGGACTTTTTGCTTCAATCATTGCACCTTTCGGAGGATTCTTTGCTAGTGGATTTAAAAGAGCCTTTAAGATCAAGGTGCTGCACCATGTCTACATTTTATAAGATTTGTGATTCATGCCATAATTGCACATGTTCTTAATTTGTTTTATTTTTCATTTGCTGTAGGATTTTGGGGATAGCATTCCTGGACATGGTGGAATGACAGACAGAATGGATTGTCAGGTGAGTAAGCATTTTATATATGGGAGAGATGATTTGTACACCACTAGAATTACTTCACGCACCATGATGCTTGTTGTGTATTGTTGGACGCTGCTGTTTTGATCTTGTACTGTTTGTACAATTCAGTCCCCTTTTACATCCCATATGTCCCATGAAAAATTGCTACATTCCCTTTTGAAAAAATATTGTTTAGAGCAAAAAATTTCTTTCTTGGCCAAATCCATTATTAGAAGACGATGATATCGAGTTAAGTATACAAATAGTCAATCATTGAACCTTTTTTGCTTGAACTAAGTGGCTAATGAAGCATTTCTACTTTCACAGAATTATGTGTGCATTGTTTACTTATAATATAATTTTTTTGGACAAAGTGTTACTAGTCGGATCTGGTTAAAAAAATCTCTCGTTACTTACCCTGCCCACTTTTCCAACTTCTAGCATAGCCTTGTAAAGGACTTATTTGATCAGTGAATCTTGTTCTTGCAACTCCTTTGTGTTATGATATCTTTACTCTTAACTGAGTCGACTATTGATTCTTGCTTTGGTAAAAACACGTTCACACAAAACTGTGCTTATGATACTTAAAAACACAACCAAGATTTTGCTTTGGGAAAGATCGTGTACTTGCATTAAACTAGAATTGACATTGACCCCATGGCCCATACTGAATAGACTGTCTAGTTGCATGGTAGATTTCGGCAGTGGGCACCATTTAGGAACTCCATCAGCAACGTGCATATGGGAAATTTGTAAATTTGTCTAGTCAATAGAAGGATTAATTTTCCCACTAAAATTGACAGTCAATCTAGGTTGCTACGTTTGATCATGGCTTATTGTGTAGCCTCTTCCTGTCATTTATTTGTTGTCTTTCCTTTCAAACATGCAGATGGTGATGGCCGTGTTTGCATACATCTACCATCAGTCGTTTATTGTTGCTCAAAGTGTATCTGTTGGGATGATATTCGACCAGGTATGCTAGATACACCTTTTTGTTTATAGTTTTTGATAATTACAAGCATCAGTAGACGGTAAAGGAAATTGCATAAGTTCTCTCGCTATCAAAAATCCTGACTGGGTTTTCTTATGTTTCAGATTGTAATGAATCTGTCTTACGAGGAACAACGAGCATTGTACACAAACCTTGGACAGATAATCCAGGATAGACAGTTTGGTGAATCTTAATAATTACATTCTGCTCCCAGTCATTTGTATTATGTTTAGACTTTTTCTCATGACCATTTCCGTGGTTTGTCTAGAGAAAGTTGCTTCTTGGTCTTGCATACACATGCACGCCCTGTATAGTGGTTGCGTTTAGATACAAGTAAAAATTTCTCATTTGTTGCCCTTGTCCCTCGACCTCCCATCGCTTTAAGTTGTAGATGGCATCAAACACCAATGTAGCGATGCTTTGTATCATTATGAGTTTGTCGCATAATCAGTTGGAATTGTAGAAACTGAGTATATTCTGAGTTTTGAGCTTTGTTTTTGTCTAACATTATTATGACACATGTGCTCTACTTTCAGTTGCAGTACTTGCAATTAGACATCTGTATTGGGAAACTTAAATTGTACCTTGTTTATTGTTATTACTATACTATTTTTGTTAATAATTTTACTGTCCAATGGTGTTCTCTTTTATTATCATAGAGAACATATGGCCCACTCAGTTGCCAATTAAATTTATAGCTATGTATCTGGTTGACCTCATGCATAGTGTGCCTAAAGTTAGGTGGTATCATCTTTAGACTAGTCACAATTGAGTGACTCCTCACCATTGTCACAATTGGGTGACTCCTCACCATTGTCACTTTCCTCACCTCTTTTTCACGCGTGACCATCATGGCCATTAATTTTTGTTTCGTCTTGTAAGTTTGTGGGAGTATTTTGTATAAAATGGTATTTTTTATGACCATTAAAGGTAAAAGGTGATGATACTTGTGATGTGCTGAATGGTGATGTGACGCTAACGTCGAGGTAAAGGTAATGGTAATGGTTATCATTAAAATCAACCTTAGGTCGGGTGTAATGAGGTGAGTGAGGAAGGTGAAATGAAGGTGAAGGAGGGTGATACGGAAGTGAGGGGAAGGAGAGGTGATGGCCAAAATTTAGGTTGGTTGGGTGAAGCAGTTTATCTAACGAAAATCAAAGAAGTATCCTACCTATTTATTATTATTATTTTTGTTGTTTGTGAGTGTGTGTGTGTGTGTGTGTGGGGGGGGGGGGGGGGGGGGGTATGTTTATATAAATTGAGTTATTTTAATGTGGTTGGTTAGGTGGTGACCATTATGGCTAACAGTTAAAGGTGAAGTGACGTGTTGAAAGACTGATGTGTCAGTTGAGGTATAGGTAAAGGTTAGGTGACCATTACACCTAGCCTTACTGGTTTAAGTGATATTATGTTACATTTAACGTGTGTCTTTTTGTTACATCTAATGAAATACTAACACTCACATTAAAAGATACATCTAGACATGAGTCTAGTCTTCCTAAATTCCCAATCATTTTTTATATATTTTTTTCGTTTAACTATTGTTTCTTTTCAAATCTTTGCCGGACAAATTTACGAGGTTTAAGCTCATTGCCACATTGAGTAAACCTTTTCTTCTTTCAAAAAATTGATGTGGCCAGTTAAGAGTTGTTATTCATCTATAATTTGAAAAAACTTAAAATGAGAAGGTTGAAAATTAACTATAACAACGTATATGAGATGCATCGTTGCAAATTATATGCATCCATTCATTTAGATGCATTGTCAAAGTAGCACTAAAACCACATTTGTCATGTAGAAAACGAAAATGCACCTAGTACATATATATGCATCTAATTTTGAGTTAAAAAAATACATTATGATGCATCCAAATGAATAAAGATACATATAATTAAAATTGATACATCTCAAAATATGTAATTATTATCACTTTTCACCCATCTTATTTTAAATTTTATTCTCATCTAATCCTATCTCATTATACTAGTACTCCATTATACATAGTGATTAATTTACAAAATGCTGAAAACGTGTGGTAAATTTCAAGAATGACTTATTTGACTTGTGAAAGTAAAAAATCACGGAAAAATAATTATTTGAACTCGAATGTATGTGGACGTATAATGGGTTGTAAGAACAAATTGAACCTGGTCATAATCTTCAATCCACACAACCTTTGTTGGTTTTCCGCATTTTGTTACTAAGTACTACTATTTAAATGGTTACATTAATAATTTTGCTATAAAAAAATAATCATTGTGTCGATTATTTTTCAATTTCGAATCTTATCAACTTGAGGATTCATATAACATTTTAGGGAGGAGCACGGTATCGGTCCTGTACCGATCTCGTACCGAATTAGTAGTATCGATTTTTTCCCGAGCATAAATTAGTGGTATCAGTACCGTACCAAACGGGATTCGGATACAGGTACCGGTACCGGGAAATTGGGTTTTTCCCTTTTTTTTCGGGAATTTCCCGATTTGGTACCGGTCCCGTACCAAATTAGTGGTCCCGAATTTTTTTTCACCATATTTCGTAGTCCCGGTACCGTACCGTATATAGAAAATCGGTACGGTTCCGGTTCGGTTTCGGGATTCAGGTCGAAATGTTCATCCCTATAACATTTGTTTAAATGGAGCCAGAAACAAATATGACCGTGTGCACAATTTTTTTAACCGTAATATAATAGAATTTAAGATGCTAACTAAATAAGACTAAAACCACATTTCGATAGACCAAAGTCATTTAAGATACATTTTTAAAAAATCAATATTTTTTCTTATACTATATCAAAAAAAAATTATAAGTGTACCGAACACCCACGGGACCCCCTAGCTCCGTCCTTGAACACAGTATATAAAAACCTTATACAATCCTTAAAATACCAAACTACTAGTAAGAAACACCTAAACTAACATAGAAACTTTAAATGGTCAATAGTGTACTTTTTGTTGCTTACTACTATTGTAAAATGTTTCAACACACCAAATATAGGCTTATAAATTCTATCCGAATATCCCAATAACTCATTCTGTAAAATTAATAGATAAGTTTCGACAGACAAAACATTACTTTATCTGGCTGGATATAATATACCAAACCAAAATAAACCGAATATACTCTTTATATATAGTTTCATTTTCAACACACAAAGTATATTTTTTACATGGTATTTGGATATGTTTTCACAAATAAAATAAATACTTTTGATCACGAAATCAAAACATTAAATAGTTAATGTCAATCCCTATCTTAAAAAACAGGTTTTTACTTTTTATCACTTTACAAGTCTCGATGACGTGGTAATTACGGTGACTGATATTAATTTACAACATTTGTATACATGCCAACACCATGTCTACATTCATTACTTTCATGTCAACATTTTCACAACATTTTATCACACGTACATCCAAACTGCGTTATCTATATATATGCTAACAATAACTACGTTGTTCTATACCTATCATTGAATAATTATGGATTTGCTTGATATGGTTAATTCTTTCATCGATAAAGGCTATGGAGTTATTGTTAATGATCATGCAGACGTCGGAAAAGGTAACAAATACGACGATTATGATTCTGATGATGACGGTGATGAAGATTCTGATGATTTGGAGGAGGTTAAGGACTCGTTGAAGCGATTATTTTCATTTAATGGCGATGAAGCAAGGAGAATGGCTACTCTTCAAGTTCAGAAAGCATGCAGACATGTCATTAATGATAATCCTTCGTCGTCCGATTTTAAAATGCAGTTGATGGCTTGTTTGCGCGATCAAGGCTTCGATGCTGGTATATATCCTAACCTTCATTGATCTTAGGATAACTTTTTTGTTAAATAATTTGAATTGAATCGTTTTTTAAGAGAATGTACATTACATGCTCATGCAGTGACGGAACCAGGGGTGTCCCGGGGTCCCAGGACACTAATGAATTTTTGTTGCGTAGTGTTAATTTTGTTAAAAAAAAACCTCGATTTTTCTTATATGCACCCGGTCTTTAAAACTTATGTTTCTAGTATTGTTTAGTTTATTTTAAGTGCACATGGTCGTTTTGTGTCATGATTATGTCCCTGTGCTCATGACCTTGTTAATTAATGTTATATATGTATGCAGGACTTTGCAAATCAAAATGGGAAAAGAATGGCAAGGTTCCATCGGGTTACCATGAATACATCGACGCCAATATCAATGAAACGCGTTACATAATTGGTGTATCTCTAGTGGAAGAGTTTCAGATAGCTAGACCGACAGAAAGCTACACTTCGTTGCTTGACGTTTTCCCTCAAATCGCGGTTTGCAAAGTGAAAGAGCTCAAAATGATTGTGAGAATAATGTGTGATGCAATTGGGAAGTCGATGAAGCAGCAACGAATGCCCGTGCCACCATGGAGAAGACACGGGTATGTGCAAGCTAAATGGTTCGGGCCATACAAAAGAATCACTAGTGACGAGTCCGCGGCTAAAAGTATGAGTGTGGCTAGCAAGGAGGCCATCGGGTTTTTGTCATTTCCGGGCCGGAGTTGCTACAAGAGCCGGAGACAAGATCATGTTGGGAATAAGTTGAATTTCGATGGTGGAAATTTGGCCATGGTTATGAATGGAGCAACTTAGCTAAGCTAAGCATAGTAAAGCATGTTATTGCAAATAGTACTATATTTTTTTATTTTTTTGGGGGTAGGAAGCAATTATGTAGTAACGAGGGATGTTTAATTTTGATCTAAATACCTAGCAGTGAAGCTTATTTTTTGCTTACTAGTGATTAAAGAGTAATAATCTTTTTTATTTGGTGTTAAAATCTCTTATCATTTATGGCTTTAAGCGATTGAGTAAGCTTATATGACAAGAGTTTGATAAACTCAAATTCCCATATTTGTTTACAGGTTTGACTTATGTAAAATGTGTTAAGAAAACCTTTTATAGTTTCAACCTTTTGAAAATAGAGGGATTTATCAAATTTGATTTTGCGTGACGGTAAGCAAAAACTCCGTAAATTAGTCAACCGAAAAATCAAAAATAATTGTTTAAAAAAAACAATGATGTTTTATGTATTTTAATCACTTAAAGTCATTAGTAATAAATTAACCAAACACTAAACATTAGCAACAAGTTAGAGGGTTTGTTTAAGCTTATATAGCGGGCTTATGACTTATGTGATTTTTGGCTTATATTTCATAAGCTTACTTTTTATGATTTATTTTAAAACTTTTCGATTTATATAAATTTATTATGGCATGATAAAATTATGAAATTTGATAGACTCACATAAAAGTATCCACAAAAACAATCCACTCGCTGAGGTGTCAACGGGTGATTGGTTTTTTGTGGGATCCACATCTCACAAAAATCAATCACCCGCTAACACCTCAGCGAGAGTGAATTATTTTTGTGAATACTTTTATGTGAATGTATCTAAAATTATATAAGCCACAAAAAATTAGCTTATAAAATATAAGCCGAAAACCAAAAAAGTCGTATATAATCCTAAACAAACACCTCTAAATAGTAAATATCTCATATAAACCTAAAGGGGACCCAAGCTCAAATACGGTTAGCCAAACACCCCCCAACCAATAAAATCCTAACAACAACAACAGATCGATCGATCATCAATTGACAGATGGAAGGGGGCCGAGCGGGAAGATCGTCAAGCCGTTACGGAGGAGCATCAGCCACTGTATTCACAGGCCCCGTTCGCAAGTGGAACAAAAAGTGGATCCATCCACCCAATAACCCCAATAACAACAACAAACAATCATCATCTTCCTCTTCTAACCCTGCCAATAATAATAACAATAGTAATAGTCATCTATTGTTTTACAAGTGGGCACCTATTACTACCAATAATAATAATAATAATAATGGTTCTAATGAAGAAGAAGAAGATGTAGAAGAGCCTCCCCGCCGTAAATTCAAATACATTCCGGTATTATTATTATTATTCCTTTTTTTTTATTAAATTTATTTTTATTTTTTTTAGATTTTTTTTGTCTTTTTTTATTATTCACTTCTGCCCTGCACGTGTTCTTTTAATTTAAAAAGTACTACAAGTATATACTCCAGTTATATAAAAAAAAACAGGTGATAGTAGTACAAAATATATATAGTATCTCACATTGTACAGGTCAACTGGTTAGTTGTACTCATTTGCTCATTCCTATGTGTAACTGATGTTGTGTTAGAAGCTCCAACCAAATGGCTAACTAAATTATCGACCCAAACACTTATTATAATCTTTCATATTTTTCATTGCAGATGCCAGATTAATTAATTCTACATATTAGTTTGCTTAATTATATGACTCACTTGATTTGCAAATTTGTTTTACGTTAAGTAGTCCAATTTTTTCCCTTCGAGCGACTCTCCAACTAGAAAAGTTTTACTCGGTATGTTTTTGTAAGGATGGCCGACTCTTTCTTAATGGAGACAGTGGATGATGCTTAGGATGTTAGTTTTGATTAAGTTTATCTTTTGTACCATCCTCCGCATATATTAAGGTTTTTACCATTCTAAGGCTGCAATGGACACAGAGCTGCTATCAGTATTTGAGTACCGAAACTCTGAGAATACTGAGCAATTGTCCATATCTAGAGCAACTGGTGCGCACTGCATATGCTCCAGGATTTTTCATTACCTTATGCAAGAGAAGATTTTGATGTATAGCATCTTCATAGTGTGTGTTGTAAGAACAAATATTCATTGTGGATTTGCTTGGGTGAAACAAAGGGGCTAAGAGTTCCATTACATATGGTTCACATGAGATCTCGACAGAGCAACCAATTAGTTACCTTGAAAACGATTCCTTCATCTGCCTTGGTTTATTAGGAAAGCTAAGGAAACTTTGGAGCAGTTTGAGGTGAGGGAAGGAGGGGGTACTCCCTCTGCCCCTAGCCCTCTAATGCCTCTAATCACATATCTAGTTTTGCTTCCACTGCTTAGGCCCGCCCCATTCCTTCATTGGACCATATATCCAAAACACACGAGTAAAGCCAAACTCTAGAACTTGTAATTGGTTCCATCCCATAGGTGGTTATACCTGTCAAAGTGAAATGTTGATTGGTGGTATTTGGCCCCAAAACCTTGAAGGTATCAACACCTAATAATCTAATATAGGTGTGTTAAATCTTAACCAGATGTGGTGTTTGTGGAAGAAGAAAGCATTACGTCAGTAGTTCATTTATTATATGATTATCCCAATGCTTGCCACCCTCTTTTCTGCTGAGCTAAATATTCAGAAAGTGCTTAGATATCAGTGTAGGCACTTGACCTTTTCTGAAATCCATAGATGTTTTGGATGCGTTTAAAGTACAGTTTAGGACTATCATGCCACGGTTTAGCAAGAAATGCCTTTGCCCTCTGTCTGCGATTTGTTTTTGGCAAGACCCCTCAAAACTTAATGTTATGGTAAATGTACACTGTTTTTAAACATGTGTTGTTAAGTAACTAATATCACTTTGAAATAGCAAAGAGCAAAACTAAGTTAAGTCACAAGGGCATAGGAAGATTATGATGTACAAATAATTTCTAGGGCAGATTATTCTAGTACTTATTATCTCTTAATTGCCTGTCAACTATGTGTTTACTACGCGCATAGCGAACGCTTTTCTAATGTTGGTTGTGGGATGATGGTTTCTTGTCAATGGCTGATCAGGTTGCTGTACTGGAGGAACTTAACAATGAGGCAGCAGAGGCACAGACTGATGAAGCCAAACCCATGGAGACCGAGTCACAAGCTCCAGCTGAGCCATCTTCACAGAGTGAAAAACCTGACATTAATGATTTGCCAGTAGAAGAGAATCAGGTAAAGTCTGCGCATTCTATGTACAAAAAGTAATGTAAATAAAAATTATTCAGTTCTTTCTATCTTGTGTGATCATCAACTCTTCGAAATCTTGCACATTTGTATCAGACCCTTTATCTTGCACAAAAACCCTCATGAATGAGTATTTTTGACAATAAATACCGAGTATCCTGCTGTTTTTGTATTAACATGCTATAGTATTTTTTGTCTAAACTTGTTCCGTTAGCACTTACTCATGAACAATATTTTGTTTGCAAAAAGCTCAAGTACAATGCATCAGATAGGCTGCACTCATCCCGGTTTTAGCTCTTTATAGTCATCTAAAAGACTCGTAGTTAATCTGCTTAGCGCTCTAAGACTTGTATTTTTTGTTTAATCGTGTGTAATTCTTTATTTGGATCAACATATCTAGCAATAGTAACTAGACTAAATTTGGTAAAATCACTTTATTTCTCATATACGTCTTCTGAGATAGGTATTCTATCTAATACACTCCCTCTATCCCAAATGTAACAACTCTTTCTGAGGGCTTCCAAAAACAAATTTGAATATTTCTTTTACTTGGCAAGGCAATTATTGGATTGGATACTGATATTGGTAATTAAGATATCTTTGCTTTGTTGGATTTTAAATAATAGTGTAGTAAACACTTCTGCAGCGTATTTGAATGGTTTGTACAAGCATTTTCCCGGTATAGATCTGGGGGGTGATAAAGCCATATACTAGCATTTTTTTTTGAGACGTCTATTTTTGTAACAGGTTTCAGAGAATAGCCATGTTGAAAGGCAAGACCGTAGCAAAAGTTCATCGGGTCTAAGTTTGAATTTAAATGCGCGTGATGGTGATGATGATGAAGAATCGGAAGAAGCAAAAGACCAAACGAATGACGATCAATAGGATAGAGTGAGTGAATAGGTGCGCTCAAACAGGACAGGTTGTTTTTTACATCAATTTTCTTCTAACTCACACCGGACAAAGCAATGATTGTGAGCCAGATTGTGGAAACGAGATACTATTGGAACTGCGTGAATTTTGACCATTTTTACGTACTCAGTAGTAAATTGTATGACATAACTTTTGTCTGAATTGAAATATTTCTGGACTCAAAGTTTTGTTGACTAAACTTACAGAGATTGTGAAAGATAGTCCGGTTTTCTTTTCTTGCTGATTGTAACAATGTGTATCTTAAGATAGCAATCCTAACTATTTTTCTCAGAATTGTATGTTTGATTTGCGAAACTGATCATTTTTCTAACGGCAAAGTGGACCGGTCAGCTGCAAGTTCACCTCATTTCTTTCCCAGCGGCAAACTAAGCTAAAGTTGGCGGCGAAGTGTGGGTTAGTTAAGTTTTGAGAGGTCTTGCCCAAAAAACTCGCCCAATGTTTAGTGGTGTAAACACACTCATCTTACCAAAGACCCTCTCCGGGTAACTTGAACGGAAATAACTTTAACCGTTTACCGTATCAACTATGAGTGTTTGTCGTAAAGTGTATTGTGTTCCATCTGGTTAATTAGCTAGATTGAAAACCTTGGAATTTATAGATAGGTTTGCCATTGAGTCAAGCCGAGCTTGATGAGCTTTAATCATCTAAATTTGCCGGCTTATAAGTATAGTCAAGAAAATACGTGATAAACTAGAGCCAATAACTAATCGGTTATAGCTTCATAGATACAATGAAGGAATACAAAACATCATAATCCAAGGCATTAGGGTTTAAAAGAATACCTTTTTTTTAAAAGAGGGTGAATATATATGATTTAGGCTAAGGGTTGTGGTACAAAAAGGTTACTAAAATTTTTTAAAAATTTGTCATAAGTTACTATAGTTTTATTTTGTTCACTCAGGGAATAAAGTTTTAAAGTTTAGTAACCTGAGTGAACAAAATGAAACTATAGTAACTTATGACAAATTTTTTGAAAACTTTAACAACTTTTTTTTTGTACCATAACACTTTAGACCAATATTCATATTAACTACGGGTGGCAATCGAGTCGTGTTCGGATTGATCTATTCTAGTTGGCGGGTTAGTATAACATCTACCCAAACATGATCTTTTTATTAATCGTGTCAAAAAAATCAACCCTAACTCACCCCCTGCATAACACGTGTAACCCGTTTGTGATCCAGTTAACATATTTAAGTAAATAGGTCAAACAGTGAAGAAGTCGATTCAACAAGTTTATATCAAAAAATGATATAGGTAACATATAAATAACTACACAACAATTTCAATACATGATTTATAATCGTAATACATTTTATTATTAAGTAAATACATAGATGGAGAATATCAAAGGCAAGGGCGGGCCCTGGTCCCTCCAAAAAGTTTTTTTTCATGTATTTTGTTTATAACGTTAGTGAAAAAAAAAACATTGTTTTATCATTTTGCCCTTTAAAATTAATCATTGATTTTTCGGCCCCTTTAAAGAAATAATTCAAGCTCCGTCTCTAACATGTTTAATATTTTATAAAATCAAAAGTTATATATTTAATTATAGACTTATATTCTTAAACATGTTTTGACATATTTTGACCCAAACTTGTTTATCCTTAAGTCCTTAACCAAAACATGTTTAACTACGTGTCGTATCGAGAATTGCAACCCTTAATATTAACTCCTCAAGTATTTATTTAAATATGTATAGAAAACGTATATTTATTAAATATACGAATATGTGTTTCAAGCTGGTTTATTGGGTTTGTCGCTAAAAGATGGATTTGTTTAAAAACGCCCACATGCCACAAGTGATAAAGCTATAATAAAGGCCCAAAGCCAGATTAACATAATAAGAGCTTAAATAAAAAGCCCAAAACGTAAAATTCAATATGAAAGGCCCAAGAGCAAATGAACACTATCTCCAGCCACCTGCTCGGCTCTCTGGTGACTGTATGATCGGTTTGACTTTCATTCTTTCTGTTCAAAATATTTATAGATTTATTTTAATTTTTGGACTTTGGGCTTCACTTATGCTGCTGTAGTTTTTATAAGCTAATTTTGGATGTTGTTTATTTATGCCAAGTATATTTTTTAGCTGCTCAATAGTTAGATGATAATAATGTTGTTGCAGTTTGCATTTTAAAATACCCTGCTTAGCCAACCAGATATTTTATTTCTGAGTGTCATATGTAACAGCCATAGTAATTCAGTGTCTGTTTATCCATCATCCTAACATATTCACTTTCCATATGTCTAAAACCTTTTTTTTTCGTACAAACTATACAGCGTACGTGATAATCCAAGTTTTGTCATGGATTCACACAACCAGAATGCATCGTTGCAGCGTCTCCAAACTGTTGACAAGGTAAAAGAACGAGACTATACTAGACTTCATATTTCACTTTGTATTGGATCCTAAGTGGTGGTCGTGTTGTTCTCAGAGGATAGTGCGAGTACTGGAACTTGCTGGTGGGGTTATGGAAGAATTCTCGAACCCTAGTGGACCCAGAAAGGAATTGGTCAACAGTCACTGCAGCGAGTTCATGCAGTTAATGAAGGTCTTACATTTTCCCAATCCAATGCATACTGATTTATCTTTTCTTTCCGAGCTACAATTAAAAACAGTATTGATTCAAATGTGCTTTCAAGTTTAGGCATGTATGTCTGTGACTAAAATTCTTTTGTTCCCTCTATTAGTATTAGACATCCAATGACGCTGACTTATTCCTGTATCATGTACAATAGGATATACAAGTGACTTTGAGGGAAGAAATTAAGAGTGCATGTGAGTACCGTCCATTTGAGAAGTGTGATTACATAGCTCGTATATCTAATGAAATCTGCTGCAAGAAAGTGGAATATGTTCTTGAGAAATTGGACGGAATGAAAGAAACGATTGACGAGTATCATCAAGCCACTTAACAATTGGCTGGTATATCGTAAGATACATGCTCTATCTATTTTGACCATTTAACCTGTTTATTTTGTACATCCTGAAAAGGAGTTGAAAAAATTTGATCTTTGTATTTTGGTCATCTTTGCTAACAAACCATTGCTCTTTCTAGAAATGCAAAAAGACAAGCCTTCTTATTACAAACATGGGTCATTTTCTGCAAACTATGTCAAGTATGATGGTTTCTTGCTAGTGTACTGTGAATCTAAAATCACTAGCGTACGAGCTTTTTCTCAGTTTTGACAACAGAATGGTTTCTTGTTTTGTGGTGTATAAATCAGTATCACAAATTTTGCAATAGCGTTTTCAGTTGGGGTATTATGTGCTGCAGATACTTTTGTTGGGTTTTGGCTACATGTTATTTCTGTTGCTGTCTGGTGGCATGGTGATGTATCTTTTACAGCTTTGCAAAGTCTAGAGGGTTCGGAAATTGGAACTCTGAAGCCAACGCATTACTTGATTTCATATAAATTCCGAACTTATAAAGTAACAGCGAGAGTGGCTTAGAAAGATAAAGGAGCACAAACAAGGGTTGTTTGAAAATAAATAGATAAGCTAATGCACTAATTATTTTCTATGAACATTATTTTCAACTTTGTAAAATATGTCTAACCTTGGAAGCTTAAGCTCTAGTACCAAAAATCTAAGGGCCCGTTTGGTTTGTAGATGGGTTTAGGATTTGGATTTGGATTTGGATTTAGATTTGGTTTAAGATTTGGATTTGAGGAGAGAGAAAATATTATATTTAATTTAAAATAAGTTTTTAAATATTACTAAAAAAGTTAATAATTAAATCTGATATTACTATATATAACTAAAGAGTGGGGAATCAATCTCCACACGACATGTGTCCCATAATTAATTGCAAAGTTCAGCAAGTTGGCAAGAATGGTCCTTGAGGTTCGTGTGGCATTGCAGGTTAAGTCCTCAACATTAATTGCTAACTTTTGCAACTTGACAAAAATGGTCCCTAAGGTTTGTGTGTCGTTACAAAGTTAGTCCAACAGTGTTTGCAACATTTTCGTAACTTGGCAAGTTGGCAAAAATAGTCCCTGATGTTTAGGTGCCGTTACAAAGTAAGTCCAAGTTGGCAAAAATAGTCCCTAAAGTTTCAGTGTCGCTGCAAAGTAAGTCCTTTATAGCAATTTGGCAAAAATAGTCCCTATCCAAATTCACGGCTACAAAACTAATCCCGCTGCAACGCGCGGGTTTCCACACTCGTTAAAACTAGGCATAAGACAAAAAAACTTGTGACTGAGATATATTTCAAGATATAAAAAGGATCTTTTAATGCTCTGAATTGTCAAACCCCACTAGGCTAGATGGGCATGAGATTTTGGCTTCACTCCAGCGCGTGAGTCTAGACTGAAGAAACCAAACAATGTTTTTGACCCACCTTTCAACCCAACCCCATTTAAACCCGCATACCAAACGGACCCTAAAACTTAAACATGTTAATTTAATCTTTATCTCCGCTATATATAAAGAGAAAATAATTTTGTTTTTTACTTAAAAAATAAGTAAAGTTTGATTATTAATATACCCATGATTAAAAATATCTATCACTAAATTAATAGTTTAAATATTGTTTAATTCTTAAATTTTTAACAATTTTCGTTTCAAACACTTAAATTTTTTTCGCAGCAACTACAAATTGAACCGGTAATTGTTGCATCAAGGATTACATCAAAACCACAAATTCGCAAGTATAGTTATTTACTGCTATATATCGTCGCTTTGAACAATCTCATAAAAATTACTACCTCCGTCCCACATTAAGTGTCCATTATGACTTTTGTAAGTCTTTTTTCTTCAACTTTAACTGTAAATATATATTTTTTTGTTATATAATACTTAATGAAAATTATATAAATAAAAATACATTTAAAAAATTAATCCATTCATATACCTTGCATCAAATATTATATAACACAAACAAAAATATTTAAAGTCAAAGTTTAAGAAAAAAAACTTAAAAAAGTCATAGTAGACACTTATTGTGGGACGGAAGGAGTATCATTTTTGCACGAATTTTGAAAGTTGAATATCATTTTTGGTTATTTTAATAATGCGTTACATTAATTGAGAATTGGCCTAAAGTTTGTTACCCTTTTATGCAAAAAACTCTAATGAGATATTCTAGAAAAATATAAAATATGATAAAAGCGTTCGCAAGAGTTCTAAATGTTATATGTAACGCTCTAGAGTATTTTAAAGAGAGAATTAACAATATAAATTCTTTATAGGGATTTTATGTATCACACTTTAGATGTAAATTCTTCATCCCCTTCCTACGGGTTCCGCCACCCTGAAGTTCTAAATGTTAACACTAAAAGTGTTAATACTTAGTAACTCATCATTTAGTAGTTACAAAGTTGTATACTTTTATACATTATTTACTTAAGTATAAATAACCAATTTAAATGCTAATAAATTTATAAAGTCTTTGTACCATCTCTTATACAATAAGAGAAAGGTAAAAAAAAATAATAATAAATAATAATAATAAATTATTGCATCAATTAATAAGAGAGCTTAATTTTAAAATAGATGCCTCCTATTAGCCACTTAAAAAGTCAACAATGTTTTGTTTTTTTTTTTTTTTTTTTTTTTTTTTTTTTTTTTTTTCATTTCAATATTGCTTATTTTTTCGTTCAGTTAAAAAAAATGCATAAAAATACATGTGTCAAATTTTGTAAAGAAGAAAGTAAAAAAAAAAAGAAAAAAAAAACATAAGGTTGTTTTTGAAACTTTAGTGATTAAGTTTAAAGTATTAGAAAAATCGATTTTATAATTTGATGTAGAAAATAACCTATAAATAATTGGTCTAAACTAACAATAAAGAAACTCAAAAAAGGAAAGAGAATCATCACTACCGACTCATCAAAATCTTTAACAAAAATCTATAAAAGTCTTTTTAGAAACATGTAAACATGTTAATTAATCCATTTGTCCAGGAAAATTAAAAAAAAATGTAATTTTCATTTACTAAACAATACATTAAAAAAAGTAATTAATAAAACTCAAAACAAAGTGACAATACAAACTTGCTAAAAATACAACTCAAACTACTAAACGTAACATCTAAGACTACATCCACACAACAACTCCAAAATCAGATAGCAGGTCATCAATTTCCCATACACAACTCCATTGCTAAACATTCTAATGTCCAAAGCCATCGTGACTCTTCACAATGAAACACGATTGTTCACAAAATAGGTGACGTTCTGTTTTTGTTGGGACCGTCGCATCTTTATAAGTACAACAATGCATATAGTAGGATTTTAATGCACAAATATTATTCAATAAGTTAATGTAGCGTAATAATTATGATTTGGTTAAATACCAGAGGTTATAACTTACGTCTCTTACGATAGGGTGAGGTGACCCATTTCCCTTTCGGTTCACCAATTTTAGCTTCTCCCGTTTTGGGTTTTGATTAAGACATCTGTACCATAATATATAACTCAAATATCTTTATTGTTATCAATTTTTCAAAACCCTAAACAAAACTTGATGATACATGTAAAAAATGGACTTTGGTTGGGGCTGAGGTTGGCCACTTCCTTGGTTAGATGGTATCCTTTTTGGAGCATCTCCAGTTTTGTCTTTTAATGAAATCAATTTCTTCATTGCTACCAATTTTTCAAAACCCTAAACAAAACTTGATGATATATGTAGAAAAACAGACCTTGATTAGGGTTGGGGTTGGCCACTTCACTGGTTCAGAAGGTATCCTTTTTGGAGCGTTTCCAGTTTTGCCTTTTAATGAAATCAGCATGAATAATATATGTCAAATGTCTTCACTGTTGTCAATTTTTCAAAACCCTAAACAAAGCTTGATGTTATATGTAAAAAACATACCTTGTTTGAGGCTGGGGTTGGCCACTTCACTGGTTTAGATGGTATCCTTTTTGGAGCGTCTCCAGTTTTAACAAGTTGTTGTTATTTATAAATACTATTATCATCATCTATTAAATAATGTATGTATACGGAATTATAAATACATCTATGTTGTTGTTATTTATAACCAATTTATATCCTGATTTGTTTTTTACTATTTGCGTTCAATAACGACTCATATTATTCGTTTTTGTAAGTTTAACCCTCATGTACACGGGTTTAAAATTAAATACGGCTAAAACAACAATATAAATATCAAAATGAAGGCACGGATCCATGAGTCAAATTTTACTGTGAGATAAAAATAAATACACGAGATTGTAAGTATATCAACGTCACAAATTTTTAAGAGTCATTTCATGCTATTGAACATACATAATATATAGAACATGATATCAATATTTAAATTTAAATTTAAACTACATCAGCCTCACCACCATGTCATTTAAACAAATACATCAAATCCATCGTCCAAAATATATGGAGAATATTAATCAATATCAATATATTAATGAAAAATAATTGTAAGAACTCGTGTGCACTTATATTATAATGAGTTAATTACATGAATATTCACATGTTCCAAACTTGAACTCCTCCACATGTTCCAAACCAAATGTTCCAAACCATTACTTGAACTCCTCCATTATTTGAACTCCTCCACATGTTCCAAACCAAATTCAAAATTTAAATTCCACAACGCTAGAGAGACTAGCCTAATTCTAAACAAACTACCAATTCCCCAAAGCGGTCTGAAACAAAATCGATCCAAAACAAACGCCGCAACCGTTAATTGGAAAATTTAAAACGGTGAACTGAGCAAAAAATCGGCTCAAACGATCTTCAATCAATGACAATCAAATTCAGGAAACAAATTTCAAAAGTTTTTAAAATAAGATCAAAATCTTCAAAATTGACAAATTCCCAATGATCGAAGAGAATCCAAACGACCTAATAATAACAAGGTCTTCAAACACCAAACGATCAACAACTTTCAACTTCAAATTCAATTTTTAATGACCTCACTTATTGGGTAAGTATCACCGTTCAACTTCAAAATTATTATCCAATTATCAAACAAATTCAAGTTACAAAATAACATGACGAACGAGCTCTTATAATTCAACTTCTCAAATATGATATGAATAGATCCAACAAAACCCACGCACATAATACCAACTATGTCGCAAATTTAAACAAACAAATATACCCTAATATGACTTACTCGCGGGATAATACATATGGAAAACCCGGGATAGTAAAATCGTATGCATGAATTCACCTATATGTTAGCCACCAAAATGCTACACACTTAACATTACCCTTGGTAACTTGACGTGGGTAAAGTCATGTGTATATATTTACACATAAATTACCCTCACAAAAATACACACGAACTAATGCATTTGTGTAGTCCAAGGGTAACATAAATTTTCCCATGACAATACCCACACATATACCCATGATAAATCAATACGTGGGTAAGTCGTGGTTAATATATTTTAAGAGATAAGTTAACCACAAATTTCACACAAAATCTAATTATGTGGGTAATTTTGTGGGTAACTTCGTGAGTAATTCGTGGGTAGATTGGATTATCTTTTTAAATCTACAATTGTGGGTAATGTGTGGGTAATTTATGGGTAAATACCTATACTCCCATGTTCATGGGAGATTTTTGTGGGTAATCGACTGTTTTCTTGTAGTAAATGGTCCATGTGGTTTGTCAGGTTTTACGGATTTAGTCCCTAAACTTTATTTTTTGAGGGATCTCCTCCCTTTGGGTTTGACCCATTACGGGTTTGGTCCCTTGATCACTTTTTTCTGTTAGTTTGACCGTCAAGTGGGTATTTAAATGGCTGAATTAACAGAAATACCCTCCTATTATAGTCCGTGTGGTTTGTAGCATATCACGAATTTGATCCTAACTTTTTTTATTTATTATTTATTCAACTATTTAGTTAATATTAATAATAATTTTTTTATTTCAAAATTATTTTTGTCCGAATTTTTTGATAAAACTTTTCACGAGATTTTTTATGAGATTTCTTATGATATTATTAATAATTTTTTTTGCCAAAATTTTTATGTCCGAATTTTTTAAGTAAGTTTTTTACATATTTTTTTTTAACTTTTTTGACATATTTTTTAAATTTTTTTGAACTCTTTACGAGATTTTTTTTAAAAATTTTTTACAAAAAGCTTTTTAAAAATTTTGGTTATTAAAAATTTTTACGGTATTTTTTTAATAAAATTTTTATGATATTATTAATAATTTTTACTAGATTTTTTTATAAATTTCTTTATGAGGTTTTTTTGTGAAAGTTTTTTACGATATTTTTACAAGATTTTTTACGTCATTATTAATAATTTTTACGAGATTTCTTTTATAAAAAATTTCTGACAAAAAAAATTTGACATAATTATTTATAATTATAAAATTTTTAATTTGTTAAAAAATTTTAAAAACAAATTAAAATATTATTTTTTTTTAAATTGTTATAATATTAGATTTTTAATTTGTTAAAAAAAATTGTTAAAAAAACTACTGTTTTTAAAGTTTTGACATAATCTATTTAAAAAATTAAAGGTTTTTAAAGTTTTTAAAGTTTTAAAGGTTTGACATAGGTTTTTAAAAATTTTAATAAAATATTGTGTTATTAGATTTTTATAGTTTTTAAAGTTTTAAATGTTTAACATAGGTTAAAATAAATAATTTAAGAAAATTTTGACTAAATAATGACAAGAAATAAAAATAAAAAAATTTACAAAAAAATGAATTAAAAATTTAATACTAATGTCAATTAAATAGTAAAAAAAAAAAAAAAAAAAAAAAAAAAAAAAACGACTAAATCGGTTATACGAGACAAACCATATGGACCACAAGACCATATGCTAAGACAAACGAGGGTTTAAGTGTCATTTTAACCATCATTGACGATCAAACTGACAGAAAAAGTGGTCAAGGGACCAAAACCGTAACGGGTCAAAACCATAAGGAGGAGATCCGCAAAAAAAAGTTTAGGGACTAAATCCGTCAAATCACAAGGACCATTTATGTAATTAATTCTATTATATATACTACTTATAAAGCATTTAGCACCCTCTCTCTTAAATTTTTTTAAGATATCATTAATGTGTTTTTTAAGCATTACAATTTTTAATACATAATGTACACAATACATAACTATTATTATATCGTAAGAGTGTTTCGAGAACCAATCTAAATAAATTTTGAATTATTTTAAATAAAATTAACCACAAAGGTAAAAAAAAGATTTTTGTAAAAATTGAGACAATTTTTTGAAAACAAATGATGTAAAGATGTAAATTCACAAGTGATAATTTATTTGATTTTATGCATATACACATATCTATACTATATATAAAGCATTTAGCAACCTCTCTCATTAATTTTTTTAATATGTCATTAATGTGTTTTTTAAAAATTACAATTTTTAATGCATAATGTACACAATACATAACTTTTACTAATTTATCTTCCACATAATTTTAATGCTTCATTTATTATTTCTTTTTGAATTAGTATAGTTTTAATGCAAAAATGCACATATAAATGAATATGGTTTTAACATGCATGCAAAACTACAAAGTTCCAAAACTATTATTATATCGTAAGAGTGTTTCGAAAACCAATCTAAATAAATTTTGAATTATTTTAAATAAAATTAACCAAAAAAGTAAGAAACGTTTTTTTATATAAATCGGGACAATTTTTTGAAGACAAATGATGCAAAGATGTAAATTCACAAGTGATAATTTATTTGATTTTATGCATATTACACATTTCTATGCTACTTATAAAGCATTTAGCACCCTCTATGCTAAATTTTTTTAAGATGTCATTAACGTGTTTTTTAAGCATTACAATTTTTAATGCATAATGTACACAATACATAGTTTTTACTAATTTATCTTCCACAACATTTTAATGATTCATTTATTATTTCTTTTTGAATTAGTATAGTTTTAATGCAAAAATGCACATATAAATGAAAACGGTTTTAAAATGCATGCAAAACTATAAAGTTCCAAGAGTGTTTCGAGAACCAATCTAAATAAATTTTGAATTATTTTAAATAAAATTAACCAAAAAAGTAAAAAACAGTTTTTTGTAAAAATCGGGACAATTTTTTGAAGACAAATGATGCAAAGTGCAAAGTTCTAAGTGCTAATTCAATGATTAATATATTAGTATATTAATTATTATACTTTTCATTGATAACTCTAAATGATTGCTTAAACATGTAAGTTTTCTTTACATTATAAGCATTCTTTAATTTATATCTTTATCTATGTGAGACAAAGGTTATAAGCAATATTAATGATACAAATATTTTCATAAATATATACTTTACAAGATGAGACAAGTGTAATAAACAATATTAATGATACAAACATGTTCTAAAATATATTTTATTTACTTATTACGAGGTGTTGATTATTACATATTTATTTCATTAAAAAAATGTTTATACTTATTTGTGACTACGGACCGCTATCAACTACTTTGACCATAACTCTATAACATTATTGACTATCGTGACTAGGGCTGCTCATCGGGCGAAAACCGGACCGGACCGAGACCGAATGTGGTCGGCCCGGTCCAACAAGGCTAAATTTTTGGTTTGCGGACCGGACCGGACCGAGACCGAATTTGCCAAAAATGGTAGACCGAGACCGAACCGCCGGTCCATCGGTCCGGTCGGTTTCGGTTCGGTCTGGTCGGTTTTATTGGTCGGTCCGGTCCATCCGGTCCGTTTGCTCAGCCCTAATCGTGACGCAAAATCACGCCACTTTTAATTGTTTTTATATGAATTAGTTTGATATTATCCATCACTTTTTTTAAAGTTACTCAAACTCATTATGTTTTAGCTATTGATAAAGTTACTGTAAGAGAAAACATAAATTTGAAAAAAAAATTGCCGAAAACTTTATTACTTGATACTCGCTGCCGTAACGCGCGGGTACCCTACTATAATATTCTAAAGAGTTGAAATATGCTACATGAAACTCTTGGCATCCCCAAATTTATCATCACATAAAACGTTTCAGATTATAAAGCATGGTTAATTGAAAATTTTTACTTCAGGGCACCCGCCGCCACATCGCGCGAGTACCCTGCTAGTAATTATATATACATAAAAGAATTTACATAAATTTGCAGAAAAATTTTACTCTTTAATATAATACTCGTATATTTAAGAGACTCGTGCATACTCGTATATGCACGGGTTTAAAAACTAATTAACTATAAATACATATAAACCCCAATGGTAAACTCAAAGATTGACCTACTCGACTAGTTGCTTAAGCTCCTCACGAGACAATTAACCGACCTAGTTCCTCTATAAAATCTCTCAGAAAGTTTTCCCACCAAAGCGATCGATTTCAATTTCAAGGTAATATAACTTTTTATTATCTTTTAAATCTTTTTCTTATATTTAATTAGTTAGTGTTTTGGGAGTGTTTATTAACGATAAACGAAGATGCATCTATACAATCTCACCCTCCAAAAACCTACAGGCATCGTGTGCGCCATCAATGGGAACTTCTCCTCATCAGGATCATCGCAAGAACTCGTTGTCGCACGAGGCAAAGTCCTTGAACTCCTACGTCTCGACATGCATGGTAGCATGCAAACCATACTTTCGGTAGATGTTTTCGGTGCAATAAGATCCTTAGCTAAACTTAGTTCTCAACGTCAAAAGGATTACATTGTTGTTGGTTCTCATTCTGGTCTAGTCTCTATACACTATACTTGCTTATAATGAACATGATAATGTCTTTGAACATATTCATAGGGAAACTGTTGGGAAATCTGGTTGTCGTAGAATTGTTCCTGGACAGTATCTAGCTCTTGATCCTAAAGGCCGTGCTCTTATGATCGCTGCATGCGAGGAACAAAAGCTAGTTTACGTGCTTAATAGAGATTCTGCTGCCAGGTTAACGATTTCGTCGCCTTTAGAAGCTCATAAGTCGTGTTTGTGTGATACATTATAAGGACAAAAAACAAATTAATATTATAAGGAAAAAAAAACAAATTAAAACCTCAAACGCTTTGACATTCTCTAAAATTCAGTTGTATAAATTAGGCAAGAACCGACCTACTTCTATAAAATCCACTTCTATAAAATCCATTCTATGGCAAGAACCGACCTACTTCTAATAAAATCCTAGCTATGGCAAGAAGTGTCCTACCTTCCTATAAATGTATAATCCATTATATAAATTTAGCCATTTTAAAAGTTGATACACTCACACAAGTTGAATATCAGTTTTGGTAATTTTAATTGTGTAATACATTAAGAGGAGAGTTATTTTACATACCAAACTTTTCTTACATACTAAAGAACTCATCTCCAACATCTATCTAAAAAGAAATCAATGGCTGATATTAAAAACATTTTATTATTTCACCTATTTTTTATAATTTAAATACCTCTTAAACCGTACACCATCGCGACGAGCATTTAATTACATTTCTATAGACGGGCACTTTGATATATTTTCGAAAAAAGAAAAAAAAAATCGTTTTTTCACGTTTTTTCATTATTTTTTTCGTTTTTTTACGTTACTGAAATTTGCATGAAAAAAATCATATATGATAAAACACTAAATTGAATATCACATGTGTGTTAAATCATATATGATATGTAATATCATATGTGATATTACACTAATATCACATGTGATATTACATATCATATATGATATTACACTAATATCACATGTGATATTCAAATTAGTGTTTTATCATATATGATTTTTTAATGCAAATTTCAGTAACGTAAAAAATACGAAAAAAAAAATTTTGTCGAAAGTATATCAAAGTGTCTATCTATAGATAGATAATTAAATGCTCGTCGCAATGATATATTTTTTTTCGCTTAACGATTAACGGTTTGAAAGTTATTAATATTTGAAAAAAATGATGAAAGTGAGTTTTTTAAATTGTTGGGATTAATCTTATCTATTAGATCAAATAAAAATGAAGGGTGAAGATTGATCCCTTGATATGTAAATAATCTTTTGTCCTCAAATGATCTTAAATCATACATTAATTGAGAATTTGCCTAAAGTTTGTTACCCTTTTATGCAAAAAAAACTCTAATGTTATAAAATATAAAATATGGTAGAAACTTTAATTAGTCATTTTAATTCTAATGAGATATTGTAGAAAAATATAAAATATGGTAGAAACTTTCGCAATTGTTCTAAATGTTATATGTAATGCTCTAAAGTATTTCAAAGAGAAAATTCACAATATAAATAGATTCTGTAAAGGGATTATAGGTATGACATTAAAGATGTAAACTCGACGGTTCATACATCTTCATACGGGTTCCGCCACCCCCTAAAGTTCTGTGTTAATACTTAGTAACTCACCATTTAGTGGTTACGAAGTTGTATTCTTTTATATATTATTTAGACTAAAATACACCGTTGGTCCTTAAACTTGTACCACAGCATCACAGTGGGACAAAACTGGGCCTTTTCATCGCCACAGGTCCAAAACATGGCCTTTAAATGCCAAATTAGTCCTTTGACAAAGTCAAAATCTGATTTTTGTTTTGTAGTCGAGGGTATTTTAGTCCATACACATTTATACTTTTACAACACATTTATATTTTACCCCTTCATCTTTCATCCTTGTCATCATCTCCCCACCTTTTAGCTACATGTCATGATTGCCAAAACTAATTTTCAACAGATTTATAAGTAAATGTGTCAGACTCAGTTACTCAAGTCAAAAATACATCTTGTTTCTCAGCCAATTAGCTAGATAACTCAAAATCTAACAACTACGAACCATTTTCTCAAAACACTACATTTGCCGTTTCTTCACTTTCTTGATATTATGAGCTAGTAAACCACCACATTTTGTACAAATTAGCAATTCCAGACACGTCATTAAGTCTAAATGCTAAAAATTTGATCATAATCATTATGTTATATTCAATCAAACAAACTTAGCTGACCCGTACCTCCATAAAATTTGTTTTTCTGATCATCCCTGCATTGAATGCAAATCCTTATCGAGACAGGGCAAGGACCCTTCATCTCTATTAATCGCTTAATAATATCCCCCCTAAGTGTCACACCGCTACCTTTACTCCGGTCAAAAACTCTTATAATCCAATAGTGATCATAAAAACATCTAACAATATATAACCCAATATTCCAATGGCTACACATACATCTAACTGCAAACTTCGATCCATATATAACCCAATATTCAAACAAACATCAATCACCCTAGTACTATATTAAAAATAACGCGCTTTATTTGCTCTTACAAACCAAAGTGATCACACATAAAATCCTAATAAAACACATAACAACAACACTAAAAACCAATCAAAAACACCTTAAATCTCCAAACAAAAAGCAACCCAGATCATAAAAACCAATAAAAATGAAAACTTTACCTCATTAAGTTTATCCAAGGTGACAAAAGCATTAGCTTGTTGTTTAGGTTTACCAAAAACACGCGTAAACATGATGAATCTTCAACATCTGTAAAATCAATTCATGGGTTTTGATCTTTCATCAGTCAATTGAATTCTTGCACAAAAACGCCCAATTTTTATCGTTAAATTTGAGATATAAATTTTTACATGTATATATGTATTATACTGAATTAAATTGTTGAAGCAAAAAAAAATACTGAATTAAATTGTTGGGTACCTTTGATTAAATCTGTTGTGAATGGAAGTTGGAAACTTTTGTATGATGATCAGATGAAGGAATTAAAAGTATAATGGAATTTGATTTTAATTTAGGGGTTTTACAATTGGGGGGTATAAAAGTGGGGATGTAGCGGATCAAAGAAGTTACCGGGTACCCCTACAGAACTGGAAAAATGAGTTAGGTGGAAATGTTTAGGGGAATGATTTTAAAGAAAAATAAAGACGGAAAGAATTTTGTCATACAGGTTATTTTGATTGGCGTACTGATGAGTTGGGGAGATGATGACCAGGATGATGTTGGGGAGATGATGATTTGTGGAGATGAATGATTTGGGGAGATGATGAAGAGGATGAAAGATGAAGGGGTAAAATATAAATGTGTTATAAAAGTATAAATGTGTATGGACTAAAATACCCTCGACTACAAAACAAAAATCAGACATTGACTTGGTCAAAGGACTTGTAACGAGTGAAAAACTTGAAATAGGGACCCCCAACGATGAAAAGACCCAGTTTTGTCCCATCGCGATGCGTCCTGCCAAGTTTAAGGACCGACCGTGTATTTTAGTCTATTATTTACTTAAGTTTAAATAACCAATTTAATGCTAATAAATGCATAAAGTATATTTACCATCTCTTCTACAATAAGAAAAAAAAAACAAAAACTTTATCGGATCAACTAATAGGAAAGCTTAATTTCAAAATCGATGCCTCCTATTAGCCAATTTAAAAGTCAACAATGAGTTTTTTTTCTGTCAACATTGCTTAATTTTTCGTAAAGTTAAAAAAAAAGCATAAAAATATGTGTCAAAATTGTAAAGAAAAACGTTAAAAAAAATGGGGGTTTATTTTTTAAACTTAGTGGTCAAGTTTAAAGTAATAATAAAACCGATTTTATATTTTGACATAGAAAATAACCTATAAATAATTGGTCTAAACTAACAATATAGAAACTTAAAAAGAAAAGAGAATCATCATTACCGACTCATCAAAATCCTTAAGAAAATTCTATCAAAGTCTTTTTTAGAATCGTGTAAGCATGTTAATTAATCCATTTGTCCAAGAAATTTTATTAAAAAAAGTAATTTTCATACAAATTACTATACAATACATAACAAACTGACAACATAAAAAAAAGTAATTAATACTACTCAAAACAAACTGACAATACAAAGCTGCTAAAAAATACAGCTCAAACTACTAAACTTAACATCCAAGACTAAATCCACACAACAGCTTCAAAATCCGATAGCAGGTCAACTTTTTCCCAAACACAACTCCATTGCTAAACATTCTAATGGTTTGCCTCCTTAAAAAGCCTTCTAAAGAAAAACCTAGTGGGAAAAAAACTTGAGTAAGGAAAAAGAATGCAATATTCCACATACCCAACTCAAGCAAGAAGTCATAGATAAAAATAAGTACTTTACTCTGCGTATTTTGGGTTTGAAGGTCGGATATACCCGACACAAAGAAGCTGTTGACAAGATTATTAACGACTACCACATTCCCACTTTGGATCGTATCGATGTGCGGGTTCAAGGCTGGAAAACAAGCCTACTAATCATCATAGTGATGATTATGGAGGGTGCGAGGTTCAAGCCATTTTCACTTAGTTTTTCTAGACTAATGAGGTTAGAATCTATGGTACCCATGTTAGAAAGAGATGAAATACGAAGGAATCCAACTAAGGAAAAGTAAATACCTAAAAGGATGGATTACATGGTTCACAAATTTGCTCGTATGATCAATACTGCCAAGAGACTCAAAGTGGAGAAATTTGGAAAAGGCTATGGAAAGGATGAGGATTTATTGTGGATTGAAGACAAATGCAATGATGAAGACTGTTGTATTAAGAATCTTGGCATGCATAACAAACAACGAGTCTTGGAATACTATGTAATTAGGGTACTGATGAGGAGGCGGGGGATAGGGGCGAGGAGGCGGAGTCGGACAAGGAGTAGGCGTAGGGATCAAATGTAGTATCTTTGCCCTTTGTATTAACTTTCTGACTTTAAGACATGTTAATTAAAATTTAACTTTGTAACTCGTTAGCTTAATTTCGTATCGTATCATATTGTGGAATAGTATCGTATTGTTTAGTAATTTCGTATTGTATATATTGTCGAATGGTATTGGTATTGTGAATTGGTATTGTCGAATGGTATTGTCGATTTAGGTAATGCAGGTTTTCGTCAGGTTTTTTTTTTGCCCGGAAAAAGAAAGGACGACAATGTCGTCCTTAAGTTACAAAGAACGCGTCGTCCCTATTTGTTTTGACCAAGGCTGTCAAGATCGCGATCCCGCATAGGATCGTTTTTGTCTTTGCAAGATCGAGATCGTAGGATCGGATGGCGATCCTACGATCCTACCAATTTGACATAGTTTGTAAACAAATGATAAACAAGTCAAATTGTTTTACATTTCTACTCAACGTCAAAGATAAATTCATTTAATATCCTCTTGAAAATGACAAAGTTCAAATTTCAAACAACAAAGTAATAATAAAACACAAAAAAAATCAAGATTTAATCGTTAAATTAACGATTTAGCGGAATAATATTACATAACATGAGTCCTAAATGTCTCAAAACATAAGAGTCATTTACATGATTTCAATGAAACAAACATTTCATTAGTGGCATTTCAAAACATACCATTTGATTAGTTTAATCACAATCAAGTAAAGTAAATTGAATTATGGAACACTTTAAGACTGTAATCTATTTAGAAAGTAGAGAACTATGTATAAACTATAATCTATTTAGAAAATTAAACAACAGTTGTTTGCCTATTAGACATTAGTAAAACACACGTTTGTTTTTTGGCCTAAGCAAATGATATGGACTTAACAGATATAAAAAGTTTCAAAAAAAAAAAAAAAAAAAAAAAAAAAAGGTGAACTCGGATCGCGTGACGATTCTACGATCTTACGGGCGATCCTACGATCTTACTTACGATCCTACCACATATGCGATCCTACCACGATCCTACACGATTTTAGCTAGCAAACTCGTAAACTCGTACGATCCTACGAGTTTACACGCGATCTTGACAGCCTTGGTTTTGACTGCCAACGTGTCACTGACGTGTATGATATTTTGACATTAAAATAATTGAAATATAAAACACTTAGCGACGATAATCTTGTCCCTAGTTGAACCACATAAGTATTGTCACACCCCCAAATTACATGTTTTGCAGCGGAATGGAATACCTGGGGGATGACTGTCATAGCATCAAAGTTACAGTTATATCGAATGACCTAAAGTGTCGTTTTGAAAATATCATTTGATTAAGTAAAATAATCACTGTTTACAAAACATAGTTCCCAAAAGATTTCCAATATACCAAAATGAGTTTGTTACAATCAAACGATAGTTAAGTGCATAAAATATATGTGAGACGCGTCGACACCGAGATTCTATGATAAGTCCACATGCCTGCTATAAAGTGAATGCCTTATATACCTGAGATAAAACATGCTAAAAGTGTCAACACAATGGTTGAGTGAGTTCATAGAGTTTGTCTAACATGTAAAGCTTTTAAAGAACGTTCATGCGGCAAGGCAAAGTTCTTGGTCATTCAGAATAGTCCACAAAGCAAAGGCATTGTAAATCCACTCAGTTTCAAGTTCCGCCCATACAAAACTTGCAACATGTGTGTTCACAACCCGCTGCCAAAAGTAGTATGTCTAGAAGTCAAGTACACGTTATCATAATAGTTCACAAAGCGAAGGCATTGTAAATCCACTCAGTTCCAAGTTCCGCTCACACAAAACTTGCAACCTGTGTGTTCACAACCCATTGCACAAAATATAGTGTGTCTAGCAGTCAAGTGTACGATGTCATAATAGTTCACAATATAGCACCACGTATATAATAATGTATGCCAGGAAAAGCCCCTAGAATAAATAATATGCGTCCTGTAACATAGTGAACGAGAGGTTGGCCGACCTCTAATAGCGCTATCCATACTACCTACTAATAGGAGACTAACAATGCGAATGTATGAACGGTACATCATACAACTATTAATATACAATTAAGAACACTCCGAACATGGGAGAATTTGCACTGCTCCGTACAAGGGGGACTTAGTATTGCTCCGTTCACATAGGGAGACTTTATAGTGATGCTCCGAACATGGGAGACTTTATAGTGATGCTCCGATCATGGGAGACTTTAGGTCAAGGTCATAGCACGTACGGTTCAAGGTTTTTTTAGTAACGGGTACACACAAAGGACTAACGATAGAGGTTTATTGACAGAATGAGAAAAAAAAAATGCTACATACAATGAGAAAAAATGGCAAGTTAACTACATTTTTGGGTGATTTGCCCAAATAAGAATTGAGATTTTCTCAAATTACTTTGAACAGATCGGTCATATTTCATCACAAACATAATGAAGACCGGACCCCACAATAGACTTTACAGTTTTGTATATGAGGAAACATGACCGGTCATGTTTAAAGTAATTTGAGAAAATCTCAATCCATAAAACAATTAATTTTATTTAAACTTGCTTAGTAGGATCATGTCACAAATTTACTTCAACAATCATTTTATTATAGGGGCGTTTGGTTGGGGTAATTTGAAATTCCGGAATTTGAAATTCTAGAAAATTTAAATTCTTGAGAATTTAAAATTCCGGAATTTAAAATACCTTGTTGACAGAAATTTATAAACTTTTTTTTATTTTTCAATATGAATTTCATAAATATTCTACTTAAAGTTTATAAAAAAAATTATAAAAAATTTATAAAAAACTTTTATAAAAAATTTATAAAAAAAAAGTTTATAAATAATTTATGAAAAAAGTTTATAGAAAATTTATAAAAAAAGTTTATAAAAATTTTATAAGAAATTTATAAAAAAATTTATTAAAAAAAAAGTTTATAAAAATTTATAAAAAAAAATTTATAAGAAATTTATATATAAAAAAAAAAAAAAAAAAAGTTTATAAAAAATTTATAAAAAAAGTTTATAAAAAATTTATAAAAAAAGTTTATAAAAAATTTATAAAAAAAGTTTATAAAAAATTTATAAAAAATTTATAAAAAAAGTTTATAAAAAAATATTTTATTTAAAAGTTTATAAAAAAACAATAAGAAAAAAAGTTTATAAATTTTTTTTTCAAGTAAATTAAAATTTCTCACTTTTTGGAGGCATTTTGATTCTCTTCATTTTGGCAATTCGGGGAATTGTAAATTACTTCAAATGCCTACATTTAAGTTACCAAACGGGACATTTGAAGGGAATTAAAATGCAAATGCCCCCAATATCCTTCAAATTGCCCCAACCAAACGCCCTCGGGTGTTTTCTCTACGCGTAAAGACCTATTTTGATGAAGCTGGAAGTTTTATCACACTTGTTTAGTGGTAGAGTTTGTGGTGAAAAAAGAAGCTTATATGGTGTTGAGTTAATAATAAATCGTCTACTAGTCAAACAGATACATAAGTTTATTCCGTTTTCTAACTACAAGATACAACTAAGGAATTTGTGTTCGGGATAATTATTTGTGACCATGAAAATAAAACAATATATCAATTAAATGACCGAAATGTTTGTGTTCTGGAGTTTGCAATTTTAAAAACCATGGCATTTATTATTAGGAGGTTACAAATTCTGTTTTAGTAAAAACGAGTGTGGAAACCCGCGCGATGCAGCGGGATTGGCTTCAAAAGACTTACTTTGCAGCGACATTTAAACCTTAGGGACTAATTTTGTCAGGTTGCTATAGTTAGCAATTAATTCTACAAGACTTACCTTGCAACGTCGCTTAAACCTTAGGAACTATTTTTGCCAGATTGCTATAGATTGCAATTAATGATGCAGGACTTATTTTGCAGCGCCACTTGAACCTCAAGGACTATTTTTGCCAAGTTGGAAAAGTTTGCAATTAATGCTTGCTTTGCATACGAAAGTGTACGCTTTTTAGTATATATATACAATTTATAGGCACGTGTAAATGTATAAAGGTGTCCATAGAAAATTACAAATCATTTATCTATATTACATATGAAAGGTTTACACTCATTTTTTTTGAATTCTTGAGAAAAAAGAAAAAGAAAAGGAAAGAAAAAACCTAGTTAAAGAAACTTGATGAATTAAACGTATGTAGTAAATGATGAATAATTGTACTTTGTATGTGTGTATGATATAGTTAACTAACTATGTCTATACAGTTATACATATATGCATGAGTGTACGTTTATAATATTCCTTCAAACGAGATTAATACATAGCGGTATATATATAAGAAAAAAAAAAAACGAGAATACCGGTGGATAATAACAAGATTTTATAGTGACTGATAGTTAGAGCGATATTTTCGTTTTACAAATAATATTTTGGTTAAGTGTTTTGTGTAACCAAAATATCATCATTAGTATCTGCCGCTATAAAATCCCGTTGCTATGCACGGGTACTCGTCTGGTAACATAGTTTTTAACTTATTTTGATTAAGTGTTTTGTGTAACCAAAATGTCATCATTAGTATCTGCTGCTATAAAATTTCGTTGCTATTCACGAGTACTCGTCTGGTGAAAACTATGTAGTTATCTCGGTCGAAAATCACATATCGTTCAAGGAGCGATATTTGAAATATCGGTTATCGCGGTGAGATATCGGTGAGATATCGGTTTTTTATATTATCTAAAAATTAATTAGAAAAAATTACACGTTTGGTCCCTATGGTTTGCCCAATATAACAACTTTAGTCCCTAAGTCACTTTTATTACACCACAAGTATCTAATTTTGAAACTATGCACACTTTTGGTCCCTATTTTGGATGGGCGTTAGTTAAATCCGTTAAGTATTTTGCGTTGTTAGTCCTTCGTTAATAATTTTTGCACCGTTAGTCCTTAAATTTATTTGCATAAATCGTCCTTGTGGTTAGCCCGGTCAACGGGTCGGTCAACGCCACGTGTCACCACCTGAGTGGTGCCACGTGGCATCGGGTCGGGTCGGTCAACGGGTCAAGTCGGGTCGGTCAACGGGTCGGGTCGGGTCGCCACGTGGACCAATGAGGTGGTGCCACGTGGCATTGGTAAAATATACACACAAATTGTCACGCATGGGATTCGAACCCGGGTCTTTTGTGTGGGAAGCCAAGCCTTACCCAACTGGGCTAAGCATAGCTCCAATAATGTTTCCCTAAATCAAATACATAACCCTTCCTAAAAGTTAAGGCCCAATCCAATAGTATTAAAAAGGTTCAATTTTATTTTTTGGCCTATCAATTTAAGGGGTTATATGGACTGTAAAAAAAATAAATAAATATACCGCCGGACTCGTTTTTTCTTGCTCTTTCCAATGGTATGCTCGGGGAATTTTTTTGACTTCGTTTGAACCTCGAAAAATGCGAAAATCACCATATTTTCTTTGTTTTTTCATTTTTCGAGGTCCAAACCAAGTCAAAAAAATTCACCGAGCATACCGTCGGACTCGTTTTTTCGTGCTCTTTCCAATGGTATGCTCAGGGAATTTTTTTGACTTCGTTTGAACCTCGAAAAATGCGAAAATCACCATTTTTTCTTTGTTTTTGCATTTTTCGAGGTCCAAACCCAGTCGAAAAAATTCAACGAGCATACCGTCGGACTCGTTTTTTCGTGCTCTTTCCAATGGTATGCTCGGGGAATTTTTTTTACTTCGTTTGGACCTCGAAAAATGCGAAAATCACCATTTTTTCTTTGTTTTTGCATTTTTCGAGGTCCAAACCCAGTCAAAAAAATTCACCGAGCATACCATTGGAAACAGCACGAAAAAACGAGTCCGACGGTATGCTCGGATAATTTTTTCGACTTGGTTTGGACCTCGAAAAATGCTAAAACAAAGAAAAAACGAATTTTTTCGCATTTTTCGAGGTTCGTTTGAAGTCAAAAAAATTCCCTGAGCATACCATTGGAAAGAGCACGAAAAAACGAGTCCGACGGTATATTTATTTATTTTTTTACGGTCCATATAACTCCGTAAATTAATAGACCAAAAACTAAATTGAACCTTTTTATATTATTGAATTGGGCTCTTAAATACTAAGGGTTATGTATTAAATTTAGAGAGATATACTTGAAGCTATGCTTAGCCCAGTTGGGCAAAGCTATGCTTCCCACACAAAAGACCCGAGTTCGAATACCATGCGTGACAATTTGTGTGTATATTTTACCAATGCCACGTGGCACCACTCAGGTGACCGACCCGACCCGACTTGACCCGTTGACCGACCCGACCCGACTTTACAATTTGTGTGTATATTTTACCGACCCGACTTGACCCGTTGACCGACCCGACCCGATGCCACGGGGCACCACTCAGGTGGTGACACGTGGCGTTGACCGACCCGTTGACCGGGCTAACCACAAGGACGATTTATGCAAATAACTTTAAGGACTAACGGTGCAAAAATTATTAACGAAGGACTAACAACGCAAAATACTTAACGGACTTAACTAACGCCCATCCAAAATAGGGACCAAAAGTGTGCATAGTTTCAAAATTAGATACTTGTGGTGTAATAAAAGTGACTTAGGGACTAAAGTTGTTATATTGGACAAACCATAGGGACCAAACGTGTAATTTTTTCTATTAATTATATATTTATATATATATATTAAAATCATAACAAATTAAACAAAAAAAACCATAATATAAATACCCCCTACCTTCCCACTATCTCATTTTCACTCTCTTCACTCTCTCACTACAAAACACACACACATATTCCTCCTTTCTCTCTCTCTATATTTTCCGGGCAACCCATTAGGTGAAATCCAACATTTACACCACCTATCCTAGATGATAGATCAAGGTCTCATGGTTCTATTTTCGTGCCACACGCATTTTGAAACACCTTAACGCGCCCTAGATCGAGTTTTTAAGATTCTGAAAGTAAAAAAAAATGAAAGTCAACATATCGCCATATCGTTCATCTCGCCGATTTCAAAATATCGCGAAATATCGCCGATATTATAGGATCCGATATTTTGGGGCGATATTTTGAACCGATATTTTTTTTAGGGGCGATATACGAGATCTCAATGATATATCGGCGATATATCGTCCGATTTAACTACATAGGGTGAAAAAGAATTGTATACTTTTAACATAGTTTTTAACTTATTTTGAAACTCACTCAAAGATGTGAAGTATTAAGAAAATGATTGGAATGCTTAAAAATATGACTAATTGTGTGTCTAAAATAAATGTGATAATAAGGGGTTTTTTTTTTTTTTTTTTTTTTTTTTTATCTAGCTTTTTGACTCGATATTGCAAGCTGACTAATCTCATGGCGACTACCCTTTTTAGATAGCCCGGAGTCATCACAGGTGAACCTCCGTGGCTAGGGGTGTTATTCAGGTTGACCCCGTCGGGTCAAACCGGGTCAAGCCTTAAAAAACATACCCGGACCCGACCTTGTTTAGAACTAGGGTCAACTCGGGTCGGGTCAATTCAGGTTCGGGTCAACTCGGGTCGGGTCAATCAGGTCGGTCAATTCGGGTTTGGGGTCAACCCGAGTATTTTACATTGTAAAAGTGTTGTTGAGTCGGGTTAGTCGGGTTCGGGTCGGGTCAAGGCTAAAAAAACATACCCGAACCAGACTTTGTTTAGAACTCGGGTTAATTCGGGTTGTCCCGAATATATTTTTAAACCTGATTGACCTGACCCGAATTGACTCGGGTCAGCCCGAATGACACCCTTATCCGTGGCCAATGGGGGATTAATTTTTTCCCCATGGTTCGAACCCAAAACCTCTTGGCACTTTCGTCCTAAGAGGCTAAGCCCTTACCACTGGGTCACCCTTATTGATTGTGGCAATAAGTTATTGGTTTGTGAAGAAGCGATTCCCCCTACTGTCACCAACAGAATGCAAACACATAGATTTAAACGCTAGACATGTCAGTATTATTTAGAGCTTATTCTTTACTTAATTAATAAAAATTTTATCACGCAAGCTTATTTTTAGTTGTTTAATAACAAAAGTTAAAATTAACTAATTCTTAAGCACCAAATATGTTTGTTTGTATATAGCAATCAAACAAGTTATTATCATCTAACTCGTTCTTCTTTTGCACAAATGAACAAAAGAAATTTGAGTTTATATCTATTTTTGTCATAAAACGTAATTCTGAGTTTACGTGACCTAAACTAAAATATATTCTTTAGTTGTTTGAAACTTAAAAATGTTTTTTCACAATATCTCATAAAATAAACTTTTGTCTATACAAACTTGTTTGTCTATAAAAATAAAACTTTTACTCTTAAATTATAGTCGTATTTAACAAAATATACGAAAATTTATAAGCTTATATGATCAAAGTGAGGTGCTTATTGGCTTTTACATTTTTTTAAGCTGATAGTTCTGTTTACTTTTTGGATATACTCGAATTGTATTGATATGTTACCACATTATAGAAAGATTATTTTAAAATTTATATCTTGTGTGAAATGGTGTTTAAATTAGTTGATTAAATCTGATAAGCTCGTAACTTTGGAATGTCTAAGCTCTAACTACAGTTTATGGCTTTTTTTTTTGGCCATAAGCTCTAAGGTGAAAAGCTTAGAAATGAGGTTATTGGCTTTATCAAATCTTAATATGCCGATAATCGCCTTTCCTTTAGCTTAATGATGTAGTTGATTTTTTGGTTATGTTACTACACTGTTTGATGTTTCTTAAAAGTTACAAACTGATATCTTAAAAGGGTGTTTGGGTTAGCTTATTAAACTGGATAAGCTGACACATTCTCTTGTTTGTGACTTACAAGCTTATTTACTTGACTTTATGGCATATTTAATCCCATAAATACAAGGATAAGCTTGTATATCTGACGGGATGGAATCTGCGAGAACATACATTTTATGCGCATTCATAGGGTTTTCGGCCCTTTATAAGCTTCGATCCTTTTCGGACCAGGTTCGAGCCTTATTTAGGGACTCAGGAATGAGCTTAATAGATTTTCTAAATCTCAATAAGCTCATAACCCAATGGTGTTTGTAGTAGGTTCATTTTATGGTATAAGTCGATAAGATCATGTTTTAGGGACCAGTAGCTTTTTACCTTGAGATTTTGACATTTTGTTAATGAAAATGTCTTATAATTAGGGACCGCCTGTTTTCTACTAGCTGTTTTATAGTTTGTGTTATATAATAGACTATAAATTGTTAGTTTGTTATGTATTTTAGGATGTTACCGATGTATAAACACTTAGTATGTAATCTTAGCTTACTGATGTTAATATAGTAGATTTGTTGGATATTTTACTACACTAGATGTTACTATGATTGTTGCAACTGTTTGATGTTTATTGTGAACATATACTGTAATATATATTAATATTAATAAGTTATGCTATAGGGTGTTTCGCTTTGCTTATTTTTATCAGAAATTGTAATACACTGATTTGTTTGGGGCCATTAAGCTTATTAACTTAAGCTTGTTGCTTTTTTATGGCCATAAAATCAAAAGCGATAAGCTTTGCGAGTCCAACTAAGTCAGTTTTGTTGGATTTTTCAAATTTCAGTAAGCTAGTACAAACACCTCAATGTTGTTATCGACCAAAATTTTATCCTGTTAGTTTTGTCTTGTATTTTTTTAGTGATTTGTTAGATTATTATATCTGTGTCATCTATAAAGCAAATAGGCTCATACTTGCCAACTTTGTGTCGGAAGATGACCAAATCAACAAAGGTTTAGGTAACATTACTAATGAAATAACATCTTTCATTCGTACGCCTGCCCCTTTGACATATACTTGAAATAAAACTGCGAGAACATACATTGTATGCTGCACTTAACATAAGAACCTAATTATTCCTTATGAAGTTAACTAAATCAGTATAGACAGTCAACTCACTTAAAAATGTATTTAGTTTCTTTGTATGCATCTCCCAAACTTGATTGTTCTTGTACTCTTTCATTACTTTGTGTGGAATATAATCCAACATTACTAAGTTTTGTGCGCATTTAGGATGCTCTATACATTATGCTCCACAACTACGATGCATTATGCAAACATTACTAAAGTAATCATAACAAATTTGTGACACAGTTTACTACTATGGTCTCAAGCTTATAGATTTTGGAAAACGGATCAGAATGTTGTTCTTAAAGATGTTGCAAGTGGGCAATGTACTTACTTCACTCCACTACACTCCTATCCATAAAACATAAGGTAGGAGGGGGTACGGGGCTTCAGCGGCAAACCCACACTCATTTCCTTCCCAGTGGCAAACTAAGCTAAAACTAGCGGCAAGTGTGGTTTTCTTATTTTTCGTGTAACATCAACCATGAGTGTGTTAGGACAGAGGGTGTGGAAGAACTTTTGCCAAATTTGTCTTCTGCTGATGTCAACTTCTTCCATTTCTCTTACCTTGCCAGACTAGTTTGCAGCACTTTTCTCCTTTTAATTTGAATAACTTTCCTAAAAAACACACAAACACATGGGAAGGGCTGTGGTTGCCACTGGAAAATGTGTTAACCGTGTTGTGTTTCATCTAGTTAGTTAGATAGACTAAAAATGTATTAAAGATACAGTTGCAATTGAGGTCGGCTCGACTAAGGTTTAAATAAGGCTCGAACCCAGTCCGAAAAGCTCGGTTTATATATATACTTACGTATATGAAAGTTCAAAAAGCTCGACCCATTTGCAACAGAGCGAAAAGTAAACGCCACGCAGATAGCTTTAAAGGGCCGAAAACCAAACTAACATAACTAAGGGCCTAAATGTGAAGCCCAAAATATAAAATACTAATAAGGAGCCCAAAAGTGAATGCACTCATTTCCGGCTCATCTATTCTGCTAGCGTTTGTCTCTTCATCAACGATTTAATCTGTTTGATTCTCCTGTATCAAAACAATTCAAACTAAAATTTGGGTTTAATTTTCAAAATTGGACTTGTGCTGCACTTCTTTTATCATAAACTTATTTTGGTTGCTGTTTGTTTATACCAGCTATATTTTTTAGTATTACTAGTTGCAGTTTGCCCTAGCCTAGCAAAGCAAATTAGACTTTTGTTCAATTGGATTATTATTATTCATAGTCTGCAAGAACTAGTAGGCCCTAAAAATATCATAGCATCATCATTTTTGTGATTGATTCTATTTTGTGTTCTGGCGCGTTTGTGAGCCACAATGATCTGCATTTTAGTATGTTTTCACTCAGGATAATAAGTTGCGTCACTTCAGTTAGCTTGTTAGTTCTACTGCATATCACTCATGTTGCGAAGTAAAACCTTATGTTGTACAAACTCTGCAGTGTGCGTGATTGCCGCAAGAAGCCATAAAGTCAAATGTGAAATTCCATGAAACTATCATATGTGCCTTTATCCAACCCCCCCCCCCCCCCCCCCCAACCCACAAATAAGAATGAAAACATGACTGATGTTTTGTGGTGTTACTGGTGTGTAATAAATCAGCATCACAAATTTTACAATAGTGTTTTCAGTTGGGGTATTATGTTTTGCAGATACTTTTGCTGGGTTTCGGCATGGTGATGTGTCTTTTACAGCTTTGCAAAATCTAGATGGTTTGGAAATTGGAACTCTGAAGCTAACGCATTATTGGATTTCATATAAATTCCGAACTTAAATGGAATAGTCTTGTATTTTATATTGATTGCAAAGTGCTAATGTGTTAGTTTCTTGTATGAACAAGGTTCTGACTTGTATGATGTACTTGTAGCTTGTAATTTATCTGCCTGCTATAGCTGTAAATGTGTTTGTTGGTTCTTATGTGTATGATGTAAAAACGTATTAGTATGATTATTGATTTTATTAGTCTAATATTCTAATATTGTTATGAATTATGATCATGTTCGATACCAGTATTTCTTTTGAAATAAAAATGCTCAAACAAGCTACATTCTCTGCGAGAGTGGCTTAGAAAGATAAAGGAGCACAAACAAGGGTTGTTTAAAAATGATGCACTAATATTTTATATAACATTATTTCAACAACTTTGTAAAATATGTCTAAATACCACTAACATATGAAAACAATATGAGTTTATAGGTATCAAATGATAGTTTCATTCCTAAACTTAGTAACCAAACATTTGCAATGATATTGTGATTGATGCATTCCAATAGTGATGTACCAAACGCTCCTTTAAGCTCTGGTACCAAAAATCTAAAACTTAAACATGTTAATTTAATCTTTATATACAAAAAGAAAACAAATAAGTAAAGTTTGATTATTGTTTAATTCTTGAACTTTTAACATTTTTGGTTTCAAACATCTAGATTTTTTTTCGCAACAACTACAAATTGAACCAGTAATTGTTGCACCAGAACTACAAATTCGCAAGTATAGTTATTTACCACTATATCGATTTGGACAATCTCACAAAAATTATCATTTTTGCACGAATTTTGAAAGTTGAATATCATTTTTGGTAATTTTAATAATGCGTTACATTAATTGAGAATTGGTCTAATGAGATATTGTCAAAAAATATAAAATATGGTAAAAACTTTCGCAAGAGTTCTAAATGTTATATGTAATGTTCAAGATTATTTTAAAGAGAAAATTAGCTATATAAATTTTTTATATGGATTTTATGTATCACACTTTAGATGTAAATTCTTCATCCCCTTCACAGTAACTCAGTAACTCATCATTTATTAGTTACAAAGTTGTCTACTTTTATTATAAATAGGGGTGTAATCGAGTCGAGTCGAGCCGAGTTCGAGCTCGACAAGGCTTGAGCTTGGCTTGAAACAAAAATGGTAGGCTTAAGCTTGGCTTGAATCACCCGGGCTTGAGCTTGGCTTGAATAGGTTTCGAGCAAAGCTTGAGCTTGGCTTGAAAAGCTTGAATATATACAAAAATATTGTATTTGATAGAGAAAGTCATCAAAATATATGTATTTATATATAAAGTAATATAAACTAAAAACACATTTGAAAACCAAATTAAATTAATTTACTAGTAATAATAACATTTTCGTACTAAGTCCAACATTAGAATGAAACATAAGCCAAAGTACTAATTAATGTTGTCATCGATATACTAAGTATAAACAAAAGCTAAAATTATCTAATAGTATATATTTTGGTCTATTAATATTCACGATTCATAACTAGAAACTTGTATTTGCTTTTAGAAATAAAGCAAGTAAGCCAAAGTACTAATTAATGGTCTAAGATATCGATGTTAAAAAATAATTACAACTTTATTTACCATATAAAAGTCCTTCAAAAGTATATTAAATAATTATTTATGAAGTAAATCCTTATAATTAGAATAATATTCAAATTAGCCCTTAGTTATTTATATAAATTTAATATAAAAAGATATATATATATATACTAAGGCTTGATAAAAGCTCGAGCCAAGCTATCAAAAGCTTGAGCTTGGCTTGTTATATGTTTCGAGCCAATTTATTGGGATTGAGCTTGGGCTTGAGCTTGATAAAAGATTGGCTTGATCGAGTCAAGCTCAAGCTCGAGCTCGAGTTCGAGTTGCTTGATAAAAACTTGACTTGATTACAGCCCTACTAGTTTTATACATTATTTACTTAAGTATAATTAACTAATTTAAATGCTAATAAATGTATAAAGTCTTTGTACCATCTCTTATCATGATAAAGGAAAGGTAAAAAAACTAAAAATTTATTGCATCAGTTAATAGAAGAGCTTAATTTCAAAATAAATGCCTTCTATTAGCCAAAATAAATGCCTTCTATTAGCCAATTGAGTTTTTTTTGTCAATATTGCTTAATTTTCCGTACAAATAAATGTGTCAAATTTGTAAAGAAAAAAGTAAAAAAAATTAGAAGGTTGTTTTTGAAACTTTAGTGATTAAGCTTAAAGTATTAGAAAAATCGATTTTATAATTTGACATAGAAAATAACCTATCTAACTGCCAACGGAACAGTTGTGCTGGACGGGACTTATGGTGGGTTTCCAGTCAAGGTAAAACGAGTCCCGATCATCGAGAACAAAAAAGAGGAGTTCCATAACTTGATGTCCCGCCATAGGATGTTATGCTGGCACCCGAATATCGTAACCGTATATCAAGTCCAAGACAATGACAAGTATCACCAAATTGCATTAGAAAAATGTCCCTACAACTTAGAGCAATATCTAGAGTCAAGCCCCGCGCGAATGTCAAAGCCAGATTCTAAACCGACACATATCTTCGAGTATAATTTATATAAGTTGTTTGCTTTATATTTTTCTTTTTTAAAATTTCCTACAAAATTATATAATCACATGTCAAACAGCAAAACGAATGCGTGGTTGCTTTTTCGGTTTCTCAAACGCCCTGAAGAGCAGTACTTAATCGCTTTCGCTTGATCATTGCTCTAAACTCATAAGCATCCTTCACCATAACGGTTTTCATCATCGGTTTTGGTTTTGATGTTTTTATCGAACAAGGTTTTGTTGGTTTTGTTAGGGTATTGTTAACGTTCTGATTTGGTTTTGATGTTTTTATCGAACGTTTTTGTTAGGGTATTGTTACATAGGAATGAATAATGTGGTACGTCCAATATTTATTATGATTAGGAACCGCCTTGGAGAGGAGTATTTACAAAAATTATTTACCCAAAAGCCCTTGTTTAAGTCGATGAATAAACCACCGGATTAAACTTATTATTATTTTTGAAAATTAATTATTCGTCTACAGTTACCATATACTCCCTCCGTCTCAAATTTATTGTTAGGAGACAAAAAACACAAAGTTTAATAAAAGTGGGGCCACTACAATTTTAAACCACACAAATAGAATATTCCCTCACAAAATTACCTTTTTATTACTAAAAATGGAAGGTGGACAATCATTTTGAGACAACCCAAAAAGGAAATATGGACAATAGATTTGAGACGGAGGGAGTATTAACATTCTCAAATATTTGTTATTATTTTTATTTTATTTAGTTGTGGAATTCTTATTATTTATGTTGTCTAGACAAACAATGAAGAGTAATGATAGCGCAATCCCAAGCACCTCCAAAAACTACATCAACTAAACTAGAATAAAATTAAGCAACAAGCTCAGCCTCTTTGTGGGTTTCAATAACAACATCACTAATAGGATAAGCAACACAAGTAAGCACCCACCCGGCATTCATTTGCTCCTCCTCCAAGAAGTTCCCATCCAACTGGTTAACACTGCCCGACTTTACTTTCCCAGCACACGAAGAGCAAGCTCCTGACTTGCAAGAATAAGGTAACTCAAGTCCTGCTGCATCAGAGGCTTGGTCAATGATATAGACGTCATTCGGGCATTCAAACTCCTTAGTTCCATCTGGGGTTATGAGGGTCACCTTGTAGCTTGCCATCATCGTTGCTCCACTACGTGTGCTGGATTTTAGTCCGAACAGGGATCTGGTCCGGTTTGATAACAAGCGTGAGTGCATGCTCTTGTTGGGTTGGTGGTAAAGGAAAGAGGTGTTGAAAATGGTGCTAGAGAGTGAAGCCATTGTGGTAGTTGTGGTCCTGGAAGAAAGTAAAGGCAGAAAGATTGTTGTGTGGTGCAACTATGATTTATCTATTCAGACATGCCCACTATTTTTATCCCTATAGATGAGGTGGGGCAGAAAAGCATTTCATATAGGGTTATTATACAAAAAAGTCACTAAAGTTTGCGAGAAATTTGTCCTAAGTCACTAAAGTTTAAAAGTTGTCATTCAGGTTACTCAACGTTAAAAAGCAAACATGTTTATAATTTCAGCGATTTATACGTTTATTTTTTTTATATGTTAAATAACAAAAATGTCATGTCTTTACAGGTTCAGTAACATCGATGACAACTTTCATAAGTTCAGTAACATGGTTGACAACTTTCATAAGTTGAGTAACCTGAATGACAACTTTTAAACTTTAATGACTTAGGACAAATTTCCTTCAAACTTTAATGACTTTTTTGTATAATAACTCTTTCATATACTACTTTGTCAACATCTAGACTAAAAAACAAACCAGCTCTGGAAACTAAATTATACTAATCTCTATATAATGTTTGAATTAAGCCATGCATGCCCACTTATATCATAATCTATACTACTTTATAAAGTGTTTACGACTTTCTAAATAAAGAAGTCTTAAAATTTTTAAGACCAAAAACATTTTTTTAATAGGAAATTAATAAGTCATTAGTTAATGTTATTCACCATAGCTTCCATGACAATTTTCATAAATAAAAAGTGGCATCCCTTCAAATATTTATACAATCCATTAATACAGTCAAATATTTATATAGTCCATTAATACGGTCAAATATTTATACAGTTCATTAAGTGTCGACTTGTAATATCCCAAACCTCAATAGTATATAAGCCAACCTAAAAACACTAATACGAAACACACACTCTCTTTTTTTTAGACCCAATAACATGTTGGTTGTGTGTTATGAGAGAGGGTGTTTTAGTTATTGGTGTGTTATTGGGAGGTGAATGATGTGACGCTGAGGTGACATACCAATAACGTGTTATCCGTCATTGTGATACCTTGTGCTCTAAGACCACTATCAACCGTGACGACGTATCTCTTTTTGTGTCTGTTGTGTCAGATCAGCACCACATCAACACTTCCCAAACTGACCATGTCACCCCGTTGGCACCCGTCTAAGTTTATTATCTAGTGTAATGTAAAAATAAAGTTATTTTTTTTAATCCTGTGCTATCACATCAGAGTGTACTATTAGGGTGCCCACTAGGGACCAATCAAAATGATGCATAAATTTGTCCAATAAAATTGATCTGCTTTGTTGCACGAAATATGCTAAAACAGCGCGTAACCCCAGATTATTGCAATTTGGGCCCAGATGTCCCACTCTATTGGGCTCTGATAAATATTTATTTCTGTGCTTCGATACTCTTCTATGCTTGATGACATAATTCAACCATTCATTTATGATCGAATGCACCAAAATAAGCAATGCAAATTTAGTTTGTTTTTGTACTTCAAATTTTGTAGATAGTTTCATATCGAGTAAAACGTGACAAGTCATAAGCGTATAAATTAATATATTTGTTAAACTTTTAGAAATGGTTAACTAAACCCACCCTTCATCACTATACATTCCTACCATCAAACTCCAATAGTGGTTAACATCGAACTTACCAAACAAACATAGCCATCTTAAACAAAAACATACCCCACAACACATACACACACAAATCGCCAAAATTTGGTTCGGTGAAGCTGAATCTCCAAATTTGGTCGACCATGTGCGGTCAATGAAGGGTGTAATGGTTGTTGCCGCATGGTTAAGTGTGGTTGACGCATTGTCATTAAACCGCTACGCACAGACTTATAGCTGTTATTAGTACATATGAATAATTAGAATTTCATTTTTACGTGATGCTTGGTGTAGGTAATCTAGGTATGAATTTCATTTAACTTAATTCCAACGTTAATATGAACTTACAAAAAGTGTGAGTGAATTGTATATGGTTACTAAAGTTTCCAAGTTTAAACATGGTGTATGTTTAAAACTTAAATATACTCCTACTAACTATTCTCTCCGTTTGATGATAAATGTCTATTTTTAAAACATTGCACAAAGTTTTAAAAATAACCATTAGCTACGTTCTCCAATAATTGAAATATTATTTTGACGTATTAAAGTCTCACTTAATTGGTTGATATATAAATAAGAAACTTGTTTTTAGACAAAAATAAACAAATAAAACGGAAAAAGTAAGACTAAGTGTGATGGTGGCCACACGCGACTACGGCCTCCATTGTTATATCAGCGTCAATTTAAATTTCTTTCTCAACAACATTTTTTATGACCAACTTAGTGTAATAAGGCGATCGCAGTCATTAGAGATGGCAAAAAAATCCGTACCCGATGGGGACCCGATCCCCAAACCCGATTTGCCTGAGGCATCCTCGAGTTAACCGGTGATGGGGACGGGGATGGTGAATCCCCGAAATATGTAACCGAGTATGGGGCGGGGATGGGGATAACATAAATGCCCGAACCCGAACCCGATCCTGACTCAGATCTTTCTAGTGTATAAGTATTTAAAATTCATGTGTTATATCCATACTCGATTAACTTGTTTATGTAAAAGTAGATATGTTTATGAGTATCGACGTGTATATTTTTTTATCGAAAGGCAGTATCGATGTGTATATTTAATATTTATATGCATATGTGATTTTATACTTGTTGATCATCAAACACCTTTTGAATTAGAAGTATAAACACCAATTGTATATTACATAACTATTTTGTCTGGATACACACATATGGTACACAATGTTTTTATATTATGCGATGTTACAATGTTTACGATGCTTTAAAGTTGAATTGAAATTGAAAATAATCTAACCATGTGCGATGTACGTTTGTTGAGATGCTTTATGAGTCAAAATTCTTTATATATGCGACGAGTTGGTGAAATTTTTATGTTATTTTATAAAGGTGAAAAATCCCCGAATCCCCACGGGGATCCCGATCCCCAATGGAGATGGGGATGGGGATGTAAAGCAAACCCCGACATTCCCCGCCCCGTTGCCATCCCTAGTGGTCACCATAAAAAACATATCCCACATAAACACAAATATACCCCATAAAAATCATTTAATAAAAAACACTAACACACAAAATAACTCATATGACCTGGATATTCAGTCGATCAAATCGTCTCACTTTCCTATGAGACACGTCTTTGGTGGTCTCCGTAACAAATAGGACATGTCCATTTGTTGGTTGATCGACTCGCGACCATCCATTACAGATGGTCCACCCCAATGTTTAAAATCCGTGTATACCCGACCGGTTGAATCGGTTAGGAGACTGGGACGGATGTGACCGGGTTTTTGCTTATGCTTATTTGAGAACCGCATTTAATCGGTGATTTGTCATTGACATGGGTCAACTCAGTTTGATAAGCCCGGCTGGGTCACAACATTTTTTTTTTAAACAACAAAAACCTTTTTTTTCTTTAAAACTAACAAAATTATTTTGTCATTTCATTTTCACTAAACTCAAAATTTGTGTTAGGTTTCGTTCTATATTTGTATGGACAAACAATTTATAGTTAAAGTGATGGTGACCGTAGTGATTATGTTTGATGAAAAAACAAATAAGAGTTATAACTTATGTTGGTATTAACGAGCAAGTTTGCCCGCGCGTTGCTGCGGGGCGATTGTGTTTGTGGTTATTACAATTATGTTAACGTTTTTTGGAGTAAGAACTTATTTTATCAATAGGAACAAAGAGCCAACATGTGAGTCCAAAGTAAGAATTGTCACCAAAGGAAAAAAACACAATGGTGAAAATAACTAAGAATTGTCACCAAAGGAAAAAAACACAATGGTGAAAATAACTAAACAGTTCTTGGTATAAAAGTACTAAACTCCATCCAAAGGCAATCTAGGTGTTCTGATTAAATGCATAAGAGGTTGTACTAAAAAGATGCTTGAATAATTGTACTTTGGAAATGATACAATTGTAAGAGTATGCATTGTGTACTTGGAGCAATGTATCCATATGATCCAGCAATAGTAGACATGCCCTCCGAAGCGCCAGTAGCATTTTTCATGAACTTAGCCAGCCCAAAATCAGCAACATGAGCTTCATAATCCGAATCCAACAGTGTGTTATTCGATTTCACATCTCGATGGATGATATACGGGGAGCAATCATGGTGGAGCTAACACAATCCCTTAGCAGACTCCACGGCTATTTTATATCAAGTTTCCCATAGCAAATGTCCACCTTTTGATCCATGCAAAGTCTCGCCTAAACTTCCATGAGACATGTACTCGTAAAGAAGCAGGTTGTTTTCTCAATTTGACACATATCCAAGTAATCTCACGATGTTCCGGTTCTTGATCTTTCCAAATGTTTTGATCTCAGCATCAAATCCATGGTTTCTTCCCATTAAGCGTTTAATTGCAACATCGACACCATTTGGCATTGAGCCACGGTACACGATCCCAGCACCACCTTGTTTTAGTACCATAACCTACAACAGTATGATCACATTGTTTTTAAATAGTTGTTTGAATACGCTAATGGTGAAAATACAAAACCACTGCTATACTTGATGAGCTCTACCATAAGAGGTTATATTAAATGGTTACAGCAGCCCCTGAACACCCATTTATACCACCCAAAACTCGTTACAAAAACAACTGGGATACTAATTTGTTGCTGTTGTTTTATAGCAGGCCAAAAAATAACCTAAAATCCTACTAAAAGGCATCTAAACATCCGTTAAAAATGACCCAGTTTACCCCTTTACTGTTGCTATTTCACAGCAGTACGGAACACACGGTTTTTCTGTTTTCAAAATCAATAGTATTACCTAAACATTTTTTGACCGACGTTGAAACGCGTTATATGATATTTTATAACCTTTTTTTTTGCAAAACATTCACACTCACCTTTTTTGTAAAACACGCACCTTTTTTATAAACGTTAGAAAAATAGTCTATATATAAAATGTTTGATTACCGTTTCGTCGTGCTTTCGTCCAAGAGTGTATTCTGAAGGTTCAAATCTTTTTCTTTCGGGAGTCTTCTTGACCATATAATTCATTCCATTGAAATAACTTGTTCATATTTTCAGATTATGATGACAGCCTGCGCATACATACCTGAAAGTTCCAATCTGCGTATTAATTTCTGTTTTACTACAAATTTATAAAAAGTGTGCTGATGCTAAATAAGTTTTTGAAAATAACTCATGCCAAGCAAATGAAAAATACTCTTGATTAAATCTCTTAAATACCACCATTTCTGCAATATCAATTGAATCATAAAATACCATCATTTCTGCAATATCAATTGAATCACAAATTTATAAAAAGTGTGCTGATGCTAGAACGTTCAAAATCTATTGAAGATTTATTAAATGATTAAACCTCTTAAATCGGTCCTGGCTCTTCGAACATTTGACATTAAGAATTACATTAGTGCAAAACTTCATACCAAAAGAGTCAAACGGGTCAGATCGGGTGTGTTAACTTAAAATACTCTTGTCCTAAAAAAAGATCTCTTAAAACCAAAATATATACCCAATGTTGATACCAAAAGGGTCAAACGGGTCACGTCGAGTGTGCTATGCGGTTTCGACTTTTGTTTCATTAGCCCATTTTTTAAAATAAAAGTATTATATTAAACAGACAATCCTAAAACTTAAAATACTCTTGGCCTAAAAAAAGATCTCTTAAAATAAAAGTATATTAAACATACAATCCTAAAGATACACAACATACTCGATTCAAGCTCAGTTTAAACTTATGAGCTTATGCGGTTTCGACTTTTGTTTCATTAGCCCATTTTTTGGCCTATTTTGAAACTTGTGAGTTGTGACCTTCGTTATATCATAATTGTTAGACTACAGTTTGTATGGGCCAAGGCCCAAAGCATCTTTGGTTAGGGTTTGTTCCCTATAAGCTTATATAAGCCCATAAGTTTCTACTGAGCTAAAATAAAGGCATGGATTTATAAAAGGGTAACATTTTCGATTTAATTTCCAGACCTTTAACCACAATATGATCTTAGAAGTAGCATTTATATAGTGACTTGCGAGCTGTAAAATCAATATGTATGAGTGGTGAATATATAAAGAGTATCTGAAAAGAAATAGATAAGTGGTGAAGATGTAAAACTACGAAATTTGAGCATCATCACGTACCTCTTTGTTCTTTCTCCTTTCAGGCATAAGATCAACATCCTACAACATGATAATTTAGCGTTATTATAACAAAACGCAAAAGTATACACCAACTTCAGTTAAGGGAGATTTACGTTTACCTTCGTGCTCTTTGGAGTTCAAGTAAGATGTTAACTAAATCTTGGCTTTCATCACTTCCACTGCCGCCATTTCCTTCGCTACAAAAAAGAAATTTGCAATATGTACTCAGAATCTAACGATCCCATCCCTTAAAAAAACTAAGAATTACTCATCAGAGTTTAATTCAAACTAAAACAAACATGTACCAGGTCAACCAAACCCACCTGACCCATTTTGACCGAAAGACAATTATTTATATTTTTGAAGTCACCTAATTTGACCCAAGCAAATTTTACCTGTTCTCGACCCAACCTGAGCTTGTTAAATGGTATTTGTATTTTCTCATTTGTTTTCGACCCAATCCAATCTTGTGAACAGGTAGCCATGGCTAAGTGATTTCAAATTTACCTTGTTCTTCGACCTCCTCTTTCGTAGACCAGCAATTTGAGTGCACCTCTTTCGTTGACCTGCACGAAAAATTTATTTCAGATTAAGCTTTTTCATTAGGTTTAGTTTATACCACTGTTGCTGTGGGAATGCTCACCCACGGTAGGGTTTGTAGACTTGTTCTTTGTAATTTTTTTACCTGCATATATTGAATGTGGCATAATGAATCGTATTTCATAAAAACAAAATGTATCTAGGATAATGGGTTCTACATTAGTGCTGAAATTATATTATTAAATTGGAATCAGCAAAGACATTTTAGAATTAATAACTCCGGTCCCCTAATTATAAAAACATTTTATCTCATTAAAAGTGCTTATTTCCTTTTAGAAAACAAAATAGGCAAATAAGCAATCCAAACACCATTTAAAATGGTCAACTAACAAAATTGTCATTATCAACACGTGGTCTACCTGATTATGTGGTTATGGCCTTGTCACAACCGTATATACAATTTCATCCCACAGTAGCATTTAATCAAACACTTTATGGGCATCCTCCAACTTGCCACCAAATAACTTATAAGTATAGATGATGTAACAATCATACTTACAACAAATAAAGTGAGAGAAATTTGATATAAGAGATGTATAAAATTAGCATACCATAACATAAAATTGTGTCAGCAGCTAGTTGATAACAACCTCACTATCCTTTAACGCAACCTCACCTACCGGTAAATAGGACACAATCATAAAAGAATGCGGCCTGCAAAATTAGACATGTTGTGGAGGTAGCTAATTTTGATTGCAGAGGGTGTGTGTGTATGTATGTGTGTTTTTAAGACGTTTTTGGACTTGCTTTTTTGGGTTTTTTTTCTCTCTCAATGGTTTTTTGGTTCTACTTCTATGTGTTCTTGATTGATAAAGGTAGAATGAGAGACCAAGTATGATCAAGAAACTTCCAATGCAGATTTCCCATGCCAAAGTACAGTTTTGGTTTACAGTTGTATGGTTGATGTTGCATAGTACAGGCTATAGGTCGTTAATGACGATTTCTTTTGTGTTACAGTGTCATTACGTGAAAACGGGCTTTAACAGTAAAAGTCCCAACTACTTTAAACCAATCACAATGTGCCAAAGCCTCCACTAAAACACTGTTGGACCTATTCACATTGTTAATCACATTTGCTGAACCAATAACATGAAAACTTAAGAAATAACGGACCACCTAAGATTTTTCAAATTGCCCCGTTCAAAAATCATATTTAGTATATACTAGCGGGTTAACCCGCGCGTTGCGGCGGGAGTGCGTTGCCCTCGATCTTATTTATGGGAATGAATTTGCTAAAGTTTTTTTTTTTTTTTTTTTTTTTTTTTTGGACTAAATTTGCAAAAGATTGATAACGGGGGACTAACGGTACGTTTCACAGCTAATTTGAGGGGCTGAAAGTGTAAATAGCGAATGAACAGTACGTGCACTATTCCAAACTATGCGTGCACTGTAGCAAACACTGTTTTGCACTGTAGCAGTGGGATTTTCATTTTTAGTCCCTGAAACTAACGGGCTGTTGCAACGTTAGTCCTTAGGGACTAACGGTGAAAAAAAGGGTAACCTCAAGGGCTGTTTTTGCTTAATATTTGCACAGAAATAGTCCCTCAAGTTATTGTTGCGTTTCAAATTTAATCCTCAAATGTTAGTTAACGGACGTTAAGGACTAACTTTGCAATTGAGCAGTAACCTCAGGGGCTAAAAGTGCCAAAGCTGAAAGTTGTGTGTGCACTGTAGCTACAGTGAAACGGAATGTGTTTTAGTATATATAATAATTTGCTTGATTTAAAAATTCATTAAAAAAGATAAGATTTTAAAAACATCATACAGTTATCATATTACTATTGTAGATATGTAAATTCAAGACTAAAAGCCAATAGAGTTATATTATTTTTATCGGTTCAATTGAATGCAATATCAAAATTGGACAAAATAACTACAATATCATAGATATTATGAAAAGTATGTATATACGTAAAACTGTTTCGACCCAGCAGTTAAACCAGTTGAACCGATAACCCAATAAACCGAAAATTCAAACTAATCAACTAAAAAACAGAATTTTATAGCATTGGTTCGACTCATTTAATCAAATATGATAAATAAAGCCGGAGCTATTCCTTGTAGGGTGGACAATAGCTGTTGCCAAAAGACACCATGAGTCAAGGTGTTCCCGCCAATCTACACCTTTTGTATTTAAAAGAAAGACACACTTCCAACCCTAGCCACCATCACTTATCACTCACTCACTCACTCTCTTTCTTTCATGTAGTACAACCAAACCATGAAGAAGCTTTACAAAAAAAACAGCAGTGTCCACCCACTAATCTCCGACCACCATCTTTCACTTCTACCAGCAGCCATTTTCACTCTCACTCTATCCCTCTCCCAACAAGACAAACAAGTCCTAGCTTACCTCCTTTCATCTTCTTCATCCTCAAACAACAAGAACAAGAAAAACAAACCAACAGCAGCAGACCACCCTCCTGTCTTCACCTGCAAATGCTTCACCTGTTACATGAGCTACTGGTCCCTCTGGGACTCTTCACCAAACCGCCACCTCATTCATCACATCATTGATGCTTTTGAAGATACTTTGCTTCTTCATAAAAACAAGACTAAAAAGGATAGAAAAAAGAAAGTACCATCTTTTGTTCATATTAGTAATACTACTAGTAATGAAGAAGAAGAAAGTATTGCAACTGAGTTTGACCCAGTGGTGGCTGACTGTGAAGAGAAAGAAGAAGAACAACAACAAGAACAAGAACAAGGGTCTGTCAGGAAACTTGTTAACTTTCTTGGTGAGAGGATTTGGAGTGTTTGGACATGAGGTTTACCTTTCATTTTTGGTTTGTAAAAAAAATGTTAGCCTTTTTTACAATGTAAAAAAATGCTATGCTTTGATTTGATGCTCAATGGTGGTGTCATTTTGAGTTACTTTGCTCATTACTTATTTTAGAAAGTTGCTCACTAATTTATCTGCAACATGTTTAACTTATTAAACATAGTTTAAGATTGATGCCAATACTTGGGGAAAATAGCTAAATGTGTTAGTAGTATTTAGTACAGTAAGTAGTAACATAACAAACACTTGACAAAATATGTCAAATTGCAATACACAATCATGCATTACCATACTATTTCTGATTGAGAAAATGATAAATAACATTGATTGTTAATAGTGATCATGAAGTGTAAAATGACGTTAAAGCTAAACGCTGATCTTCAAATATCATTCAGTAAGTGACTTTTAAAACGCAGAAAACGCTAAAATGATCATTGCCAAACAAACTTTCGACTTCAAACACTACTAAACATGTTTAAAAGCTACTTGGCTTAGTAAAACATTGTAATGTACTACTTTAAGGCCTGTCTTACATGTGTTGAAGTTTTGGTCTCGTATTCAAAAGAGCCACAACTCTTGGGATGCTACCTAAAAGGGAATTGAATGATTGATCGGAAAACTAGGTGTAATGGTCATCAAAACCCGTCACTTTCACGTCAGCGTCGCATCACCATTCAACATACCATCATTACACAGGGACGGAATCATGACACAATTTGACCAGGTGCATAACGACAAATTATACAAAACTTGGAACATTTGTTTTTGGACCAGGTGCATTTAAGAATAATAAAGGTTTTTTACAAAAATTAACACTATGCCGCAAAATTTCATGGGTGTTCTGGGACACCCGAGGACCCACCCTGGTTCTGTCCCTGTCATTACACCCGACCTAATGTATGCAAATTTATTATAAAGTGTCATGCTAAGTTTAGAATTACAGATTCTATACACTAAATTGATCACTTTATTTTTGTGAAGTATAAACACAACACACATTACTCGGTGTTATCTTGACGCATTTAAAAACAGTCTAGTCAAACTTATAATTAAAATACTAATGCATTTGTCCAATAAACATTTTTGTACAACCAAATAGGCAAATTCAATAATTTTAATATTTTATATTCCCAATGAGCAATTATTGTTAAAAGAAATGAAAACAAAGAGGCATCTACTTTATCTAGACAAACTGCGTAAATCCCTAAACTTTTGACATGCGACTTAGAAACCCAAGTCTTTGTTACTTTGTCACATCTTTTTGTTTTCTTACCAAATTGCCCTTGTCCTTATTTTAACAATGGGGATAATAATTAACTTGTGGCTAGGGCCCAGGGGTGTTAATCGGGTCGAGTTGGTCGGGTTCGGGTTATTCGGGTCGGGTCGAAGTCGGGTCAAGGCTAAAAATATAATACCTGAACCCGACTCTATTTGAACTCGAGTTGGTCGGGTTTATGTCAAATCGGGTCGGGTCATGCCGGGTAGGGTCAAGTCGGGTTTAGGTCGGTGCCATTTATATAATCCCATAATTTAATTTCTTAAATTTAGTAGTTAAAATCTTAAATAAATAAAAGGCACATGTATAAATCACATAATTTGTTTGTTACATTTGTTTGTTACCATTAGCAGGCTTGTTGCAAATTTGCAATTAGCAAATGTATAAAAATTAAAGAACTACAAATGGAATGCAGATTGTAAGTTGTAACCATGCAAATGCATGCAACCATGCATGGTAACAAGCGAACAATGCTATGAAGTGTATTTATAACTAGTTATCAAATGAAAAATTATAAGTAGCATTTTTGTTGGAGACTTGCAGCAGTAGTCTCATTGCAGACTTGCTAGCTTTGCAAGTTGCAAGTTGCAAGTTATGCAAATACTACAAATTGTATCATTCAAATAACAAGTTCACATAATAACAGTTGCATATATTAGACTTTTTGGTCACAAAATTACAACAGTAGGCAACGTTTAATGATTTAGCTTAGGCTTTTCAATTGAATAAAGATTAAGCAACATTTATTCGAATATTTTAAAAAAAAAAAAAAAAAACAAAAAAAAAAACAAAAAAACAAAACTCGGGTTAGTCGGGTTGACCCGAACCCGAATAGCCAAAGTATTTGAACCCGATACCCGACCTTATTTCGTATTTGGGTTAATCGGGTTGACCCGATTGACCCGAGTTCGATTTTGAACCCGACTAACCCGACCCGAGTATTCTTATTCGGGTTCGGGTCCGGGTCGGGTCCGAGTTGGGTCGGGATTTATGACACCCCTACTTGTGGCCATTGACAAGGCTACATAAAGCATGGGCAATGTGGGGATTTCGATTTAACCAAAAACAGAGGGTGAAAATTATGGTGTTTACCATTTACTAGGGTAAAAACCCTTTAAAAAAAAAAAAAAAAAAAAAAAAGAAAAAAAATTGTTATGGTGTTTATAGATTTTATTTATATATATTTTTTTAAAATGGCTAGTTAGTAGTTAGTGGTTCGAGTCGTGCAGTGACATTCAAGCGGGCAATATGCATTCCTCGAACTTTCGCTTTTGGGAATAAACCCCACTCCATTTTTTCGCTTCACCTAAAAGATAAACCCTATTAGCAAGCCTCGAACCCGATACCTCTAACTTTAACTGATATTTATTCATTTGACTATAAATATATCGTATTACAATTATCTCTTGGTTCATAATTTTACCATGCCACAACATTTTAATTAAGTAGTCTTTTTAAACCTTATTTATGTTTAAACGCTGGGCCTTTGGATCAGGCCGCATAACAAGGCTCAAGGATTCAATTGTCTAAGGATCTTTGGGCTGCCATGCTCTCAGGCCTCAGCCAATGACCCAACTGCTTGATATTCTGTTAAAGAAGAAAATAGGAATATGTAACCAAATAATGAAAATTCATAGCAAAACCAGAAAAATGTTAAAATTGCTGACAATAACATTTCAAAGCAACTTGTTACGGGACCACGGGGTTCCTGATTTGATCATGACCATAACATGAATATGATTCTGGCCTTCAACTTTTTTATTACTTGTTATATATAAATTATCTTTTAATGATTTGCACTCATACAAAACTTGTTTGTTCACTATCTTTCTGGAGCAATCCATGCAAAATGAGAAGTATTTTACAGCTTGGTTTTTAGTTGCTTTTAGAACAATGTATATATGTACATGTCGACTTATGTCCTCGCAGTAGTTATATGGTTGAAACCTCACTAGTTACACATTCGGGCTGGTTACGGGGATAATGCATATGTGCCAAAGAGTCCCCTCCCCGGTTAACTTGAACAGTGTTGGCGTATATGTCCGGAAGACATGCAGTCCGGCATCATCGCTGGCCGGACGACATTGTCTAAACCGTCCGGACGACAAAGGACAGTATCCGGTTTTTAAGGGATTCTTACCACGTGGCCTATCAACTAGGGTGGCTATAGGCTTGCAAACAGGTAATATAGGTCTGCACGAACAGTATATTTACAGTGACGAAGGTACATAGTTGGGGTAGTATAAATACCCCAACACATTTAATGATTCGATAGACATAAATACACACACATACATTAACCACTGCATTTATTGCCATCTTTACCCTCCAGCTTACTTTCACGCCGGAGCTTGGTCCTGGACATCATCCAGGGCGAGGCTAACGCGTGTTGCTTATTGTGCAGGAAGGAAGACTTTTTCCCTCCGGCATCGTTGATTGAAGCAGGGCTCTCCAGCCTAACCGGATAGCGGGAATTTGCTTCAACAAACAGGAAAACCTTCAACATTGCCATATTTTAAGATGGTCAATCATTTGTAAATAGCATTTGTCAAAAATAGACAAGCTAAGAGAATTTAAGCACAAAAGGTTGATGAATAAGATTAATCATATACATTTACTTTTTAATACCAAAAGTTTATGGACAGGATAAATAGATTTTTAATGCAAAATGTTCATGGACAGGATAATTAGCTAGATTGAAGTATAATATAAGAAAACTAAATTCTTCCCACCTTTTAACACTTTCTTGATTCAAAGTGCCAAACACAAGCTACATGCATCACAAGTTCTCTAAAAGCTCTTTCGCTTTATTCCGTGAAAACCATATTCATCTTCTAATTTGATTCGATCATGTTCGATGTGCTTGTGTATTGAAAACGATTGACTAGAAGCTAGTGATAATGAACCCCTTACACAAACTACTCGATGCAAGTAATGCAAACGAATTCGTAATATTAAAACTTCTCAAGATAATAAGCATCTTAATTTTGTTGATGCGTGATTAGTTGCCTTTCTAAATCTAACTCTATAGACTTTTGTATTCATATTCGATACTTAGGGTTTGTTTGGTAAGACGGAATAAAATGTCAAATGAATGTAATAAACGACGTAATAGAATAAATGATATATAATGTAAGGCTAGTCACAATGGGAGGGTCGACCGGATGGGTTGTGTTCGGTTGTCAACCGGTTATCCCATTGTGGCAACAAGGTTGTGCTAGGTCGGTTGAGGTGTTTTGGACAAACTAGTTTGCTTATACGACCGAATTAGTATGTCACATGTGGACAAATATTTGTGCCGTTTAGGTTTAAAAAAATAATAAATAAATAAAAAAATAAAAAAATAAAAAAATCCCGGGTCACCACTGTGGCAACTAGGTCGTCGGAGAGAGAAAGCTGATATGGCAGGGTCGACCCAGGTTACCACTGTGTTCAGCCTAATCATTCATTGTCATTATTAATCGATAATAAAATGTAATGGAATCGATAATAAAAAAACTAAAATACTCATTGATGATAAGAAGGTTATTTAACGTGGTTAGTTAATGATGGGTTTCCTGTAATTTTGATTCCATTACAAGATGTAATGAAAAAAAAGTAGGGACCTCTAAGGAATGATTTTGATGTAATGGGTCATTCCTTATAATGAATTATTGCATTCTATAAATGTAAACAAACAACATTTTTTCATTACATCGTAATAAACTTTTCCATTCCGGCTTTGATTACAACATACCCCACTACGGTAATGTAATGATTCATTACTGTTATTAATCATGTTTGGTTGGTATAACAGAATTAAATGGAATCGATAAGAAAAAGATGTAATGAAACACCCGCCTGATGGTAAGAAGTTTATTTAATGTGGTAGTTAATGGTAGACTTTTGTGTAATTTTGATTCCATTAAAAGATGTAATGAAGAAAAAACAAGTAAAGGACCCCTAAAGAATCAAGGTAGTAGTTTTTTGTGTAATTGGTCATTTCTTGTAATGGGTAATTCCTTATAATAAATCATTACATTCTATATAGTAAACAAACAAGATTATTTCATTCCGTCATAATGATCATTTCCATTTCCTATTTGAATACAACATACCAAATAGTATGTTATATCTGTTAGATATGTTAGTTGGCCCAAACGTAATAGGTTTGGGTCCATTAGGTTTAGAGTTTGGATTATGTTGTTTATTATCAAAGTTATGTATTTAATATAAATACATATGTTATCTCATATATAAATCATTCAATCAATAGAAGTATTTTGTTATTTTATATAAAATTCGAGCTTTAGGCAAGATCCACTTGCAAAATTCACTATCTTCCGGTCATGGGCTAATAGGCGGTGATTCGGAGGCATCATAGTTATTTTCGCTTTATTTTTATTTTTTTAAGATTTTTTTTTTTTCATATTTAATGCATAAACCTTAAAAACCATAGCCGTCAAAACACACAAAAATATGTTGAGTTGCCTTCAACCAACCATATTTTTTTTCCTCATCAAATTGTTTTCGTTGTTGAAGATCATTGTCATTTTTCGCAAATAGTTGATCGCAAAATTGCCGCTCCTACCTAAAGGCAAAGCAAGCGATGACGTAAACAAAACATCACGCAAAGGAGGAAATATCAACAACTATGCTACTAAATACAACTATGTCTTTGTTCAAACAAACAACAAAGAAGATGATTGAAGAAAAAAAGAAGTGACTTTCAACCTATGTCTCAGTTTGTCGGTTCGAAAGCCTACCGTTCAAACTGCTGGAGAGTGTTAGATAGGTTAGTTGGCCCAAACCCAATAACGGGTTTGGGTCCATTAGGTTTAGAGTTTGGATTATGTTGCTTATTATCAAAGTTAAATACATATGCTATCTCATATGTAAATTATTCAATCAATAGCGTTTTACAATATCAATAACTGCGCTAAGTTGTATGCTCAGCTCAACCCAAAGTAATATTGATACAACAACAACAATACCCAATCTTGTCAGAGCAGGATATGAAGGAATTATAATGTAGACAAATCGTACCCCTACTCTTAAATAAACACGATGTTAAAGAGACTACTTTCTGAAAAACCTCCGACAACCGATGCCTTTCTAGAACTAATCTATCCATTTTGCTCAAAATGCTTGTGACCCTGCATCCTATTAAATATGTAGTGCAACATTTGCAAGTTATTTTGTAGGGTTGACTACTAGAACTTAAAGTGACCACGAAGGGGCCTACATGCATGGCTTGAATTCATCTATAGAGTTAGACGCACCGAAAAGCCAAGGGCAACAAAAGCATTGAATGGCAACAAGAGAAATAGAAAAAAAGTAGTGTTGTAGATTGAACAACTTCTCTATCTTTCTTGTCAACTCTTTTTTACCTTTTCTATGAACCAAAAATCACGAGACTCTCACTCCATGCAGCATCTACTCGATCATACTTTTCTTGATCATCATCATCATAATCTACCCCTAAAGTTACATGTGCATCCCACAACATGTACTAAAGCCATTTGTCTATTACAATTAGTATTAAATCTTTAATCTTTTAACCAAAAAACAAAGGATTATTTTTCCTTCATTTTGAAAGGTTTATGGATAATTATTAATATTAGTATGACCGGATTCGAACTCGAGACTTCGGGATTGCACACATTACGTATGAGAATCAATGTATAAATAATTAATATATAAACTGTTATATTTAATTATTTGATCACGAAATAAATACTTAATGATATTTAATATTTGACGAGTTTTGATTATCGGTCATTAAATGTCAACGGGATATGAAGAAAAGTTAACTAGTCAAGAGAAGGTTTTAGGAATCCTCTTTTGGGCTTGTGTTTGGCCGAAAACTATAGAATCCCACATCGGATACTATAGCAATCTTGATATCTACCATAAGGCTATAAATACATCCCCATGTATTCATCCTTTGGTACACTAGATTTCAGTAGAAGGCCAAACTTCTTCTTTCTTCCCTCTTGTTCTTAGGTCGACGAAGCAAAACCCCATGTAAGGGATTTGCGAGTGACCTTGAGCATAACAAAGGTGTTTGGTTAATCTATTGTGATCAAGAACCTAGCTTTTCTCATTGATTCGTTACTAATACGTGTGTACAAGAACGAAGAGCAAATACACTTGTGTTTGCATATCTTGGGTATTCGACTTTTGATGTGGTCGAATTATATAAACCCTAATTTATTAGGGTTTAGGGTTTCTTGGTCGTTGATCTTAATTTGGGGCTTTCATGAACCCTAATTGCATTGATTCGCAAAAGGTACGCATATACTTTTAATTTGGTTAATTAATTTACAAGTATTATTCCTATAACTTCCGCTGCATGCTTTGATGATGTTTACTTGTTTATGTAATTGTTATGATTAGTAAAACCTAACAGTGGCATCACGAGCCGTTAATATGTTGTAATTAATTACCGAAACACATAAAAATTGAATCTTTATGATTATTATATGCTTTTATGGTTTCTAGGGTTTTGAAAATTGGAACCCTAATTTTTTATTATTGGGTCGATTACCCTTTAATTGTTTATTAGGTTTTATTTTTTGTAAAACTTGTAGAAACCCTAGGATTGCATGTATATTTTATGAGGTTTTCATGAATAATTGTTATGTGCCATGATTATATGCGTATCTTGGGATTATAATTGTTATGAGGAATCCATGGTGAAACATGCATGTTTTGCCATGGAGTATTGTTTTTTGATTAATTGTTAAGTTTATTCACATGTAAGTTGTTTTGATAATATTGAATTGGGGAAAACCTCAATATATCTAATGAATCAATTATGTGCTATGTTGTATGTGTTTTAGCTAAGACTTACGCAATCGATTTATCGATGTATGTGGCTCACGTTGTACTTGATGAAAACACGTGGAAGTCTTGGTTAAACATATGCATTATTAAACCTAGAATTGATTATTAGGGTTTTATCGAACAAATTATGCATGTGGCTAATTGTTTTACATATGTTAATTGTTAAGTTATATGTATATTATTTGAGTTCCTTTTAATTTTTATTAAAATGCTTTTTTGTTTATATATTGTTTGACATGTTAGTAAGCAAAAAGGGTTTTTTTATGAATAAAAAATTAAATGGACTAAATAATGGCGAAACTGATTTGTTATCTAAGTATTATTCTTGAACTTTTAATCGATTGATGCGACTGTACTAAATGGTTAGAACGGCTCACCCACTAGAACAAACTATAAAGGGGTTATTTAAGAAGTGAGCACAGTCTCACTGAATGGATGTCTAAGGTTATGCTTTTGCGCTTACCTGGTCCTCTGCCCCCTGTGAGTTCGATTGGAGCTACCTAGTATAACCATTCTATGTACGAAGCATCTTAGTGCAAAGTTGTAAGTTTCTCAACGCATCGATTAAAACTTTGTAGAATTTAATCTTAGCAATTAAAATACAAGTTTTTTCGAAAATTTTGTGTTATAAAGTTGTATGCATGCTTCTTTATACATAAGTTTTGATTACACATCAAAAATTGTACCCTTTAAAATTTAAGTTTATGCCATCTAATGATATGAAACACTTGAAGTTGTAATTTAGTTATGTGAGACCTTGATCTAGATTACAATGACAAGGTGAATTATTTTGTTGTGTGAGACCTCAGCTTTATGATTTGCAGTTTCTAAGTTAGACAACTTAATTAAGTTAGTTAGTGAGACCTATGACTTAAGGCATAAGATGGGATAAAACATGCTTACATTTTGCATTAATTGTTTTGGCAAAATTGTAAATCCCATATTTTCTAGGAATTGCAAACTTGTTTGTCAATTATTGTTCTTCGACAATTACCTATTCTATACTTTCATCACTAGCAGATCAACTGATGTGGTGAAACTATGATAATGAGGGTCCTAGATTCAAGGAAAATTCTATGGTTAATATGAATATTGACCAAGGGTATTTTATTTTCTTGAAAGATTTTATTATCGAAAATACTAAAACTGAATTTTGAAAATTCTTTTGATTGTATTAATGCAACATTAAACCGTAAACGTAGTTTGGGCTTTGGTAAATTGATCTAGTTCTGTTTTCAAACAAATGTTTGATCAAGAAAAATTTACTAAAAGACAAACATAAACTCTTTTCCATGGAAGAAGAGTGAGACTCAATCCTATTCCTTTTCATGATTGAGAAAGGTATGTTAGGAACATTAGAATTGTCTAAATTCTAATATAACTCATAGCAACTTTAATAGTTAAGAAAATTGCACACCATGTTTTCCTTAAGAGATTTCATTACCCTCTGTTGGTGATTGAATTCTTATATGACATTTTGGTCAACTAGAAAACATGTTTGATATTATATGAGTTATTACATTAGAATCTAGACTAATTACCGCAAAATTGGTAAAAGACAAACTAGTATATTGTATCTAGTTGTTTTGATTTGACCAATTAAAGGTGCTACACACCATTGTGGGGATAGTAGACCTATTGAGGAAGAAATTGCATGCTCAATTTTTCAAGTTAATAGCATTGATGGATGATCCATCATCTACAGAGTAGAATACACTCTTTTAGTACCTAAGTAATTGTTACGAATGGTCTTACAAAGGGGTAGTAACGTAATAGCACGCTATTTTCACTGGTTAATGAAACACTTACAATGTTGTCAAATCCAGTGGGAGTATGGTGTATTACTGAATAAGACATTATTGTAAAGTTGTCTAATTCAGTGGGAGTTACAAGATTTATTATCTTGGTAGTGACTCAGATTATTTCTAGATTTTCTTGAAATAATACATTACGTTCAAAAATGTAGACATTCATATTCTCAAGGATAGTCATGAACGTTTCCTTGATAAATTAAGTGCTCCTACATCTACTTGTAATGCTTATATATCTATGACACTATCATATTGCTCACATAAACAAACGAATGTCATGGTGTTTATCTGCTATATGGTGTTGTTCTATGCACAAGTGGGAGAAGAATTTATTGTGTGCATAGGAACAACACATACAAATATGATTAATGGATTCTCTTGATCGTAATATAAGAGATTAACGTTCTAATAAGATTGACTTGTTTAGAACATGTGTCAAGATCATAGCATAGACTACTTTTATGTCTTATGTCATTCAAATTATAGAAACACTTGAAGTTACATTTTAGGTTAAGAGAGATCTTGGCTAGATTGTAATCTCAAGGTAAATCTCCACTTGTTGTGAGATCGGGAGTGGATGCTTTACAGTTTCTTAAGTTGGACACTTCTTGGAATGACATAAATAAATAAAGTAATACTATCTTAAATATTTATGTATTTTTAGAATGACATAAATAGATAGAGTAGTATATTAACTTGAAAATTAATTAATTGAAATCATTGTGTGGTGTTCATAATAACTTTAAATTATACATGGTTATGTGTTTTTGTATAAACTCACAAACATGAAGTCTTTTAAAGACTTATAATATAAAGTAAGATACTATAACTGTTATGTCTTTTGACTTGGTCAAAGAATACTTATGTTATAAAACATGCAATTGGCTTGGATATTCTATTATACCATTAAGTTGACTTAGTTGGTAAATAGGTATGCCAAAAGGAATATGATTATCTTAAATATTGTTAGATTGTCTTACAATATTAATTCTAATGAAATACTGTATGTATATGGAATGTTCAGTTAGAAGAATCAAACATTTGTCATATTGTTTGATTCAAGATAACTATATCTTCTTTTTTTCCAAAAGTTATCAAGGTTAGAAAATTGAGTATTGATTGGATATACTTAATAAAACTCAAACCTAGAAGATTAATAAGACACCATTTTAGTATGGAATGTGATGAATCACATTGAGTCTTATATTGAAGTTCTGATTTGTTAAAACTACTTATGGAGTAGGTTATTATTGAACAAGATTTACGAACTGTTAATGTGATTTGTAATATCCCAAAAAGAAAACAATTTAGTGTTGTTCTAATTGCTAAAGTAATTATAGATAGTCTTTAAATTACAAAAGCAAGTGGGAGTTTTGTTTAGATCTTGAAGAGATTAAATTACAATTACAAAACACATAATCTTCTAAAATACACTAGTAAATATCATGATGAGGTCAAATATGATATACCTCAAAATGATGGAATTCTCATTCATAGATCCGCAAGGATATCTCAGATATTTGATATGATGAGAAATATGATTTACAGGATCATGGTAAACCTGTTAATCATAATGATATATTACCTAATATTGAATTGTGGTAAATTATTCATACTATGAATGATAAGATGCTGTCCAAAGAGATAATCAACTTGGTAAACTTGGTTTATCTTAATAAAGATGAGTTTCTTCAAAGGAAGGAAAATCCTAGCGGTTTAAAATTCTTTGTGTAGAAATCATATGGACAAAATTGTACATGTGTTTAATGCATGGCTTGTGACAAGATTATTAATCACACTTAAGCAATTAACTGTGATTGAATATTCTTTCCTTGGCACATTAAATATATAATGATTATGATTGTCATACTTATTTTCATTGATATGAAAAATGACAATTGGATATTAAAACTCTTTGTTGTGTGATTACTTTTGCGAGGATGATAAGTAATACAAATGAGTTTTATGAATTCACATAATCTTTGGAAATGTACAAACGGCAAGAATCCATGAATGGATATATGCATGCATCTAGGAGATGATTCTTATGTTTAACTATTAAATCCAAGTTTTGGTTTAAAATTAAAATAAGATAATTTCTATGTATTCCTGAAAGCTAGTGGGAGTATTATGTTTATTTTCTTTAAATCTTATATGTTGTGGGTAGTAACATTCCACCTAAGCTAAATGTTAAGTATCAGTTTGGAATGGAACTTCACTTGAAAGATTTTGAAAATAAGACATACAACCTTGGAATATATGTTTATTATTAATAAACATGTGCGGTAAATTAAATTAATGAGTCTAATAGAACATGATATATCATTTGGAAAATGGATATGTAGAACATGAATTAAATCTGTGTTTAACACAAGGATTTTTCATGTACATCATGTTATTGTTGTATCATGCTTGAATGCAAGATGATTTGACAACATTGATATCTAATGAAGTTATTAAATAACTAGTGTAATGAATATTCTAATGGAATATGTTTGAATCTAGAATTACATTCCTCAGCCTGGAGTTGCTCTCAAAATTCTATGGATGAGCAATACAGCAATTGTTGCGTAATTGTCATAGCTAACAAACTTGAAAGTTTGAAGGCATCAAACATTACACTATAGATATTGAAGTTTACGAAAATTTTTAAAGATCATATTGTTGTTTGTATACAATGATGCTGGTTTAATTGAGATGACACTCAATACTAGTCATGGGAGGATTTCATCCTTGAAAATGGCCATGTCAACTAGTTGTGCTTAACTAAGAGCATAGTTGCATTATACAATAAAGAATAAGAATACTTTAAACTTTAAAAATGTTTGAAAGTTTGATTGTCATAAATAGGTGCTTGAGGATGTCACACACTTTATGAAATATTATGTGGCAATATCAAGATATTTTGAATGCACACATACAAGAACTTCACTAGTTGAATTCTTGAAATAAGTATTCTCAAAATTCCGATAGATCAAAGTTAGTTGAAATTATGCCTTGTCAACAAGTATGATTGTCATTACTTGAGGCATAATTCATTAACAAGTATTATCATGCATTGATCTATTTAGTATTTGGATAAGGGATGTTATGAACAAATATTATTTAAATGAAATAAAATATTGGTTATGTTTATTTTTCATTTTCTTAATATTATATCCTATATTTGCATGTTTAATCCGTGAATAACTTATGTTATTCTAAAAGTCCGTTGTCGATCAATGATGTGGGAATGTCATTGAATTAAGACAAATCTGAGTTTTGGTAGAATATACTTTAATTATATTGATGCGTGGGACATGTCAAATTCACATGGTATTCAATGAATTGAATATAGGACAGATCCCAACTTTACATGATGATACTTTATGGATCTTTGTCATTAATTATATCATGAAGTGTTTATCCTCAGACTTGAGATACCAGATAACTGATATGAATGTAGTGCATTTGTGTAAGATAGTCTAACGCTATCCGTAACTGGTAGTTATAAGGGCTATTTTCGGAAGTGTTACAAAGTTCATGAGTTATGTTTGTAGTCAAGAGAATTTGTTCCTTTGAATTTGTTTCAAAGCATAATACTATATTTGGGCCCCTCGTAGGGTTGACAAGATGTTTGTAAGGCCTTACCCAAGATCAATCTGGAATACGTTCAGATAATTTGGTAATCTTGTTCAATCAAATACAACGAGAAACAGAATATTAACTTATGAAATGACTTGATCCATATTCATAGTTAATGTAGTATTAGTAACAAAAGGATAAGTAAAAATGATGAATCATTAAATGGTTTTTTCCAGGAGACCATACTCGATTCGATCTGGGGGCATTGGCGTGTTAAAGCTAGACTAACCAATGTCATTACTATATTAAGTAATATCCAAGTGGGAGCTGAAAGGTTTATGGATAATTATTAATATTAGTATGACCGGATTCGAACTCGAGACTTCGGGATTGCACACATTACGTATGAGAATCAATGTATAAATAATTAATATATAAACTGTTATATTTAATTATTTGATCACGAAATAAATACTTAATGATATTTAATATTTGACGAGTTTTGATTATCGGTCATTAAATGTCAACGGGATATGAAGAAAAGTTAACTAGTCAAGAGAAGGTTTTAGGAATCCTCTTTTGGGCTTGTGTTTGGCCGAAAACTATAGAATCCCACATCGGATACTATAGCAATCTTGATATCTACCATAAGGCTATAAATACATCCCCATGTATTCATCCTTTGGTACACTAGATTTCAGTAGAAGGCCAAACTTCTTCTTTCTTCCCTCTTGTTCTTAGGTCGACGAAGCAAAACCCCATGTAAGGGATTTGCGAGTGACCTTGAGCATAACAAAGGTGTTTGGTTAATCTATTGTGATCAAGAACCTAGCTTTTCTCATTGATTCGTTACTAATACGTGTGTACAAGAACGAAGAGCAAATACACTTGTGTTTGCATATCTTGGGTATTCGACTTTTGATGTGGTCGAATTATATAAACCCTAATTTATTAGGGTTTAGGGTTTCTTGGTCGTTGATCTTAATTTGGGGCTTTCATGAACCCTAATTGCATTGATTCGCAAAAGGTACGCATATACTTTTAATTTGGTTAATTAATTTACAAGTATTATTCCTATAACTTCCGCTGCATGCTTTGATGATGTTTACTTGTTTATGTAATTGTTATGATTAGTAAAACCCAACACATTTTGTGTTAACATGTCTGAAAACTTATTTGATAATACACAATTGTAATATATGTTACTCATGACATACACGTTATGAGTAACGAAAAAAACAAGTCGACATGACCAAGTTTTAACTTCTAAGTTTAGAAGAATTGCATTTCGGGAAAAAAAAACGAAAAAGTTAGAAAAAAGAGTATTATAAAATGTACGTTCTTGCGGTACAAATATGAATGCATTTTTTTTAATCATGGTTTCCTGAACTTTTGGCCGACTAATTCATGGGTTTGAACTCATCGACACAAAGAAGTATGAATGCATTTATAACGTCCAGTTTAGGTTATGTGTGATATTTCTCTTTCTGGACTATTAAAACCTTACAAAACCCTTGTGAATGTTTCCTTTTCCATTTACCTATATCTATACGTAACAGTTTTCATGACTTCTTCTCCTTTTCCTTTATTGATATCACTTTCATCAAACAATGTCGTTCTTATACTTGGACGGAAACATATCGTCGTCGTTATATAGCTTCGTTACTCTTTTATACACGTTTTGATGATGGATTCTTACTACATCTTGCATTGTTTTGGTCCATCCATGAAATCTCATCTCATTTCCACATTTTTATGTAATACTTATGTTTTTTACTTCGAATTGTACCATGTTTTCCCTCAGAATTTGATCCACATCGTCCCCTCTTGATCGTTACACCGAAAGGTCTATACTTTTTTTTCATTTCTTGATTTTGTTTGCATGACAAACTTTGTTATAATCACGAATAGGGTTCGTTATTAGCCTACGTACTCCATTTAGTTTGAAACGCGCCATGGGTATGTCTTGTTTCAATCCTTTTAGAATGAAGAAAAAGGAGAAGCCCATTCCATACCCATGTTCTTCATCAAAATCCCCTTGGAAAACCGAGATGGAAAACATGGAGCGAAAAAGATTTGACAGTCTTGAATCATGGTCAATGATTTTGGATTCAGAAAATGTGGAGACATGGGAAGTGGCTAAGGAAGATCAAGAAGAATGGACAGCTGATCTTTCACAGCTTTTCATAGGGAATAAGTTTGCTTCTGGTGCTCATAGTAGGATATATCGAGGGATTTACAAGCAACGCGCTTGTGCCATAAAAATGGTGAGGATACCAACTCATAAAGACGAGACAAGAGCCATGCTTGAGCAACAGTTCAAATCAGAAGTTGCTTTGCTTTCCAGACTCTATCATCCCAACATAGTGCAGGTACTTATGTACATGAACCTTCTATATTCCTTACTTGAGTTCTTTAGAATCTGGATCTTAACGTTCAAACATCGAACTTGATTAGGCTCGTGTGCGTAAACAAGCTTTTGTATATAATATAAAATGTATTACAATCAAAATACACAGTCCATGTTCTAAAATAACATGTTAAATACATCAAATACTTTTGCTTTAAACTATATATACGAGGCGAGCCAAGCCAAGCTAAGCTTGAGCTTTAGTAACAACTCATAAGCAAATAGTTATATGAATAAGGCTCGAAAGGAGCCGATCTCAATCTTATATAGTTTTTAAACAAGTCGAGCTAGCTAGCTTAGGCTCGACTCGGCTCATTAACACTCGTAGCTAATGAAATACCTTTAATATAATACGTAGCTATGTAGTATCTTTAAATATAGTAGTAACGAGTGTAGAAACCCGCGCGATGCAGCAGGATTGCTTTTGTAGACGTGAATTTGGAACTGATAAATGACCGGAAAATTTGTTTGTCTATTTATTTGGTTAGTCCTTAAAGGACCTACGTTGCAAAGACAATTCAAACCTTAGGGACTATTTTTTCGTGGCTACAAAGTACTTACTTTGCAAGGACACTTAAACCTTAGGGACTATTTTTGTCAAATTGCTATAGAAAGCAATTAATGCTACAAACTTTATTTGGTTAGTCCTTGAAGGACCTAGTTTGCAAATACAATTCAAACCTTAGGGACTATTTTCGTGGCTACAAAGGACTTACTTTGTAACGACACTTAAATCTTAGGGACTATTTTTGCCAAATTGCTATAGATAGCAATTAATTCTACAGGACTTACTTTGCAACGACACTTAAACCTTAGGGACTATTTTTGTCAAATTACTATAGATAGCAATTAATGCTACAGGACTTACTTTGCAACGACACATAAACCTTAGGGGCTATTTTTGCCAAATTGCTATAGATAACAATTAATGTTGCAAGTAGTGTGTCTTGCTCTATAGTATATAGAGTAATTAATTAACCATAATCTTTAGAGCTAAACTTTTTCCAAAAAAAAGGCAAATAATTCACCTGCCAAGTAAAAAACCATAGGTCAAATTTTCGTATAAATCTTTGGAGATGCTTTATTAGATGAAGAATTGTCTAGAATTTTAGAAGGATGGACCTTGTGTTTTATGGTTGGACTTCATGTATTGATCATACAACTAGTTGTAGCTTTAGTTATGCATATCTTTAAGTACATGATCCCCAAAGTTTCATGTGCAGCTTGTAACGATTGCCCGTTATTTCTCTACAGTTCATAGCAGCTTGTAAAAAGCCCCCCGTATATTGCATCATAACCGAGTACATGTCACAAGGAACTCTGAGAATGTACCTAAACAAGAAAGAACCATACTCGCTCTCAACGGAGACTGTTCTGAGGCTTGCCTTGGACATATCGCGGGGAATGGAATACCTTCATTCTCAAGGGGTGGTTCATAGAGACCTTAAATCAAATAACTTGCTCCTTAACGACGAAATGAGAGTCAAGGTAGCTGATTTTGGGACGTCATGTCTTGAGACACAAACTCAAGAATCGAAAGGAAATATGGGGACTTATCGTTGGATGGCTCCAGAGATGGTTAAGGAGAAACCTTACACTCGAAAAGTGGACGTGTATAGTTTTGGGATCGTCTTATGGGAGCTTACGACTGCTTTGCTCCCTTTTCAAGGAATGACTCCTGTGCAAGCTGCATTTGCTGTTGCCGAAAAGGTTAGCCTTACATATATACAATCTTGTAAATATATAGAAAGGGATAGCATTCAGAATTTGACTACATTTTTCAAGCCAAACTAAACTTATTTCTCTCTTTGTTATAGAACGAGCGACCACCGCTCCCTGCAAGCTGCCAACCAGCCCTTGCACACCTCATCAAGCGATGTTGGGCTGCAGAACCATCCAAACGTCCAGATTTCACAGAGATCGTGCAGGCTTTGGAAAAGTACGACGAATGTGTCAGGGAAGGCCTCCCACTGACTGTTCACTCGGGAATCATTAGCAAAAGCGCAATACTTGATCGTTTGAGTTGTTGTATGGCCATGAGCTCTAATTCAATCCCTGTACATGCCTAATTAAGTCGTTAAAGGTCATTTCTTTTCCGCATTTTTCCAGTCCAATTCTATTTCACTTTACTAGCTAATTTAATTAAGTAGCTAATTAAGATTATTTTGTACGACTTGTATATAATTTTAAGCACTTAACTTGTAACTCTTATATCTATTTTATCCAGTGACTAAAGTAGTTGTATTTGGATGCTTGTAATAGTAGTCTAATGATCGAGGACAAGCGTCATTAAACCGGAAGTTGTGAGTTCAAACTCGATCTGACCCGTTTAATCATAATATTATGGGATCTATTTCTTTCATGTTGATTTGTGAGACTCGTTTCGAAATATAATAAGTGCTAATAATTTGTCACAATAAATTAAGTATTCAGTTCGATCACGTATGATATAGCAACTGTATAAGTCTAAAAAGCTAAAGCTCATTGGTGATCATTAAAATAAGCCCGGAAATTGGAGCTTATGAAATATAGCCGAAATCAAATAAATAACACAGGTGGCCTTGCAATTTCTCCACGAGCAATCTATCTTGCCATGAATTCAGGATAAGATTCATGTCTGATATGAGCACAAGTTAGAATGGAAAGTCAAAGAAGCTAAAGAATGGAAAGTCAACAACATTTCATTTGTGTATAGTTATCATTTCATTCCTATCATCTATCAACAAGGAAGGGGCAGCCCGCTGCGTTGTGGCGGGTTTTATATCGGAATTCTAGTTTGGCTTGTCAGTTGGTTTCGATAACAAACAAAGATCTGCAAGGTCACAGCCTAATAGATAGGTGTTTCAGCTGCCATACATGTTACAGTACAATACATACATTAAGGTACTTACAGGACGGCGGTTACCGTACATATTAGAGGAACCCGATTGTCTTCACATGTGTTGAATGTCTGGTTATGACGTCACCCGTGTTTTGATTTTTTGGTGTGAGGTGCAGGTACATCTTCTGATGCTTCTGTGAACAACTTTTTTATGAACTGTGATGTATGTGTTTTCAACCTTATGATCTTTCTTTTGGCATTTCTGTCACAGCAGTTTCTTCAGGATTTGGATGTGTCGCCGATGATGATGATGCTTCTTCTTTCTCGATTGGAATGTCTGGTAACGCCGGTGTAATTGCATCTGCTGCATTGTCTAAGATGAACTTTGAATTGCCTCTGCGGCTCCCTACAGCAACAGCTGGAATGTACGCTTTGTATTTTCTAGGTCTGAAACAATAACTGTTGGCAAAACAACTCAGTCGATATATACACACATGAAATAAAAAAACATACAAAAAACCTAGTTTGGGACACGTAATCGAAATTTTTAAGGCCTCTTGTAACATGCCTGTACACGGGTATTCAAGACTGATAATCAGTTTTGATAGATAACGGTAAGCGCATCCTATTAGGTGATAACAAAGCTTCCAAACGCATTCTGGATAACAGTTAACTATGCGAATTTACTTTTACTAACAAAGTCTATAAACCTATCAAACAAAAGATTCATAAAAATCAAAAGACCTAAACGTGAAAAGCATCATATAAGCGAACCTTAAAACAGAAGGTCCACCTATCTGGTAATGGGCACAACTAAAAAAGCGATAAAGGAATACCTGTATGGTTGTAGATAAAAAATGATGAATGGGATTGTGGCACTCCACTTGTTCGCGTGACTACCACCTGAACAAACCTGCTGTTCAGAAGGCCCAGTTTACCGCTCACTCGTCGTAACTCTTTTTCCATCAACACCCCAGGCAAATGTTGCAATACAGCCTCTTTCCTATTCAACCCACGACCACTACGGATGTCATCAGTCCCTATGAAAGTATCAACACATCGTTTTGGTGACAATGGCTCACTTAACAAACTCACACCATCAGGTTTGTTTCCAAACTGTTAAAACTTTGTATCCATGACAGTAGGACGCACCGATATTGCTGGCGTTACAACTATAACAACAGCAGGGACACGTATTATGACACAGGCACTGAGCAAAGCGGAGCAATAAACGAAAGTATGCAACAGAAAATTACAAAACGTACGTACATGGGGTAACATGTATCGCGCTACTGGAAGGATCATTAGCACAGACAGAAGTTTCACCTAGTACAATGAAATCCAAAAATGTATTCGTATCAGAAGGCGTTAACATCATGTATGCCAGCAAGAGGATAATGAACAGCCTACATCGGTAACTACCTGTACACGAATTCAACTGCTGGTACACGACATGGGCATAAGAATCAGAAACACCGAAGTCTGCTGCAAAAAAAGCACACAAAATTAGTAACGGATCTACTTTTAATTCCAGGTTTCGGTCGCCTACATCCCAAATGCTATACCAATTTAATAAAAATATGTAATAAAAAAAATATGGTTTGGAATAATTGACACTTATTATGTTGACCAGCCCCGCGGACGTATATTAGATCTGTGAAATAGATCACAAAAAGAACATCCACATAAATGTTTTACATAAACAACCTTTTAAAAATACTGTCAAGTTTTGGCAGTGAGATACAAATGTCGAACCCGGTCGAGATGTTTTAACATATGACCATAGGTTACGCCCCTAAACTAACAGATCATCCAATAACAAACCTAGGATCATGAGTTTGTTTTGTTTTGTATAGCAGGTTAGAATGTTATTCAAAGTGGTACTTATTTTGAGATGATTACTAACATAAAAGCTACTGTAGTATAGATCTATTAGATCATGATTAAACAATTTTATCATATGTTGGTTTAGATGCTTTAAGAGAAGAAAATTAAATACAAATGCTTGTGCTTATAAGTGCTATCATTTTTAGAAAGAAATTGAAGCATCTGTATAGTTGAATGCACGGGTTTGCGGCTTTGTGCAAACTACAGTAAATAGAGGGTTACTTCAAAAAACTTTACAAAAAATGCTTTCAAGAGCAATTTAAGAATTTTTTTTAAAGTTGGATGGTAATTATAATATAGTTTCACTAACGGTTTTGAAAGCATGTTGCTATTTGTTGCAAAGTGAAACGCTGAAATTATTGCCTATATTTATGTTGAAGGATTATGAGTAACTATGTTGTGTTGTTGCATAGCAAACCTATTTTAGAAAGACATTTCACTTTGAAAACACACATCCAAACACACCCTTAACTTTCACGAATTTTACCAGTGCAATAAGTTCTTGGGGAGCTCAGGTGTCCAACAACTTGCTCAAAAGTTTCAGCCCAAGCATCCCTATGAGTTAAAAAGTTCAATGGCAAGTTGAAAATCTTCTTCATGGTAGCAGGAATAAACGAATGGTCAAACTTACCAGTCCCTTTCTTGATCCAAGGAGAAACCATAATAGTCGGCACCTGAACACGCAACCTATCAAACCTAAGAAACGAAGGCGCATGACCCATGTTCCCATTAGGTCGCCTACAAATGATCCATTATGTTTTGGTTCTTTTGGTTTTTCCCTTACAGAGGCAAATTTTCCTAGCTATCAATACAAACTCTCTACCATTTTATGCTAGTCCATCGGTCTTTACAACTTGTCTTTGGTATATGACACGTCTATTAGACTATCTTCCAGTATTGCATACTTCAATATTTTGTAACGAAGTAAAAAAATGCTTCACAAATACCTCAAGGCAAGGACTGAGTTGTTTCTTGTTGCAGACAGATTCTGTAGAAGCTGATGCAGGTTTGTTCAGATGTGTTCTGATGATGCGTGCTTCGAGACAGGTCAAAATGACGGGCAAGTCACTGTTGTCGTGGAAAGGTAATGGTTCGCATGAAAACCTATTGAAGAAGACCGCCTGCGTTGATGTATATATAAAGAACAAACTAAGGTTACAGGGTGCCTAACATGAATGCAATGCATATATCACCTAATCTGATATATCACCTAATATGGATGTCTACATGTCTAATAGTGACATAGTGTGCACACATTATATTGTATAAGCTACGATAATACCTACACCGGGGTATGCAGGATTTCTTATTTTCAGGCTTCTGCCTGTGAAAAATCGGTCGCCATTGTTACAAATCCTGTACAAAAATATGCAAAAGTTAAACCCTATTGAAACCAACAAAATATGAATCTTTGGCAGCATTAAGCCGCTGACTCTGGGTTTTTGATAAGAATATAAATGGATCTGGATTTTTTGGGGTTTAGTTGAGGTTTGTCGGTTTGATATTACCTATTTGGTGGGTAAATAGAAGACATACATGTGTTACTTCTTCAACTGAGTGGCACGCGTATACCTGAAACATATGAAAAAAGAACAAACTTTAGCAGCTACAATTCAAACGGACACAACAAAAAGGATAGACCTGAATGGGCTCATTCCGGTACCACAACGAATTCCACCATAAACACTGATTAGCATTATGTTTCAAAATATCATTTCACTGATATTTGGTATTACGATTTGAAAATGATTATGTACCTCAGCTTCGTCACGCCCCAACGCGGCATTCGTCCAGCTCCGTACATCAGTTACTTTGAAACTGTAACACCCTTTATATCATGAGAACTGCAAATTCAATATTTGAACTCGTAAGGAATACTAAAGGTATACATGACGGAAAATGAAACTTTAGGCTAACCCTGTCACTTGATTCCCCAAACTTGTTCCAACTCAAGTTGAATTGGTTTCATGACACACACAGATTCGCAATCTTCCTAAATTGTGGTTGAACCCTTATTAAGGAACAAATATTTTACCAATATACCATTATTCGCCGAATGTAATACAGAAAATGCATAAACAACAAATTGGCTACAACGGATTGGTGTGCGACATCAACAGGTTAGTGCATACCAACTGAATTAGTGTACGTCTTCTAATTGACACCTATAAAAATAAACAAATATGGTCTTTGACCCGCCAATAAAAACGAATTCGAACTACTAAGAACGTCCAAAAAAATCTGAATACCTGAACCGTATCGGGTACGTTTCTGTTATTCGGTATGTGTCTTCACCTTATGAAAGCTGGTACCATGGAGCCCGAGATCGGCTGCAATAATAGTAGCAGCACACACGTCAGTGTCAGTTATTTTGGCAACTAATCAAAAATTGTAAATTTCATAAAAATAAATGCACCGAAAAGTGAAGGCTATAGTCACACCCTCCTTAGCAAACCGGTAACAAACTGAACTTCCAATACCTAAATTTCCTGACGCCAACACCATACGTATACCTGCATTCAAAGTGTAACAGGACTAAAATAATTTACAGCATATTTCTTTACAGATATGCAAAAAAAGGTAATAAACATTACGAAAAAGTCAATGTTACCAGTAAGTTCTTTGGAGCCTCTTATCATAGAAAATAAAAGTAACCTGCGTCAATAAGAACATCCCAGCAGATCAGAAACTGCTTAAGATTCCAACTCCGAGAAACCCATTTGACATCTTCAAATTTGACTCCATTTCTACCGGAGCTCCATTTTCCAGTGGAGCAGTTTCTTTTTCGACAACAGTGACCCCATGCCCATTGTCTGCATATTCGAACTGCACACTCAACCCAATATGCATACACATATCTATATCAAATAAAAGTAACTAAATCAACAACAATAATAACAATTTAGATCGACACGAGCAATAACAGACCTTCTATCAACCAAACACAATAATGAAACCGCTGAACAGTAAAACCCTAACTCGTCGATTTTCACCGTTGGCAGAGTATTATGAGAAAGAAAACATAGCCAGGTACTGTCCTCATCACTAAGACCAAAACACCAAAAATAATTTCATCTTCAACAGACAAAATCAAAAATCCCCAATCTTCGAACAACGATCTCAGTCCACCATCATTACAAACCGAATATGCCGCAAGATGTATTTTTTGGTCGTCGATGAAGAAGAAGCAGATAAGAGTGTAGAATAAGCAGGATAGCGAAAAGTTTTCTTCAGAGTGAAGATATGAACATTGAGAATGTAAGCAGGCATCAGAACTGGGCTCAATGAAAGACCAAAACTTTATACAATATTTAAATCAGATTCGAGGGGGGGAGAAATATTTAAAGCGGACACCCGCTCCTTTAATATATATAGATAATTTGTACAATACTTCCTCTCTGTAACAATTCAAATCCTTTTCTTCATATTCGAATTCTATTCATATTATCTGGAATCCCTGTGTCTTGAAATAGACTATCTTCGTTTGACTTCGAATCCTGGAACAGTCACATCTTATTGGTTTATAAAAATGTCTGATCCAACTATCTTCAGAAAACAACTGATTGTGTTGCATCGGCAATAGTGAAAGTACACTATAACTACATCCTGACAGCATCGGCATAAAAAAATATAAATTAATATGTCAGCTATAAAAGAAAACCAAGTCTAGTAAAGCTTAGACAAAACAAAAGAACAAGTTCAAAATACTAACCCCAAATAATGTCTATTTCAACAAAAGGGAGGCGGAGGCCATCGCGGAGGCGGAGGCCGTAGCGGTTGAGGAGCTTCTGCAACTTCCTTTCAAATTTCCTTCTCCTTCTTCCTTTCCAATCTTCCTCTCCGAAATAGATATCAATCTTCTTTAGCAAGGGTGAACGTTTAAGTATATACTTGATCAAACAAACTTCACTATCTACACCTTGAATACTAGCTAACGTCACTTTCTGAAGAAGCTGCAACCTTGTCATTCTTCTGAAATCTACCTCTGAAGAACTATCCTCATATATGTCATGTACAGCCTGCAAAATTAGATACAGTAGTATTTATATGCACAACTATTAGATTTGAGGATGATCAGTAATTCAATATGTACTCCACTCACTTTGATTGAAAGGGTCGCTAAATTTGGAGAGCCACAAATCAAGTCAATAGCATAAGATATCTCATCACCATTCCCAAAATCTATGTCGTATAAATCAAGTGTCTTAAGGCATGGTAAGAAGATAGGGACCCTATTTCCAGCATTTGTCAATATCTACACATAAAACCAGTCTAAAATGTCAGAGAATTAATAGACGTGTTGCAGTATTTCGTCAAATGAATTGTAAAGACCCAACTAAAACTTACCCTGTAGCCCCAAAAATGTAGGGTCAGTTCTTGAACTTTTGCTAAGGAAGCCACACGTTGAAAGAAATTATAAACTCTGGGTCCGGGGTGAACAAACATTGATAAACTTTTAAGATTTTCAGGTTTTCCAATCTCAACTTGTATTAGTTTATCCTCGTATTCAATATGCTGGGTTTTTAGAATCTCCACTAATGGAGACCGAGTAAAACACTCCCACCCTTTGTAGCCTTTAAAAGTTACACGAGACAAATACAACCTCAATAATTTTGGAAAACCACCAAACTCAGGTGGTATCAAAGGCAACACACAGTTGTCAAGCTCCAAATGTGTTAGCTCTAGACAAGAGAAAAGATCTGGAGTTAACTCAAGTAGTTCAGTCCACTCAGGTCCTTGGTAATGGTCATAACTAAAAGCGAACTCCTTAATTCCTTTTTTGGACAAATAGATAATCCAATCATTAATCTGCTTATCATCCTTTCTAATGGTATATGGTATGAGCAAGACAAATTTAGTTATGGCACCATTAAGAAGAAGGAGAAGATGGTCTATAATCCTCACATAGTCTTCCTCGTATACTGTATCTTTCAAATACTCATAGAACTTCTCATCAAATACGAGTTGGGTGATCATAGTACACTTATATCTCCAGTCTTTTGACAATGTACTAGTCTTCATAATGTCGTGTAACGGCAAACAATGCAAAATATTTGTTATAACTTCTTCTGGCATGGCGCTAATATAATCTGTTCCTGTCAACTTAGATGCTTTACGTGACTGATGAACACGCCCACGCCCACGAGCACCTTTCCTTTTTCTAATAAGAAGAAAAATATAAGATTAATATAATACAAAAGTGAGATAAACATCCAAATCCAATGTTTTTGCACATATACTACAGTTTCATGTTCTGGTCAAAGAGGACACAGATACCATAATCATACTCTCAAATTACGTTAGTAGAGAGATACTAAAGTTGCTGATATGATAACCGGAGGTGGTCACGAGGATGGGAAAGAAAGCTCCTAGTGATTGCAAACTTACGAGTATCAGATACTGAGTCTCATAAACAGGACAGTATAAATTGGGTAGATAGCATAGGAAAATTTTCATCAGGCCCGAAAAGATATATAAGTGATACGTAGGTCCATAAGTAAATAATAAAATTTACTATTTTCACTCATATATACAGGTTAACGAGTTGTCATGGAAACAAGTTGGCTTAGCAAATTACTAACCTAACCTTCCGACATGAGCAATTCCATTCGCTTTTCCTAAGAGGGGTGTTTGGAATTGCTTATATGTTTTCATAAGAACTTATAAGATATTTGAAAATAAGCACTTTAGCAGATGGTATTCGGATTTGTATCAAAATTTCACCTATCTTTGATTCCATTTCTTTCTTTCTTTTCTGAATGTACCTATATCTGTTTCCTCATAATTTTATATTAGACATGGATGATTAAGGTGGCTGGATTCCAGAAAACGATATAATGTTTGGTTTTCAAGCAAGAAACCGCCAAAATGCGGTTGCTTCTCAAAGCGACCCAGCTTCTCCAATTACACCGGCAGTTGGAGAGATTGATACAAAGGCACCCTTTGAATCTGTTAAGGCTGCTGTTACTTTATTTATTGAAGCATCACCAAAAGCCGATAGGCCCGTCCTTAAAAAATCCAGAACTATGGATCAGGAGGTATAACTAGAATAAACGTACAATTTTACATAATCTTATAGGTGTATTATAAAATTATAACTATATAACTATTTTTATTGGAATGAAGAGTGTGTTAGGGAACAACTTCACTGGATACTCAAGGGGATTGACAAGTATAAAGAACATATGAAAACCGCAGAATCTACAAAAGGCCAAGCACTTGTAGAGCTTGAAAAGGCCAATAACGCTTTGAAGGATCTAACCAACAAGCTTCAGGCTGTGAGCAGATCGAAACAAGCATCCATCGAGTCAACAGAGGCTGCAAAGACTCGAGCTAATAAACTGGAACAACTAAAATCCACTACAATTAACCAAGAAGCTTGGCAAGAAGCTGTTGACAAGGAAAGAAACCAGTATAAAACCGTTTCTGATCAACTTATTTCAGCCAAGCAACAACTTAATAACCTCAAACAGGATTTTGACATTGCTTTGGAAGCAAAGCTGGCTTCTTCTCAAAGGGTTGCAGAAGCTCAAAGTGCTGCAAAACTTAACCGCACAAAAATAGATGTACTCTCCAAGGAATTTGATGAAATGAGTCAAACCCTTGAGCGAGTCAAACTTGCTTCCGCCAAAGCTGAGAAAGATCATGCCAAGCTTATGGAAGAAAAACAAGCTATCATAGACTCCAAGAAAAATGAAAAGGAGGATATCGAATTAAAAATTCAGTGTCTAAGGAATGCAAATTCGGAAGAATGTGTTGAAACACGGAGACTTGATGAAACAAGTGAAGCAGTTAACACATTATGGGACCAGTTGAAAGAGGTACGTGATGCAGATACGGATCTTTTAAGGAATGCAAATTTAGAGGTTGAAGAGGCTAAAAAGAGACTTGAAGAAATGAAAAAGAAGAGACGTCTGTTAGAGATGTAGTTGAGTCATTGAAACAGGAAATTGAGTATGTAAAGAGGGACATTGCTGTGTTCGAAGGAGAAGACTTAGAAGATGAGAAATTAAGAGCTGACATAGACCATAGTAAACAGCAGGTTCAAATAGGGTAGATAGCATAGGAAAATTTTCATCAGGTCCGAAAAGATATATAAGTGATACGTAGGTCCATAAGTAAATAATAAAATTTACAGTACTATTTTCACTCATATATACAAGTTAACAAGTTATCATGGAAACAAGTTCGCTTAGCAAATTACTAACCTAAGAGGGGTGTTTGGAATTGCTTGTATGTTTTCATAAGAACTTATAAGATAATTGAAAATAAGCACTTTAGCATATGGTATTCGGATTTGATTATATTGTACCAAACGCACTAATACTCACAAACAAACAACTAACAATTTGTAACGAAATTTCAATAAAAATTCCATTTAGAGGTGTCGGAAATAAGCACTTTCAAATATGTCGCAGTAGCTCTTACCTGTTATTTTAAGCTTATGATATGGGGTTATGCTTATGTTTTATAAGCGGCTTACGCGTTATGATATCCTAATATAAACCCACCCCTCCTCAAATAAGGCACAAAGTTTTGGAGTTATCAAAACCCCCTCATATAAGCTAATAAGGTAATAAGCTAATAATAAGCTAATAAGCTAATAATAAGCTAATAAGCTAATAATAAGGTAATAAGCTAATAATAAGCTAATAATAAGCTAATAAGCTAATAATAAGCTAATAATAAGCTAATAAGCTAATAATAAGGTAATAAGCTAATAATAAGCTAATAAGCTAATAATAAGGTAATAAGCTAATAATAAGCTAATAAGCTAATAAGCTAATAATAAGCTAATAATAAGCTAATAATAAGCTAATAAGCTAATAATAAGCTAATAATAAGCTAATAAGCTAATAATAAGGTAATAAGCTAATAATAAGCTAATAAGCTAATAATAAGGTAATAAGCTAATAATAAGCTAATAAGCTAATAATAAGCTAATAATACGGTAATAAGCTAATAATAAGCTAATAAGCTAATAATAAGCTAATAAGCTAATAATAAGCTAATAATAAGCTAATAAGCTAATAATAAGGTAATAAGCTAATAAGCTAATAATAAGCTAATAATAAGGTAATAAGCTAATAATAAGCTAATAAGCTAATAATAAGCTAATAATAAGGTAATAAGCTAATAATAAGCTAATAAGCTAATAATAAGCTAATAATAAGCTAATAAGCTAATAATAAGGTAATAAGCTAATAATAAGCTAATAATAAGCTAATAATAAGGTAATAAGGCGCCTAAAACTAAGCCGAAATGAGATAAGGTTAAACAAACACCTCCACATAGAAATATAAAACAGCATAGAAAGAAATATATAAACGTAAATTGAAATTTAACCTTATTGGCAGACAAAAATCCACCCGTTTTCTGCGTTTTCTCAATTGTGATTCATTCATTGTCATCCTAATCAAGCCTTGGTGTGTTTTTAGGGTCACCGAATTTGATGGATTTTTATGGTTTTTGTGAATTTGATGGCTTTTTATGGTTTTTGTATTTCAAATGCAATGTGATATTGTGTTTGGTTGGGAAAAAAGAATGAGCTTAAAATATGATTAAAAAAAAAGTCAAAAAGTGACGTTTTATGAAAGGGAGGAGATACATTGTAGGGTGTTATTCGGGTTGATCCGGTCGGGTTTGGGTCAAGTCGGTCGGGTTAATTCGGATCAAGCTTTGAAAAAACATACCCGAACTCGATCTTGTTTAGAACTCGGGTCGGGTCTGGTCAATTCGGGTTCGGGTCAATTAGGGTTCGGGGTTCACCCGAGTATTTTACGTTGTAAAAGTGTTGTTGCGTCGGGCTATTCGGGTTCGTGTCGGGTCAAGGCTAAAAAAATATACCCGAACCCGACCTTGTTTAGAACTCGGGTCAATTCGGGTTGACCCGATTGACCCGAATATATTTTTGACCCGATTAACCCGACCCGAATTGACTCGTGTCGGGTTCGGGTCGGGTCAGCCCAAATGACACCCCTAATACATTCATCATATTTTTAATGCAAATATCATAATTGTGCATTAGAGTATTGTATTATGAGTTTTATAACTTGTGTAAAATAGTCTTTGATGACGTATAGTCCGCATTCGGGTCATGAACCCGTCCAATGAACGCTACTAGCAATCGAGCCCAGTACGAATGGGCTAACCCGGTAACGGTTTGGGCTCACGAAGGCCCAAACCCGAAGTTATTTATGGGTTTAGATATTGGATATCTCTTGTTTATGAGATATGCATTAATTGACCGACTTAGGCGGGATACGCCGAAGGTTGAGGAACACGAAACCAATAAGGATTTCGTGTGTGTATAAAGGGCATCCAAGCCTCATTAAAAGGTACGATCTATAACCCTAACTCTCCACTAAACCCTAAAACCGATTACTTACTCTCACGCCGGAGGATAATCGTGGGAGACAATCCCACGATAAGCCTAACGGTGTTTTCTGTTTTCTTAGTGCGCAGGTCTCAAGCATTAAGATCTAATTGATACTGGAACCGGAGTCCAAACAAGGAACGCCCAACTTTTGTATCAACAAGTGGCGCCATCCGTGGGACCAATCACTAAGAACTAGAATGACAAAGCAAGGAAACTTAAGTCAGCGATCGCATAGTGACCTACAAGGGAAGAAGCAGCAAAGCGGATCAGCCCCTAAGCAAGCCTCTGGAACAACCAGTGCGACTAAAAACCAAGGGTCAGGCTCAAATCTGGTCTTCCCGACAGTGGAACAACGCACGGGGACAACCCATGCCACCACAACAACAACTACCAGCGTAGAAGATCCACTGCGCACCCCTTTTACCACTCCCCTATAGTCGGTGCCAGAAAAGGACCTCACAAAAACGCCAGGTGCACCTCTCCGAAACAGGAGTCCAGATGTAGAAACAGACACCCTCGCGCTAGAAGGAGTCGCACCTGAACTAGCGCCAAGTGACTTCGTGTCTCAAAACTACGAAACCTTGGCTGCCCTTATGCAAAAAGAGGCGAAAAAAGGGTCGAGTCAGAGCCTGCAGCACCGGCTAAAATTCAACACGGAGTACGAGACATCCCCATCGCGTCATCAGAAGGAGAGGCGCGGGAAGGATAGCCGCCGCCCCCCAGTGTTTACCACGATTGGGAGGAGAGTTGAGAGCGATGAAGCAGCTGACCTGCAGTACCTGGAAGAACACAAAGAGGACGGACGGCGTACCAATGTCCACGCTAGGCTGGGTAGCCGCAGGGTGACAGACTTGGACGACGGTACTCCCCAAATGAAAGCCCTTTAAGCGCGGATTCTGAGGACAGTCGGCGCAAGCGCCGAAAGAGGGGAAGCTCGTGCTCTGGTGATTCCTCGGACAACGAGGACAGCGAAACAGGACATTGGAAGTCCAGGAGAAGATATCGCGACCAGGAGGAGGAAGATATGTCTCTTCCGTGGCGCCGCCAAAAGGTGGATGCGTTCACTCGGCGCATCAACGATTTCTCATAAGATAAGAGAAGGCGCATGCCCGCCAATGTGAAAACCTATGATGGAACAGGTGACCCAGACGATCACTTAAAAATTTTCGAATCCGCTGCTACTATCGAAAATTGGCCACAACATGTGTGGTGCCACATGTTCAATTCCACATTAGTGGGGAATGCGCGAAACTGGTTCAGTAAGCTTCCACGCAGAAGCATTGATGACTTTGAAGAGTTGCGGAAGGCGTTTCGCCTGAACTTCACTCAAAGGAAGAAGTGCGCCAAAAACCCTGTCGAACTTGCCAGGGTAAAGCAGCGACAGGGGATCAAAAATAACCCTGGAGCGCTACAAAGATGAGTGCATACATGTCAAGGCATGCCCCGAAATACTAAAGATCTCATGGTTCATGAACGGGATCAATAACCCAGAACTCATCAAAAGGCTGAACGACAAGGTCCCCCAAACCTTTGATGAACTTATGAAGCGCACAAGGTCCTTTATCCAATGATAAGCTGTCGCGGCGGACAGCAAGAAAGGATACTCAAACTATAGGTCACAAGAACAGCCTCGGAGACAATCCATTGACCAGAGTAGCAACCGCAACAAGAACTACCGCGGCCAGGGAAGCGGATGAGATAATGACAAATATACCCCGCTAACCAATACTCCGAAGGAGATATTCGTGACGGAAGGCGCGAACTTCCCGAGGCCCCCACCAATGCGTACTCCAGAAGATCGGCGCGTGGGGAACGGATATTGCGATTACCATGGACAGAAGGGCCACACCACCAATGAGTGTGTCCAATTGCGCCAGCTAATCGATAAGCTGGTAAAAGAAGGCAGATTGGACCATTTGGTTAAAAACATTAAGGAGGGGAAAGATAAGCAAAAGACTGGGAACAAGAAAGAAGTACCCAAAGATAAGGCTGATACCATCTACATGATACAATCATGGCAGCGAATGACTAGGCATAAGATCAGCCAAAAGTTTTCCCGCGGAAGCGAAATCTCCTTCCCCACCTTAGTTGCGGACAACGCAGTGGTAGAACCGCTCACCATTGAAATCAATGCAGGGGGTCACGATATCCACTGCATGTATGTTGATGGAGGAGCATCGGCAGATATAATGTATGAACATTGTTTCAAACGACTGCGACCTGAGATACAAAATCTGTTAAGCCCGGTCATGACGTCGTTGACTGGTTTTACAGGAGAGAAGATATGGCCCATGGGGCAAATACGCCTACTAGTCAATGTCGGCAATAAGGAACACTCCACGACAGCCTGAATGAATTTTATGGTGATCAAATCCCCTTCGCCATATAATGGCATTATTGGAAGACCAGGGATATCAGCTATGCGCGCAGTACCGTCTACGGCACACGGGATGCTCAAGTTCCCGGTGGAGGGAGGCATTGTTACTCTCTACAATACCACCGTACCACCTAGAGAATGTAACACGATTACATGTGAGACGGCACACATTTCAGAACAGCGCACAACTAAAGTATCAAACCTAAGGGTCGCAATTCATCCCGATTACCCAGATCAAGAAGTATCGATCGGGGGATCGCTGTCTGATAACGGCAGGGCATCCGTGTGCGCACTCTTGCAAAAGAATCTGGATATCTTTGCATGGGAACCAAAGCACATAACCGGTGAGGATCCGACAAGGATACTCCCCAGTACGACAGAAGAAGCGTGGCCAAGCTCCAGAGCGTGCACAAGCAATTCTGGCAGAAGTACATAAACTTGTGGATGCAGGTATCATGCGAGAAGTCTATTACCATGACTGGCTTTCCAACCCAGTGATGGTCAAGAAGAGCGCCGGTATTTGGCGGATGTGCGTGGACTTCACGGATCTAAACAAAGCATGTCCCCAAGACTGCTACCCACTACCAGAAATAGACTGGAAGATAGAATCTTTGTGCGGATACCCACTTAAATGCTTCTTGGACGCTTACAAAGGATACCACCAAATCCAGATGGCTAAAGAAGATGAGGAAAAAACGGCCTTCCATACAAGCCAAGGTGTCTATTGCTATACTAAGATGCCCTTTGGCTTAAAGAACGCAGGCGCCACCTACCAGCGATTGGTAGATAACGCATTTAAAAAACAGGTGGGTCGCAACTGTTAGGAATTGGAAATTCTATTGTAAAGCATCGGTCACCCCAAGTAGAATCTGGCTTAAGTTAGCTCGTAGACATATCGTTCATTATATTATTTATTTGTCGGTTATTAGCTTAGTTTAGTCTAGTGCAACACCGTGGAGGAAGGACGGGTCTTTACCCATTGTATGCCTGATTCACAGCCCGTAGGAGGGCGTATTAGTTTGTATAAATAGCCCTCTCCCCACAAGGGAGAGGGTTGGATGTTCATTTAGAATCTAACCTTCCATGAGTTTCTCTTACTAGAATATCCCACTTTCTCTCTCTAAAACCATATGATTATACGCCCATAATTGTAAGTGCTTGAATGTTTGTGAAATCCAATATGTTACAAATGGTATCAAGAGCCATGGTTTGATCATCTCTCTTACATATCCTTGGATTTGTAGTGGTTTTTAGATGGTTTTTTAGTTTAAGAAAGTTTATTGGTTTTTGCATAATTTGGTTCATTACTTGTGTTAGTGTTTGAATTTTGAGTGTACTTTTGTGTTTAGAATCATTGTAAGTGCTTGGGTTTTGATTTGGAAAGCTTGAATCACTGTGGTTGGGCTTGTTTTGGATTGAAAAATGTGGTTTTGAAGTTTTTCATGGTAGCGACTTCAGTCTCGGAGTTAATTTTCTTCGTAGCGACTTGCTTTAGTAATGTTTAGCGAGTTGCAGTGTTAGTCGTAGCGACTTGTCTATTTAGACAAGCCGACAAACAGTACATGTTAGTGGATTCTCCACTACGGCTAGCGACTTGGAGGGGTAGTGACTTGCTTTCATTATTTCTAGCGACTTGTACGTTTAGTTCTTAGCGAGTTGTCTCTTAACGATTTGGATAGTTAGCGAGTTGTTCCTTAGCAACTTGACTGTTTAGCGATTTGGTACCATAGCGATTTGTGTTCAGCGACTTGGGCTTAGCGACTTGATTCACTGTAACTTGAGGTTTAGCGAGTTGCTACCTAGCGACTTGGGGATTAGCGACTTGGTTCTAAACTTTCTAGCGACTTTGTTTCATTGTTCTTGGCGAGTTGTTCTATTAGCAACTTTTATTTATAGCAACTTGGTGAATTGATGCAAGTTACTCATATCTAATATCCATCAACACAATGACATACATCACTGACCCCTTAATCTCCAAAGTACTTGAACTCTATGATACCTCACAAAACAATGAAACTGTCTGCTATTCAGAATGTTTAAACATGACTGATTCAGCAAATTATGATCAAAACCATTCACATTCTGAGTCAAATTTCACTGAATCACACTTATTAATGACACATGATGCAAGGCAAATGGAATGCAACATTGAGTCCTTTCAACTACTTCATCAGCACCTCACACATCTGTTATCCACAACTAGGGATCGAACATGCAATGCTCTTTTCCGTCAGGACTTATCCACATTGACAAGAACTGTGTTGATGAACTTAGAACAACTGAAGCTTCAAATTACCAAAAAGAAGGTATTAATGGAAGACTCAAATGCTTCACTTCAAGTAATCTACAACCAATTTCGGCCATTTATCAATGGGGAATATTCCGCAGACTTTGATCAACACGTGACTGGAATTTCATTCAAGAAACATACTGGAATGGAAATCCATGAATACATCAACACATTTATCCATCTTATGGATAATGTGGAAATGTACATTAGGGAAGCTGCTCAAGAGAATGTTCAGTTGAATGTGTTGAATGGGTGTCAGATTAAATTAAGTGAAAGTTCTGATAAATCGGGTAATGGATCAGTTGAAAGAACTGATGATGCTGAATGCAGTATATCAGATACATCAAAGGATGATGAAACCGACTGTACTGAATACAAAGGCTCAGAGTCAGAAAAGCTTGAAACAGATTGCATTTTTGTACCTCCTGCTATGCATGAGGAGAATACAGTGTCATCCCAGCAAATGATTCGGAGTTGTGTGATGAGGTACCCTTAACTGATCAACATAATGCATTCACTAATGTACCTGATCAATTTTATCCTAACTCTGATCATGATATTGATAAATGTTTCTTGGTTAAACCTGAATCTAAAATCTTTAAAACAAATGACATGGTTAAAAAAAAGGTTTATGATGAACTTTCAAACAAATACTCAATTCTTGAAAAATATCGCATTTCCTTGGAAATTGCAATACAACAAAGAGAAGAAGGTTTTCTTACTACAAACACCAGCATAAATCCGAAATTCCCAGAATTTCGAGAATTTTTTAAAATTAACCACTTAAAAACCCAGATTCAGGACAAATTTTCAACAATAAGCAATCTGAAATTAGAACTCTCGGATCTGCATAATAAATGTAATATAGGGATGAACAATCCTAACCATGAGGTGAGTGATACGCTTAAATCCATGAATGATAAATTGGCTCTGTGTGTCCAACCTATTGAGGGAAAATGAGTCATTAAGAAATAAATTATTAGAGAACAATTCCAAGTTGATGGATCAATCTAATTCCCTCTTAGCTGACATTGATGCCCTCAAAGCCCAAATTCAGGATAAGAGCTTCACTATTGTTGCCTTAAAAAACGAGCTTAGGAAATCTATTGGAAATAGGGTGAACACTAAGTTTGCAAAACCATCAACCTTGGGAAAGCCAAAATGTATTGTAGTTAGGCAGCCCAATTCTTTTAGAACTGAAAGATCTAAGCCATCGAAATCTGAGCTTGCCTCCCAAGTTGATGCGAATATTGTTTTGTCAAAACCAGTCACTTCACTATTTCATTCCGATATGATGAATAACAAACCCCGGTCTAAGGTTCAAAGTCCTAAAATCATGAATACTAGGAGTTCATCTTGTTTTCATAAGAAGCATCAAATGGCTGATCAATCCCCTAAGAAACAATATAATTACAAAAGGACCAATATTCAAAACAGGGAAGTGCCTACATCCAAATCCACTAGCAGTTGTTTCAAATGGATCCCCACTGGTAGACTATTTCAGTTTTCAGGATCCAATTGGACTTACATACCTAGATCTTACCTTAAGTGGATGCCCACAGGAAAACTCTTCAAGAATATTGAACCTAAAGGGATTTCTATTAATGACACTCCTAGATCAAACTGTGCAACATCTAATAGTGAGGTTACTCAGGTTACTAACTCATCTATTTGCAATACTACATGTGCCTCTAGTGCAAAGTGTTCTCAGTCTTTTTCAGGTACAATGCTCAATTCAATCATGAACATTATGACTTGGTTCCCAACAGAAATGAAGATTGCTCACTTAGGAACTGTAGCTTGTCAGAATTGATGTACCTCGTACTTTGACTCCTATTCGTCTTGAATCAGGACTCGTTCTCATGAATCTGTGTACAAATTAGTTTAAAAAATCATTTTTGTTAAATCATTTTTTAAATCATCTATCATTTTTTTATTAATTAAATCATTTTTTATCTTTACCCTCAATATGATAAAAGGGGCATCTCTTGTAATCGATAACATCTACGGTTCTAGAAATGTCATTCAATAATGACACGGGTCCATAGATGAAGTTCGAACAAAAGATATTCTCTAGTTTTATAATCAATGTTCATTGGTGACATTGATTGAGGGGGAGAGTATTTCAAGTTATATCGTTATCTCTGTTTCTCTCTGCACCATTGTTTGATATGTATCGTGTGCTTGATGCATGTTTAAGTCTTGCTTCGTTATGTCCTCTGTGCTAGATTGCTTATCTATGATATGTCACTTTTGGGTTCTTGTCATTTTATTCTACATGTTTTTAGAAACTGTATTTGAATGCTATCTGATAAGTTCAAGGACTGAAAGTGTTAATAGTATAAAATTTGATATATAGCGACTTGCCTTAAAATTTGAGAGATAGCGACTTGTCCTAGCGAGTTGCTTATTCTGCACATGTACAGGGACTGAAAGTGGTAACTTTGAAAAACTTGAAAAACCGTTCTTATCCCCTAGCGACTTGTTTTTTCCATATACTCAAAAGATTTTTCTTGCTTTCTCTCTCTCTTAACAAATCCTTGCTAGCGACTTGTTTGTGGTAAGACTTATATCAATCATTTATGTTTCAAAACATATGAATTATACGCATCCCCTAACTCAGTTCCCTTAACAGATTTCATTGAGTTCTTGATCTTCGTCATTTGTTCTCCTCGCTTAGGTTTGTGAAATGGATTCATGTTATGAATCACTTGATATATATGTTGTGTTGATAGATGTCTTTTTGCATTTGTATGTACTAATGGGTCTTTGAGCGATTTGTAGAATCTCTTGTAGGTGGTTTATGTGAGTTGTGTTACTGATTTTGTTTGTGGTTATGGATTGATCGTACTTGTTCATTATAGCGATTTGATGATTTTACGTTAATGGTTACATATGTTGATTGGATCGAAGTGTTAAGCGAATGCTATGAATTGTTCTTGGTAGCGACTTACCTACTAAACACTATGTTCTTGGTAGCGAGTTGGTTCATAGTTTCTTCATGGCGAGTTACGTTATCTGAATTCACTCTTGCTAGCGACTTAGTGTTTTGATGTGTAGCGACTTGGCCTTGGTTCTTTTGATAGCGACTTGTCTTTACAAGTTAGCAACTTAGTGATTTGATTTGTAGCGACTTGGCCTTGTTTCGTTTGATAGCGACTTGTCTTTACAAGTTAGCAACTTAGTGATTTGATTCGTAGCGACCTGGCCTTGTTTCTTCTGATAGCGACTTGTCTTTACAATCTAGCGACTTAGTGATTTGATTTGTAGCGACTTGGCCTTGTATTTTTCTTATAGCAACTTGATTTTGTCAAAATGTGTAAAGCGACTTGCTGTAAGTATTTCATGCTAGCGACTTGGTTCAGGATTACTTGTAGCGATTTGTATTGACAAATTGCTCTTAGCGACTTGCTATAACATTATTGTTTAAGCAATTTGTATCTGGTTTCTCTTGCAGCAACCTGAATTAACAACTTGTTTAAGAAATCTGTTATAACACTTCCGTAATAGCAACTTGTCTCATGAAATCTTATTATAGAAACTTTGCTCTTCACATTTTCGACTCAATCCAACTTGTGTCTTGAAAAACTTTGTCAACATGATTTGTTACTTTGAAAATTACAAATGCTACTTAATCTATTTCCTAAGTTTGACAATCTGCTTATTGGTAATATATCATGTATGATACTTGTTGTGCTTGTGTCATGAGGATACATTAAAATTTGTTCAACTAACCATGTCTAATCTAACATGCTATCGAATACTGGTGTTGCATGTGTGTTTCTACATAATCTTAATGGCAAACCCAACTTCATCCGAGAACCTTGCTACCTCTACTCCATCCATTGCTCTTACAGACAATGAAATTCTTCCAGCAGACAAATGGGTAGAGATTGGGAAAAGTAACTGTTATGTGGACATCGAAAGGATTCAACAAAATCCAATCTTCAAAGTGGCAATTTATATTCTTAAAAACACTAATTTCTTTAGTGCCATGACCAAGCAATGCACTATCCCTTCCATCTACCTACAACAATTTTGGAACACCCTCACATGGAACAAGATCTCCGCCACTTATTTCTGCAAGCTTGATGATAAGGAATTTGAAATCACATCTGACATTCTCAGCAAGGCCCTAGGAATCACACCCTGTGACCTCACCATACAATCTGCCCCTCCACCTAGTGTGGAAGAGCTAACAGTCTTTCTGATTGGTTTGGGTTATCAAGTTGGCATATCAAGGGCTTCAGATATCATCACTGGACACATGTATCAACCCTGGAGAGCCATTACTACCATTCTCAACTTATGCTTATCTGGCAAAACCTCAGGATTCGATAAAGTAAGGATATCTATTCTGCAAATCCTATAGGGTCTCGTCAATGGGGTGAACATTAATGTCTCGGAACGTATTTGGGAAGAATTATCTTTGTCAATGAACACATTTATCACTGATAGAACAAACTTTCAGAATAAAGCTCAAGGAATAAAGAAAGTACACAAACTTGTGATTCCTAGCATCAGATTCTCGAAGCTTGTTATCCAGTACTTGCAACAGACTCATAAATTCAATCCCAGGAGTGAATCAATCCTCCATAATGCTAAGGATGAATTTGTTATGGGTAATCTCAAATACATTGTGAGAGGTGTCAATAAGGAAATCTTTGGATTGCCCATTCCTGATATTCTTCTCACAAATGATATTAAGAAGACTGATCACTTCAAATCATACAAGAAAAGGGCATCCAGATCCAATGTTGAGGACTCTCCCATTCCATCCCAACCCAAAGCTTCAAAGCCCACTTCCAGTACAAAGTCCTCATATGCTGCCCTTCCCAAGAAGAGACGTGACATATCACATCCTACTGACACTTCTTCAAAAAAGCAGAATAAGAGAAAGAATGATGCGGAAAAAGAAATTGTTGGGGGAACTGAAACACCAAAGGGTGACAGTCAATTGGTTGATGAAGACGAGGCTAATTTGCAGCAAGGTATTCGACAAAGCCTGGAAAGCCTGAACATGAGACCACCAGTTGGAGGTGTCGTGTTAAGAGAACCTGAACTAGAGCCACGCCAAACAACTCCAATCACACAAGACAAAGGGAAAGGGATTGCTGGTGTAGATGCCGAACAAGCCGCTCACATGATTCTGACCTTCTCCTCTTCACCATCAAGAACTACCACTCAATTTGAGCTGAAGAAAAGAAGTGTTGAATCATCTTCAGCTCAAGAACAATCTGGATTGGAAAAGGAGGTATCCGAAGCACAAGAAGAAACTCCTGCATCAAGTGATATCCAATATGATCAAAATGATGATGAAGAGTTGCAGAAAGACTCACAGGAGAACCTTGAGTCAAGATCTAATGAAACCAGGCATTTGGAGGAACCAAACATGTCTACTGACTCTCTATCTTCATTGAAGAATCTAGATACTGATCTCTCATTTGGTGATCAGTTCTTAAATGACAAACCCTCAGATAACGAGCCGTTTAAGAAAAATGATGAGGAAGAGGAAGTTGAGTCCATGTATACTGTTGATATTCAGCAAGACACATCAACCACTCCTCCAATGTCAGCACCTATTTAAGCAACCGCACTTCCACCACCCAAACCCGCTAATGATCCATTACAAGTTGTCTCTATCAGTGATGTCGTCACTCTACCTACCTCACCACCTCCTGTTTCACCTCCTCCAGTCAAAACGACTGAGCAATTGCTCGAAGAGGCTATGACACGTATCGCAACTATTGAGAAGCATTTTCCTATCGCCATCAATAATCTTGATAGTCGTGTAAAAAAGCTGGAGAATCTTAACCTCAATGAGATTGTTACAAAAGCAATAGAAGCAGATATTAAAGATGCGGTTGAATGGGCAATGAAGGCTCCATTACTTCAGCGTTTCAGAGACTTGCCGATCTCTGACATGAGATCAGCTCTCTCAGAAAGAATGTATGAAGCAGGAGAGCATCTGGACAATACGCATAAGAAATTATTCGAAGCACTCGAGGAATCAATGAAACTTGATAATTATCAGCAGTTTGTAGAGGATGTACGAGAAAGGGAAGATAAGAATAAAAGAAAGACTGTTCCGATGAAATCAAAGGATAAGTCTGGAGGCCCCAAGCCACCACCACCTCCAACTAGAGGAGCTGGAACTTCTGGAGCTGGTGGATCTTCTAATACAACCTCTACACCTGCACCACAACCACCATCATCACCACCAAAACCTTCCAGTCAATCTAGTCCATCCGGAGATCAGGGAATTCATAAGAAATCTGCAGCTTGGACAACTGTTGATTCAAGGTTTACACCCACATTCTCCACTATACCAGAAGACCAGGTGCTTCATGAAGAATCGCATGTCATGGCAGAGTCAGAATTCGATGATGATGATGCATCCACCAAACATATCCCCATGCCATCTGAAGATGATTGGTTTGATACATACGTGTCAGGTGAACGCTCTAATACCACTAGAGTTGCACCTTCAAAAGACACAATTCAAAGCTGGCTGACCGAAGAGAGGCCTCAAACTCCAGAACCTTCATGGTCCATTCCAGAGTCTGACACAATAATCCCTGACAACAACTGGGCTTCAACAATAACTGCCAACTATGAAGCCCCAGCTGAAGACTCTCTTCTTCACATCACAAGAGATATGGGCAGCTTTATAAAGTGGTTTTGTGAACAGAAGGGAATCTCGTCCATTACTCCAAAGGATCTTGAAGGACAAGCTTTTGAAATTGTCAAGGTTTTTCACTCAGATGCCAATCATCTCCAATACCAGATGGAAGAATGTCATAAGATGTTGAGTGATCAAGTCAGTGAGCAGATCAGTCGCTTCAATGTGAACATGCCTCTTCCTCTCGGTGGTGAACCTGGACAAATGACCATTCAATCTGAGTTCTTTTTCAACCATGAACTGGAATATCTATGTGCTCAAACTTCTGAAAGAAGACCAGCCTTATCGATTTCGAAGATGAAAGCTGCTACCTACACTGATCAGGGTCTTGAACAGATGGTACCGGATCAATTATGGGCTGACAAAGAACAAAAGTATGACATTGCTGCCTGATGAGTGTGTAAATACTCATCATTTTTATATAAAATAAACTGCAAAATCATCTGAAAATACTCAGAAACACATCTAAATGATCAAAATATCACAAATCAGTGTTTTATGTGTTTCAAATGCAAAAATATCAAAATCAGATGAAAAACATATCAAATTTGCAAAAATTGCAGTTTCAGTCCCCCAAGTTTCAAAAATTGTCAAAAACAGTCCCTGAGCACATAATTTCAAAAGTAAAGTCACCAAAGGTCCTTTTTAAATCAAAAGTTATCAAATTTAGTCCTTTGGTGAAAAATATCAAAAGTTTGAGAAAATTACAAAAATGGTCCTCCAAGTTTGAAAATTGGCAAAATTAGCCCCTGGAAAATTGCAAAATGGCAATTTTGGTCCCTATACTTTTGAAGCTTGTCATTTTCAGCCCTTGGAAGAAGTTTGATGATTTGGCAGAACAGGTCCCTCTAATTTCAGAATTTACATAAAGGTCCCTTGAAGTTTAAAACCTTTAAACCAATTTTGACCCTATCACAAAAACCTTTGACCCCTGCCTTTTTCCCTTGTGACCCCTTCCTTTCATTTTGACCCTTTGGTCAAATAAAGTCAAAACCAGAAATACGCGCCCCACCTTATCTCCTTCCTCAACTTGAGCCCTGCAACACAGGCACCATTCCCATCACCTTTCCACCCCCCTCCTCATCATACCCACCTAACTTACCCTCCACAATAAATGCCACCCCCCCCCTAGTGCAACTTTTCAGAACCCACAGGTTGAAACAGTTTTCCCGCCAAAAATGTGATAACACACTAAGCTCTCCCATTGGCCACAAAAGTGGTGGGAAACACTCAGAAGGCCACGTGTAAGCTAAATGGAGCATAAAAGAGAAGGAAGGAGCAAAGAGAAGATCAGTTTTTTAGTTTTTAATTTCTCTTATGTCGTTTTTTTTATTACTGTCTTAATTCAATTAAAAGGTTGTAATATTTTGTTTCTCAGTACAAAACTCAAGTGATTATGGCAATATTATCAAGTTTTAAGCTTTAATTCCAAGTCTTTATCTATTTCCAAAAATTTGCATTACTGTTGAAATTTTCAAAGTCAGAATCTGATTCAGAAGCTTCAATAAGCTCATTTATCAGTTTAAATAAGCTTAAATGAGCTTATGAAAGCCTTGTACAAGCTCACATTTAAGTTTCCACTCATTTTGTACCTGGGTCAACAAAAGTCAACTGGGTGAGCATAAATGGCATGGACATGGAATGGGGTTGATTCAGACAATGAAATGGGTGAAAAGGAAGCCAGTGGGTTGGATTAGGTGTAGTTTTCTTGGTTCTCTGTTGTTGCAAGCCACTGTGGCTATGGACAAATGTGAGTTAAATTCAAGTTCAATAGCATAGTCTGTCCTTGTTATTATAAGTAGTTAAAATTAGTTTAATGAGTAGTATTTAGATTATTTAAAGTCAGTTTGATCATAGTTACAAGCTTGTTCAGTCTTTAGTATAGATTTAGTTTACAATATAATAGTTAAAAGGGTGTTTGGTTCAATAAGTTTAACTGTCATTTAGGTGTATGCATTGGTTAATTCCTCTTGGTTCATGTTTGTTGGGCATAAGTAAACTCATTTGAGTCTTAGTCTTGGTCTGAGACACCACCAAGTCAAAATTACATGCAATTCACCACTACTGCTGATCTGTTGTGTTCTTGAAGATCAAACCACTTGCACTGTGTTTAAAATACATAGATATAGGTTTCTTTAGTCTCATTACAATCATTAACACCAATATCAGTCCACAAATCAAGTTTAAAACTCAAAAAAGTCAAAGTTCAATTGTTTCTTCAAAAGTCAAAACTAGAATAATCTAGTTTTGAGCCAACTGCAAGGAATTGTTTTGAGCTCACCTTTGAGTCTCATCAAGTGAAATCTGTGGTTTAATAAACTTCATCTGGTCTTCTTGCTTATTAGCATTTTTGAAGAATTTTATGAATTTTTTAAAGGCCTCAAACAAGCTCTTCTTTCAAGCCCCAAGTGCCCTGCTCACTGTTCTCAGTTGATACTGAGTTTTTCTCAGTTTTGTCTAGAGTTGCACAGGGCTTATAAGAGCTTGTCCAAGCTTGATTTTTGGTTTAAAAACACTCACCCAGGTCTAGTGTAGGTACCAATATCTGTTTTCCAATTTCAAGCTTATTTCAGTGTTCATTCATGTGCTTAAATCTGACACCCTCACCACTGTTTTAGTAAAAATCTCACCAAAGCCAAATCTTGGTAATTAGCTTATCAGAGATTAAAAGCTATTGTAAATGGTTGAATTTGGCTACTTTTAGTACATTATAGCTTCTGTGTTTGTCTGGTAGCCTTTGGTACTCATTTGGCTTATTTGAAGTGCTTAATAATAAGCACTCCCACATCAGTTCTTAATTTCTACACATAAGCCCATGTTTTTCTATTTTTCCTAGATTCAAAATATCATTTTAGACTTTTCCTGAAATTTTCAGATTTTTCCAAGTTGTTTAGCTATTTTTCTTAATTTAAATTAGTTTTTAATCATTTTTAATTAGCTTTTAATCTAAAAAATTCAGAAAAGGTTCCAAAAAATAGTTTTTCAATTTTATTAAGTTTAGATAATTATAAGAGGTGAAAAAAGTAATTTTCCAGATTTTTCATAGTTTATTTGGTAATTTTTAGTAATTTAATTAGTTTTTAATAGTTTAAAATTCATAAAAAATAGAAAAATAATCAGAAAAATACAAAAATAGTTTTGAAAATTCTAGTTTGTTATTTTAGACTTTTCCATTTCATAATTTTATTTTTTTTAGCTTAATTTCCTAATTTTTTGTATTTTAGGTAATTATTAAATAGTTAAAATAGTTTTTAATTAATAATAATTAGATAATTAGTTGTAAAATTAATTTTCTTTTTCTCAAAATTTTCTTATATCATTAGGTTTATAAAAATATAATTTTCATATTTTTAGGTTTAATATTGTGTAAGTTTCACGTTTTTGTTTGTACGTCACGTAGTTTTAATTAAGTTTTATTAAAACAAAAAGAACAAAAACATCATTTTAATAATAGTGATAGCGTTTATTTAATAGATTTTATCTTTTTAGATTTTCTTTAATTTGCATTTAAGCCGCTGTAATTTGTTGGCTATTTCTGTAGTTATAATCAATTATCAAATCTCTGTATCCATTCAAATCTTCTCGATCACTAAACGTCTGACTATTCTCGCACAGCTCGTTGGGACATAACGACCTGGGGAAACATTATACTCTCCTGGACTTCATTGTATTGGTGTGTGAACTGTTTTGAGTTTCTTACAGCTGGTCATTCACAAGTGATCAGCTCGCGTGAGAAAACTTGACGGTTTCGCAGCGATCACTGCCTCATATGGCATTTCTCATTGGTGGTTCAAGAAGAAGAAATTCTACATTGACCGACATAGTGCTAACAAGAGTCGTAGAGCTGTTCGATCCAAGCTTCGCATTCTAAGTGTCATAAATATAGAGACCTTCTCAATCTATGGCTATGATTACTTGAAGAAGATTGTTATTCGAAGAGCAGATTTGAAAGAGTATGTTATTGAAGAGAACGACTTCAAACACTTGATGCCAAATGACTTTGAAGATCTCTACCTTCTGAACCTACAAGGAAACCTTAACCACCTTCCGATTCGTGAGAAGAAGGCTCTCTCGGCTGCTGTCAATCTCTGGATCAGAGGCTTGGTCATTCGAAAAAGGGTTGAGGATTTTCAACTAGGAATGGAAAGCTATCAGACCTGCGTCAACCTTACTAGACCTCAATGGGAAGCCTAAGGTCTTGAATTTCACCAATAATATAAAGTGATTGACACTCCTAGATCCATCATCTTTACCGACAGATACGGGACAAGAATGCTAATGAGGCTATGTGAGCTATACAAGTTCAGTGATGGTACACTCAGGATGGTTGAACAAGAATTGAACTCTATAGTGAAGGAAATCAAGATTGACATGAAGCCGTGGAACAAAACTAGATTCTGGTCTGAACAGGACTTGAAGATGTGGGAAGATTTCATTGCTGCAATCGGACGAAGATTAAAGACTAGAATGATTTATCTCAACCTTGAAAGTTTTGTGGGTGGTAGACTTCGTGAAGGTCATTACAAACTACTTCAACGAACTGAATGAAGACATCTTCCGGAAGTTGTGATTTCAAATATCCTATGCACATATTGAGGGGGAGAATTTACCAAGAAAATCAAATGGCTTTTTCTACGGAATTTGTGATCAAGAAATTATTTCAAAGAACTCTTGTCTCCATGTGCTAAACAATTTCAAGATCATATGCACATGTTGAGGGGGAGCATTTCTAAATGATCAAAACTATTAAGGTACAAAATGCTTTGATTTTATATCACAAGTACCTTGATTGTTTTTCCAAATGATTTTTCAATTGGTTTTATGGAAGAAAGAACAATACCAAAAGACCGACCAATTTACATTATGCATGGTGTTATAAGGATGGTTAGGTTAGGTATTCGTTCCTATGATCCGCCAGAGCCGGAGGGATCTACCCACGGACAATCCACTAGATAGTGTAGAGTCCTTAAGTATGATGAAAAAAGGAGAAAAGTGAGATATGGGAAGAGTGCGGACTGAGACAGAGCTAGTACTGGAATATACCCAACAAGGTTCTAGTTATGAAGTCTCGGTAAGCACTGAAGGGGTTGAAGAATGAAAAAGAATTGAATGAAAAAAGGGTGAAAATAAATAGCCCTCCAATTATTCAACCTTAGGGCAGAAACCGGGTTCAATTCATATGCTACTGGTGGTTACCAAGGTAACATCAATATTGAAGACAAGACGTCATGGACCCAGTGACGCACTGCACTACAACTTCCCAAGCCACTCAAGTTCCTCTTAAAAGGACTTGTTTCATTATCACGGGGAACCGACATTATCTATCAACTTTCTCTTAGAGTTTGTTGATATTGAATAAGGATACCCACTCCATAGTCTCCGGCATAGGAACCAAATATGCACAATTGAGTCTAGAGCCACGAGATCATTATATAAATCTCATTAGGACACTGTCTATGAAGACTCTCTGTTTCACACAATGTGGAAAGATAGATTATATCTTATGAGTCCTACGCATTATCCCTGTGGTATTGCCAGAACATCTAAGTGATATGCAAACATATTCACAATGAAGATGGAAAGTCTTCTGGAGCCAACATCAAACAAGCTCCTGATAGGTGGCATGTGAGATCTATCCAATAGATCAACCATGTGACAACTGAACAGAAACAATGGGGCGATTCAATCTTTTGAATCAATCCTGGTTCAGGTTATGGATTGACGGATACCTTTAAAAAACGGTCGTTGTGCTTAAAAAACTCTTTCCATTAGCACATCGACTGTGTACTCATATTTCAAAATAAAAGGTGTTTATGATTGATAATTGATTTTCATTAAAACCTTCGTTGTATTGCAAAAACAATTTCTATTGAGCAGTACACGATTGTTTTTCAAATCTCTTTTCATCAATCAGTGAATCTCAATTCGCTGGTTTACTCACTCCGTGTTGGCTTCTTTGAGACGTTCCGGTTTGAGAACAGCTAGAGCAGCTGCGAAACCCTGTCAAGGAAATTCTTCAGAATTATACCTGATCATAGGCAGTACTTGTACTGATCAACGGGGAACCGTGGGCCGTGTACCTCAATTCAACGAAAGTGATCAAAGACACTTTCGTGCGCTTTATTGCTAATTGTTGTATGCAGGTACGCCCCACGTTTGCAGCTGACCAGAATGAAGCAGTCAATCCATAGCCGCATGCTCACTCAACACATTCATTTCTAAAGAAATCATGATAAGTGCATCAATGACTCTGATATTTTTACTCCATGCTTCTGCTACGCTGCTGCAAATATCATGAACCAACTAAAGCTTCCGCTACTCTGATGAGAAGATTTCATGATCCAGAATGTGAGCATGTTGGTCCAAATGTCACAACATCATATGCTGACAACACAACAATGGGTGATGCTGAGATTAATTGTGGCTGATGATTTCTATTTAAGCTTAAAAGTCATCAATGTGGATCAGCTCTATAACCTCCACGAAATATACATTGTAGTTGAACAATGATGAAATCACCACGGAAGCAGAAAGTTTGAATATTTTGATGATTTGATGTCTACGAGCTCAAGATTAAAGATTAAATAGAATGCTAGGATTCACAATGTAAATCATGGGGTGACCTACCTTAGGGGGAGATTGTTAGGAATTGGAAATTCTATTGTAAAGCATCGGTCACCCCAAGTAGAATCCGGCTTAAGTTAGCTCGTAGACATATCGTTCATTATGTTATTTTTTTGTCAGTTATTAGCTTAGTTTAGTCTAGTGCAACACCGTGGAGGAAGGACGGGTCTTTACCCATTGTATGCCTGATCCACAGCCCGTAAGAGAGCGTATTAGTTTGTATAAATAGCCCTCTCCCCACAAGGGAGAGGGTTGGATGTTCATTTGGAATCTAACCTTCCATGAGTTTCTCTTACTAGAATATCCCACTTTCTCTCTCTAAAACCATATGATTATACGTCCATAATTGTAAGTGCTTTAATGTTTGTGAAATCCAATATGTTACAGCAACCTAGAAGTTTACGTTGACGACCTTGTCATAAAAAGCCATACTGAGGACGAATTGGTGCGCGATATTGAAGAGACATTTAAGACACTACGAGAGATCAATATGAAGTTAAATCCTAAGAAATGCACCTTTGGCGCAACAGAAGGCATGTTCCTGGGATATTTGATAAAGCCCGACGGCATTAAACCGTGTCCAGAAAAAACGAAGGCTGTTATCCAACTTCCTTCACCGCGCACGTTGAAGGAAGTCCAGTCTCTGAATGGAAAACTAGCCGGTTTAAACAGATTCTTGTCTAAATCAGCAGATAAGTCACTCCCCCTCTTCAAAACACTCAAGAAGTGTACAAAAAAAGGAGACTTTCGCTGGACTACGGAAGCAGAAAAAGCTTTCATACAGCTTAAACAACACTTAGCAACGCTCCCCACGCTAGTCGCGCCCCGCCCAGGGGAAGAATTAATTATGTATTTATCTGCGACTAATGGAGCAGTCAGCGCGGTGCTACTGACAGACAGGGATTCAGTACAAACACCGGTATACTTTGTAAGCAAAGCGCTCAAGAAAACGGAGGTTAACTATAGCGCAATGGAGAAGTTGGTCTTGGCATTAGTATTCGCCGCCAAATGGCTTCGCAGATACTTCCAGGCGCATCCAATAGCGATTATCACAGATCAACCTATCAAGCAAATTATCTCCAAACCCGACGCATCGGGACGACTACAGAAGTAGAGTGTGTTGCTAGGTGAGCATAACATCTCCTACAGACCACGTACTACGGTTAAGGGGCAAATACTAGCAGACTTCATCATCGAAAAACCGGACACTGATGATGCACCTTCAGAAAGCAAGGTAGAACTACAGGAACCATGGATCCTATTCACGGACGGATCCTCATGCGTGGATGGGTCAGGCGCAGGCCTTATCCTCACGAGTCCAGAAGGAATGGAATTCACTTACGCACTGCGTTTTAAATTCACAGCCACGAACAACGAGGCTGAGTATGAAGCTCTGATTGCTGGATTACGCATTGCATCTCGAATGGGCATACGCAATCTAGAAGCAAATGTGGATCCCCGCCTAGTAGCCAACCATGTGTTGGGCGAGTATGTGGCTAAAGAGGAGAACATGATTCAATATCTCGACAAAACCAAATCACTAATCCAGGGCTTTGACAGGTTTACCATCAAACAAGTTCCTAGAGGGAAAAACAGAAAGGCGGATGCACTGAGCAAGATTGCATCCACAAGCTTTGCGAAGTATTGGTGGAAACTCTAAAGAGCAAGTCCATCTCGGAGATGGAAATATCCACGGTGATAGAGGAACAAGGTCCTACATGGATGACTCCAATCACAGAGGTTTGAACTTCGGGACGGTATACTATATCGGCGTTCATTTTTACAACCATGGCTTCGATGTGTCGGACCCTTTCAAGCAGATTACGTACTCCGAGAGATCCACGCTGGTTCATGTAGCATGCACTCAGGACCACGGTCCGTTGTGGCGCGCGCTTTACGGTCAGGATACTATTGGCCTACGGTGCACCGTGACGCGCGGGACTTAATAAGAAAGTGTGGCGACTGCCAAGTTCACAGACCTATTCCATGCCAACCACAACAGGAGCTAACACCTATCACATCGCCATGGCCATTCTATAAATGGGGTATCGACATTGCAGGCCCCTTCCCTGTTGCAGCAGGGGGATTAAAATTCCTTATAGTGGCTATAGACTATTTCACTAAATGGATTGAGGCAAAGGTGGTCGCGACAATCACAGGTAACCAGGTAAAACGATTTGTTTAGGAAAATATCGTATGCCATTTCGGATTACCTGGGAAATCATCTCGGACAATGGAAAACAATTCTGTGACAACCCTTTCAAGGAATGGTGCAAGAAACTGAATATTGCACAACACTTCGCGTCATTTAAACACCCACAGACAAATGGTTTGGTCGAGTGCGCAAATCATAGTCTAGGTGAAGGAATTAAAGCACGCTTAGACAAACACAAAGGAAAGTGGGTAGAGGAACTATCGCATGTTTTGTGGGCGCACCGCACTTCAATCAAAATTAGCACGGGAGACACTCCATTTTCTCTTGTCTATGGGACAGAAGACGTTATACGAGCCGAAATTGGGATGCCAACTATTCGCACTGCCGAAGTTAATGTTACAACCAATGACGATGAACGGCGTATTGACTTGGACCTATTGGAAGAAAGGCGCGAGCGCGCAGCTATACGTGAGGCAAGAGCTAAGTAAAAAATGAAGGGATACTACGATGCTAAAGTTTGAAGCGTCTCATTCAGACCAGGCGACTTCGTATATCGCGCCAATGATGCAAGCCACGTGGAAGACATAGGAAAACTGGGACCGAAGTGGGAAGGACCTTATGAGTTACTGAAGCATTAGGAAAAGGCGCGTACAAGCTGCGTGACATGGATAGTCGTGAGCTACCACGTACATGGAACATCTGCAACCTCAAACGATGTTACCTCTAGGAACGGCTGCGATCCAGCACACGGATACTCCCGCACTTTAGTATAGTGCTCAATAAATATCCGTGTACTTACATTCTGTTTTACTTAGGCAAATGTTTCTTTTTCTTTTTACAAAAACTTGCAAGTATTAATAAAACGTCGCGGTTTCTAGCTAACTCCGTGACACATGTCAATTTGTTATTTACACAATACTTATGTCTCAACACTGTTGTTATATTCTCTTTTGCCTACATGGCGCGCATGCACTTAATAAACCCACGATGGTAAAAGGGTGAGTAAACCTAATAAATAACTCGTTGAGTAAGAGGGTTGCAAACCCATCAACATTGGATCATGCATCCTTGTTAAACACCTTATTTTCAATACGTTGGAATAAGTTCAATGTGCATCCCACGATGGATGCGCAACAATGTATATTGTGCGCGTTTAACAAACTAGGAATCAAGACTCTTGACTCCTTTATATGATATTTACAGTACGCTGCATATCAAACCATACACGATTATGATACAAGTACTTAGACATCGTGTTTCAAGTATGTTAGATCATGACTTTCATACATGACTATGGACTTCATATATTATTCGCGCTTATGTAATAGTTTGATTCTTAGACAACAAGGACGTCTTTTATGCAAAGACAGATAACTAAGTACAAATATTATAAGTTGCAACCACATCAACACACATTCAACAAAAGGAAAATTTTATTAAGAACCACGAGTTCTTACAAAAAGATATTTACAAAAAGAAGCTACCTATATACTATTGCTACGCCTAAGTTGTGAACTCTCAACACGGTTTGCAGCAATCCCAACTTCTTTCAGCTTCTTCAGTAAATAAGAATCATGTCGCGATACCCGTGGCCACACTCACAGGTACCCCTTCGGATCTCGGAAGGTGCGCTGCGCCGACACAAAAAAAATGGCCTTTCCCTTCACGCCCTTCTTCTTAGCAAGCCTCATAGCATGGGCCTCTAAGGATTCTTTTAGAGGGATTTCCTTCTCAAGCACGAAGGGATTCAGGATATCGCGTGGGCGAGCACAGATAGGCACCTGCAGCTGCGACTAATGAGGCTTCAAAAAGTAGCCAGGCTGCGTCTCTGCATCATCAGCACGGTGGCGGGCCAAGGTTAACCCCTCCATAATCACACTGATGGGGTAATCTTGGTCGCGCTCCAATTGCGCAATCTGAGGAAGCTCCAATATTTTCATCTCTTTCATCGCAGCAACAAGATCCTCATAAGCATGCTCATAGTAACCAGGAACCTGTGCGGCTGGCACTTTCAAAAGGCCCTTATCATGTAGCTCCTCTTTTCCTTGCGCATACTAGACTGGGGGGACATGATGACGTATAGTCCGCATTCGGGTCATGAACCCGTCCAATGAACGCTACTAGCAATCGAGCCCAGTACGAATGGGATAACCCGGTAATGGTTTGGGCTCACGAAAGCCCAAACCCGAAGTTATTTATGGGTTTAGATATTGGATATCTCTTGTTTATGAGATATGCATTAATTGACCGACTTAGGCGGGATACGCCGAAGGTTGAGGAACACGAAACCAATAAGGATTTCGTGTGTATATAAAGGGCATCCAAGCCTCATTAAAAGGTACGATCTATAACCCTAACTCTCCACTAAACCCTAAAACCGATTACTTACTCTCACGCCGGAGGATAATCGTGGGAGACAATCCCACGATAAGCCTAACGGTGTTTTCTGTTTTCTTAGTGCGCAGGTCTCAAGCATTAAGATCTAATTGATACGGGAACCGGAGTTCAAACAAGGAACGCCCAACTTTTGTATCAACAGTATTTGCATTAAAAAAATATGACTCTTTGACTCAACATGTGATGCATTACAAATGCATTACAAAACCAACGACATATGTACTTTAAAGACAAAAAACATTATTCCTTTTTCTCTACCATTCTTAGAATCTCAGTTGTGTTTCCCAAAGTTCCAAACTCACCATGTATAACATACGAACAACAATTAGGGCATGTTTGGTATGGCCCTTTGGATTGGTTTTGGTGTTGATAAGACATTAATCATGTGTTTGGTTCTTGCTTTTAACAAAAGGAATGGAAGTTGGATAAGACATTAATCATGTTTATAGGTTTTGCATGAGTTTGAGATTTTTGTGGGCCATATTCTTCTATCTCTCTCTATACATGTGGAACATCCCATTTATATTCTATCGTATTTTTTTGTTTTTCACTATTAAATAATAATTTTTATTTAAAATTTGTTATAAAAAATATTTAATTAAAATATAATTTATCTTTCTTAAACATACTCCAAATCCAAATCTTATATCAAGTTCAAATCTTAATCCAATCCCACTTATAAACCAAACAGACCCTTACAATATTATTTTCTTAGCATATGTTGATGATCTGTTGATTATTGGTAATGATGAAGAACAAATTGTGGAATGCAAGTCTCAACTTAGTTCAGTGTTTCACATGAAAGATTTGGAAGTTTTGAATTACTTTCTTGGTCTTGAAGTCTCTAAAACAGCAAAAGGAATTTTCATTTCACAGTATAAGCATGCAATGGATCTTCTCAAAGAAGGAGGTGTTTTGTCTAATAAACCTTACAAGTTGCCTATGGATCCTCATTTGAAGCTTCAAGCAGATGTAGGTACTCTACTATCTGATCCAGAAGTGTAGCGAAGACTAATTGGCAGACTAATCTACTTAACAATTACCACACCAGATATATGTTACACAATTCAGTTGCTTAGCCAATTTATGCAATCCGCTACATCAGTACATAAGCAAGTTGTGAAACACCTTCTTAGATACATCAGTTTGTCACCAAGTTAAGGAATTCTCTTAGCCAAAGACTCCGCAGTTCAACTCAAAGCTTATTATGATTCATATTGGGCCAATTGTCCATTTTCCAGAAGATCAACTACTGGATGTTGTGTGTTGTTGGGTGATTCACCAATCTCTTGGAAGTCTAAGAAACAAGCTGTGGTGGCAAGATCTTCTGCAGAGGCAGAGTATAGGCTATGGACTTGACTTGTTGTGAAGTCACTTGGTTAGTCAGCTTACTCAAAGACTTGGGAATCAAAGATTTGCAGCCTCTAGACTTGTATTGTGCTAGTCAAGCTGCTATTTACATAACTGCAAATCCTGTTTTTCATGCCATAACAAAGCATATAGAAGTAGATTGTCATTATGTGAGAGATCGGTTGAAAGAAGGTTTGATCAATCCAATATATGTCAATATCAAATCTCAGTTAGCAGATGTTTTCACCAAAGTAGTTACATTACAGTGGATCAGCAACGTCAGTTGTTGTCCAAGTTGAGAGTGTGTGTTCTACCTCACTCTCCTCTTGAGGGGGAGTTTAAAAGAGAATGAAAAAGATAGTCAAAGGATTCATAATGTAAATATAGTACACTAGAAGGACTGTAGATGAAAATATTTTGTCTTTAAATATCTTTGTAACTCTTCCACATTTTAGTTAATCAAAATAGAAAATGATTTTCCCTTTTATTTACTTTTTTCTTCGTTTGTGTTCTGTAACTGTTTTCTGATTCTACCATTGTTTTCTGATTCTACCATTGTCGATAGTTTTGAAATATAATAACAAGTGCTAGTATTCTGTCAAAATAAATTAAGTATTCAATTCACGTACGATATAGCAACTGTAAGTTCATTGGAGATTCATTAAATAAAAAAGAAATCACATTATAATATGTGTATGATTAATTAGCAATAAAAAAGTTCATTGTAAGTAGAAACAAGAAAGAGAAAATTTAATTTAATTTTATTGATACAAGTCATTTGCCACATGTATGTGTGGATTTCTTTTTGTAAACATTATGTGGGTGTATCATTTCTCGACATTAAATGTGTCCTCATGTGAAAAGCAATGCTGCCAAGTGAAGGTCCTTAATTTTTTTAATTGGATCTTTAATGCTACTCTGTCATGTGATTCTCTTTAAAATAATTAGTATAATCATCTGTGCTTAACATAGTATTTGCTTAAGCAGTGATCTTGTCTTGTCCAGTTAAATGGTCCCCTCTGCTTTCAATCACCTTAATTAACATAGGGTCCGTTTAGAGGAGGAATTCAAATTAGAAATAATGACTTTTTTATAAGGATTTTTTTAACTTGTGCTCTAAGGGCACAAATTAAGCACACTAAAAGGACATCGAGATTCACAGAAATGACACAAAGATCCACAAAAAAGTACAATTTATGTGGATCTATGTGTCTTTTTTGTGGATCCCAGTGTCATTTTAGTGTGCTTAATAATTTGTGCCCTTAGGACACATGTTAGACAAACATTTTTTATAATGACACATGCTTGTTCTTGACTGTCACAAAGCGAGCTAGTAAACTAGTTGAAGTAGCTATTAAAAAATCTAAACCAATTTTGTAGATCATCTATATATTATCATGATCACCCATATATTCTCTTTTAGTCACAATCATATACTCCGTACTATCTTTGGATGATCATCAAGACTTAAAAGAAAACACAAATATGCATAAAAGAAACTCAAACACGTTGTACATACACCATGCTCAAATTGATATGGCACTGTCGCACTTATGTTACCGAAAATATACATGCCATTAAAGTTTTTGTACCTATGACACGTATAGGGGGTGTACCAGTGCAAAAAACATATTTAAAAAATTAGATGAATTACAAATATATCAAGTTCATTTGGAAAAAAAAAAAAGAAAAAAACGTTTTTTTTTTTACAAAATTTACATTTGGTAAAAGAAATCCATGAAATTTCTTGAATCCTTAGAGCGTCTGGTACAATGACTTGCCTAGATAGTAGATACATATAGGGCTGAGCACCGAAGGTTCAAAACTGAATCGGACCGACAAAACCGACTGAACTGACAAAAACCGAACCGGACCGACAGCTCGTCGGTTCGGTTTCGGTTTCTGGTTTTAAATGTTTTCGGTTTCGTGTCGGTTCGGTCCGGTTCGGCCCAAAACCGACAAAAACATGTCAAAATACACCTAGATCGACAAAACCGAACCGACGAAAAACCGAACCAAACCGACAACATTCGGTTCGATTTCGGTTCACGTTTTTCACGATTTCAGATCCTCAGTTTTCTTGATTCGGTTCGGTTCAGTTCCGGACAATTTATGACCGACGCTCAGCCCGAGATACATATACCAAAAATGGACTTGCCTCTAATATATGTTTGTACACCTTAACACCTTCCCACTTCGCATGCATTACAAAGGAAAATAATTATTCCTTCAATGATAAAGCGAATCATATTTTATGTTAACTTTCATTTTTGTTGGCCATGTTTTTCAAACTTTTGGCCGCCTAATCTATATAATTAAACGTACCATCACATAGACTAAAGTTAAGTAAAACTTTTTATTTTTAGTAGATTAACATGACTATTTCAAAATTGTTTGCAACTAAACTTGATAGTGACAACATTATGGAAGAAAAAAGGAATTATGCATGTAGGTTAAACAACATGTTATTATTGGAAGGGTTTTTCTAACTTGTGCTTTAAGGGCATAAGTTAAGCACAACATAAGTACATCAAAAGTACACATAGGCTCACATAGAAATACACATGTCTGTACTTTTATATGAATACCCATATACTTTTCGTGAACCCTCATGTACTTATAGTGTGCTTAACTTGTGCCCTTAAAACACAAGCTAGAAAAACCCTTATTGAAAATAGTAATACAATATGATATCTTTCTCTCTACATCCAACAAGATTTGCAAAGGCATAGTTGTCCTCTTGTGTTGTTTACCTTGGATGCCGACGCCATATATATAAGCCCCACATCTTTCATGTACAAATAACAAATTAAAGCCACTACGAACCAAATTCATAACTCCTTATTGTCATTCAACTTGTATTTTATTTATTTTTATATTTGAAATGATACTTTGAAACTCATATATATGTTTTACCCTTTAAAAAACGAGTGATTTTCATATGAACAATAGGATTGACTTTTAAGTACATAACCTTTTATAAATTTGAGGTAATTTCAAATTTTGTTATAAAGTTAGCACGAAAATGTATCATAATTGCCACTTTTTATTATTATGTGCATCGTTTTTTATTTTTTTTCAATTTTGACATAAACCTTTTGAATTTGTGCTATTTTATGTATTTGTGACCATTTTACCTTTACTTTTCTAAAATTTGAAAGGTAAAATGATTATTTTACATGGTTGAATAGTCACAAAAATACACACAATGATCGAAATTTGAAATTTCGGTACACATAATAACACGAATTCAAAAGTTGCTGTCAAAATTGAAAAAAATAAAAGACGATACACACAATATCAAAAAGTGGCAAGTATGATACATTTTCGTGCTAATAACCCATGGTTAAAACGCTCTTCCGCTGCGTTCACGAGTTTTATTTTTGAAAGAAGAGAAAAGAAGTGGGCAGAAAACAAAATAAATTCATGTTTCTGAGTTTTTTTTAGGACAGAAGAGAAAAAAATATGAGAGTAATTTTGGCTAAACTTCTCTCCAAAACTTTCTTTCCAAAAGTGAGATGATTTTGAGAAAAGTTATATTATGAAGCTCTAAATAAACAAAATTACTTAATTGACCTAATAAAAAACATAACTTTTATATATTATTAAGGTTATAATTGTAAAATCATTTGTTATCTCTTCTTTTCTCTTATAACTCGAGAACATGATTTAAATTTTTTTAATTTCATTCATCCTCTCTTCTTTCCTGCTCATTTTTAACTTTTCTCTTATTTTCTTTTATTTCAAAATCTTAGGAACAGAGTATTCAAGTCTATATGTTTGTTGAGAGTAAATGGGCAAGGTGCGGTCATGCATGAGAGACGTCAAATACACGTGATACACGTGGACAAGCTTGGCTTGAGACAAGGCTAAGCCATCATACTGCCCCTTTCCTACGCCAAGGTGCGAGTGAAGCCCTTGGCTTGAGCCAGAAGCATTTTTTTTTTTGTTTTTTTTTTTTTTTTTAATATTTTAATCAGTTTTTGTTTTTTAATTGAATATGATAGATCTCAAAAGTAAAGTTTTAACTTAAGTAATCAGTGAGTATGAATTTTCTTGATATGTGAATAATAAAAGAAGTAAAAAACATAAATGCTAAAATAAAATTACGTGACACATATATAACCTTTTGATTTGAGCCACGATACATGGTGTTCTAAAATAACAATAGTCCTACCACTAATAAATCCAAGACCACCCAACTCAATGTCGAACCAACTTCATTATTAATGTTTGGGTCCAGTAACAAAGTAACCATTCACGTTTCTTTATTACCATATCAACTTGTTTTACTAACAAATACTGTATTAGCAAGTGGAGGAAGAAAAGGAGACACATGTCGTTTTCATAAAAAACGCACATCATATTCCTCACTTGTCACTCTAGCTTAAATATACCATTTACAAAGTAGTTTTATCAAACACCGACATTGCTCTATGGGCGTTCAGAAACGCTTCGTCAAACAAAGACAAAAAGAAATATGGCAGCACGAATTATATATATATATTAATGTTTTCTTTTCTACTTTAATGTCATGTATTAATTTAGTTTTCAACGAGCGGGTGATCCCGTGCGTTGTTGCGGAAGTGTTGTGACCCCGTTATATTTTTATGTAGCGGTCCTTTAAAGTTTAATTATGGTACATCGTTAGTCCTTGACAATTAAACCTTAAGGACTATTTTCGTTAAATGGCTATACATACTAATTAATGCTACAAAGGACTTAGTTTGCAAGAGACACTTAAACCTTAAGGACTATTTTTGTCAAATTGCTATAGACAGTAATTAATGCTAGAAACTTACAAAGGGCTTAGTTTGCAAGGATAATTAAACCTTAGGGACTATTTTTGACATTTTGATATAGATAGCAATTAATGTTTGGAGCGTTAATGTAGCAGCAACTTTCTCCCCAATTTAGTATATATATAGGAATATGTTGTATGTGGTTCACAACATCACAATTTCTTTTGTGTCAAAATAAAAATGGTGTTTTCATTCTTCTTTTAACGATACTTAAAAATAAATAAATAAATAAATAATCTCGAAAATTACTAATGTTCTAAAAGGCGCGTCAAGGCGTGGCCTCGGCGCCACGAAATGGACCAAGGCGCGAGGTCTAGACGTCGTGTGAAAAAGACGTGGGATAAGGCGCGAAAAGGCGTGAAAAGATGCGCCTTTTGGTAAGGCGTTACGCCATTTTTAGAAGTATTTAGAGGATTTATGGATTTGTGCTTGAATTTCTAGTATTTGAGTTATTTCCTTCTTGAGCCTCGTAATTTCAAAACTTAACTCCTACTTGAGCCTCATATTTGAGATTTAGGCCTTATTATTTGAAATTTCTTTTAAAAAATGATAAAATTATACTTCGCAAATGCTCGTAAGGCTTGAGACGTGATTGTGCCGTCAGGCCACGCCTCACGCCTTTTAAAACATTGAAAATAACATCTAAATCATTTTACATTTTTGTTTTGATTTTCTTTTTCTTTCATTCTAATCTTATTCTCTTCTTTTTCTTTCTAAACTTTGTTTCCTTCTTTTCCTTTGAATGCACTTTCCCAAAAAAATCTATATTTTTCTTCTAGTTTTTTTCTCTTTTACTATTTTAACTTTTTAAATTAGACAAACTAAAGCATCCAAGCCAAACTACAGTATGAAGAGTTATCAAGATGCACTTCAAAGACTTTTCGTTGCATACAACTCGATGGCTCATAAACAAGTTACTTTTAAATTTTATCACTATCCGTTACTTTTTGAATAATAACCTTCAATCTCGTGCTTCCGCGATTTCGGTCCATTAGAGTTTTTTATTTGTGTCGTGATTTTTTATTTTAGTTTCTTTATTTTGTTTGTTCTAGAATAATTAGGTTTTCTTTCTGTTGATCCCAGTTGAGCAAACGATCCTTATAAAAACTGACTTAACAATTACTTATTAAATATTACGCGGAATATAATATTTAACCTTAAGAATAAGAACAGTAATAACACTTAAACACCTCAATTACATTAATAACGAATACTTTAAACAGTATTAGGGTTTTACAACCTTGAAGTGTATCGACCTTAGATATATCAAAACATACGTATATCTAACCTAGCCTAGAACCTCTTTTTATAGGCTAAGGAGTCTTTTACATAATACAATACGTAACCTACAAGATAAATATATTTTCCATATTTATCTAATACAAAATATTAAACCGACTAAACAGACTAGTCGTGGTTACAATACATTAGCCGTGGTTTCACTATACTACTAGAGTACTAGCCGTGGTTTAACTCCAGCAGTGGATTCCTTCTTCTAGCCGTGGTTATCTTTACTCTAGCAGTGGTTCCATACTTAGAATAATTCCTGATCAGTGGAACCTAAAACCCAACATTCCTCCCCTAAACTTGATATTTACCAACAAAAACATCTAGTTTTATTTAAGCTCATAACTTCTTACTTGGAGGATATATCCAAACACTTATTAGGATTCAAAATCTTTTCAAATTTCCTCAGCAACCTGTAAGCTTGATAATCAAAGGGTTTCTGCAACTTCAATCCACGAGACTGTAACATCTGAGTAATGACTTTTGGATGATTATTCAATTGAAGATAATCAATTTCTACACACATATGAATAACTTCTCCAGAAACAGATAATACATGAACTCCACAAGACTGATACAAATACCAACTTGAAACACTGTCATTGTAGAGTCCTCTCCATTCAGGTTCATCATGAGTAGGTTTAAATATCATCTTTAAAGTATAATAAACAATCCTCTCATGATAGTCAGTTGGTGCCACACCTCCAAATCTATCTTTATATAACATCCAGATAGCCATCAGACCATCTCTTTCCAAATAGTAAAGCATTTGTGAAAATTTGATGCAACCAAAACTCTCACCATTGGCTCTTTCAAACTCCCAATATCCTCCATTCATATTAAGCTCAAATGTATAAGAAATTATCTGATGATGACTTGTAAGAGATATTGTACCACTAACCTCTGGTTCTGTTTCTTTTGACAATTTAGTGAAAATCATCAATCTTTTCTTGTTTTCTTCAACCTCCTCTTCAGTCTCTGACTCAGATATGTAATCCACAACTTTAGACATATCAGCCTTTCTCTTCAGTCTTCCTTGAGACTTAGCCTTACTTGCTAAAGGTCCTTGTATGTCTGCAATCTTCAATCTTCTGAAACAGTTTATCAATAATAGTGATTGTATAATAATTAGTACGACCAGGCCTTCGATGGTGATCGAAGGGTATGATGGGTGATATGCTTGCGCCAAACTTGTAGCCAATCTGCAATAAGAAATAATAGTGTGACACTTCGTTAAGTGATTGCGCAGGGGTTGGACCCTGCGAACCACCTCCGGCGTGAGAGTAAGTATGTGATATGTGTTGTAAGTAATATGAAGTATGTGAAATACTGTGTTGAGTGAACATACTATTGAAATGACTCGTCCAACCTATTTATAGGTAAGAAATAAGCTTGGAGAGTGTTAGCACACGTTTCAAAGATCATGGGGGCATCCCATGATTTGTGGTAACCGCTAGGGCTTCATCCCCACTCTCTCTGTCTTGGCGGGAAAGCTAAGGAGATAGTGGGAACGTGGGGGAAGACCAAGTCAAGATTCTCCTTTGTCTTGGTGTCTTCAAGAGAAGACTCCGAAGGGCATAGGCCTTTGGCTGGCGAATTCCCAACCGGTAACCATATCAATGATGAATGATTTTACGCCACCAATGACTTATGAAGAAAGACTTTGGTCTTCGTAATGCAAATTCAACTGAGGGCGAAGAGGTGTCCTTCGACCTGATCGGAGGGTACGTCATCACGCCCCCAGTCGAAAGTGATATGTACGAACAAGAAATATTGCTTACGACTCAGAAATAGGTACGAAACCTTCCCTCCGTCACAAAATCGAACGAAGATGAAAAGTCTAGCAACTATTGACCCCGTACTTAATGCATGTACTTATCCTGACCACCCTTTCCTCGGTAAAATAAAAACGTCTTTTCAAAACTTAAAAAGGATTTGAAATCCGGAGGTTAGGGTATATCTTAGGACACGTGTAGGGCCGAGATTTAACATGTGTGAGGGTATTTAAAGTCAAAAACAGTAAAACCCTAACACAATTTTATCTCACGCCCAAATTTTCACATACTAAATCTCCTTCCGAGCAAGCTTTCGAGCAACCAGGTAAAGTATTCCTTCGTATCTGCTACGTTTTCAATATTTTTTTGTCGATTTAGAAGGATCATGTCTACCAATAAACGGTGCGCCATAGTGCCCCAACAATGTACGAACGGCGCGCCATAGTGCACCGTTCGTCCCACCATTCGCCCGCCTTTGGGTTTTTGCCATTGCACCAAATTCACCCCCCACCTTTTTTTTTTTTTTTTTTTTTTTTTTTTTTCATTCAGTTAGTGAGTACTTTTGGTGGAGTGCTTTATGAGACCTACATGCAATTGTTGATGAAGGTATTTTAGTTATGGGAGATGATTTGTAAATATTAGCTTTTGATTGGCACACTCATATGTACAATCAGTTAAAGCAGAACATATGCACAGTACAACAAATTAATGCATAACATGAAGTGTTTCAATCAGAATGTTAAATGTGCAAATCACTTCTCTTTAGTTATTTGTATGTTAGAGCAAAGGGTATGGGTGCAAGATAACACGCCAAATGAAAGAAAGAAATACCAATGGCATGCCATTACCATACCATCCCACATGTTATTTGTGAGCCAAAGTTAACTTTTTATGTTTTGAGCCAATGCATTGGCTCACGCCAAATGCACTTTTATATATTTTTTTTGTGTGAATTGTGAGTGAGTGATATATTTGGTTGGGTATTTTGTGGGACCTATATGTAATGTTAGTGTGTGTTATAAAGAAAGGGTTTTTAGTTATTGGGGTGTTATTGAGAGGTGTATGATGTTGCGTTGAGATGTCAGACGAATAACATGTTATTCGCGTTTATCGTACCTCGTGCTCTTATTGATAGTGTGATAAGATGACAGGCAAATAACGTATTATCTACACTACTTATAATGAAGGGATGATCCTCTCTCCTATTTATGAGTTTAAGATTTTTTAAATTAGAATTTAAGCAAATACAACTTATAAAACATAATGTACAACTATGTAAAGCACAATTGAATTTAACCAAATACTATTTCTTACATACATACAATTAATACACCTCATCACAAATATATACAACTATCTAAGCACAATATACAAATACAAATAAAAATAAAAACACACTATTCAATACATACAATTAATACATAATTTAATTCACTCATTTACCAAAATATACAACTATTTAACCAGAATGGACAATCTAATTAAGCTTCCAAAACATAAATATGAAATCAAGCAGCTTAAAATAAAATAACATTTGTTCGCTGGAAAATTTAGTCACAAGATACCCGACGCCGCATTACGCGAGTAGCATGCTAGTTTTGCACTAGTGTACGGAGCACTCTTAACAGTTGGTTTAGAAGTGTAGTGAATGTAAGGCTAGACGGAATAGACAAGAAGTCACCCGTGAGTCTCCCCCGTGAGCAACTCACGCTTATCCCCAAGCCACCACTCGCGCGTGAGTGGTTGGCCAAATCGTGAGTGAGCCACGGGCGTGAGTGGTTGGCCAAACCGTTTGCATCTTCATTTCATCTTCATTTTTATAAATACCCACCATTTCATCTTCATTTTTATACACATCTCTCAATTTATTTACACACACTTTTCACAATTTAAATCTTTAAAAATGAATTCGTATACGTTTATGGGCATGGATGATTTATTAGAAGATGGAGAAGAAGTTAGCAGCCGCAAGAAAAATTTTATTAAAAAAGCTATCGAGTATATTAAGTCGAGACGAACATATACTAGATTGTCGAGAACCACCATAACCAGAGATCGAGCGGGTGCTCATGAGCGTCTAGTAGCAGCCTTTTTTTCTGCTAACCCGATGTACGACGATCGACGATTTAGAAAAACGTTTCGAATGGCTCGTCCACTTTACAACCGTATAGTAAATGCGGTAACCAATCACTCTGCTTACTTTCAGGGTAATCCTGATTGTTCTGGACGAGAAGGTATAAAAAAACATTACATAAAAAAGTAAAATACGGAAAAAAAATACATAACAAATAACGGTAAAAAGATTATTCATTTTGAGCCAAGTGCTCGATCAAATCGTGACGAAGGTTTTGATGCTCTTCCGATGATCTGATCCACCTCATAACTCGTTGCACTTGCTCTTCATTTCGAAGAACGTCTTCTGGCTGGTGTGCTTCATCCCG